>CM018695.1:13014754-13614754 GCA_009363875.1 Mikania micrantha
TGTTGGTTTGGGATCTTGAGTGGCCGAATGGCCGAATTGCAGCTCATCGAATGAGCCTAGCCACATTCGGGTGAATGGCTTAGTTGAGAATGGAACCTCATTCGCCTGGACTTCCTTCGGCCAGCTCTTATTCGCCCGAACCAGGGGCCATTCGACCACAATCAGTCGGCTCCTCATTAGCACCACCCATTCGATCCATGCATTGTTCAATCGGGTGAAACTCTTTCGGCTAGCCTTCCTTCTGTCGGCAAAGCCTCATTCGGCCACCACCCTCATACGGCCAGGTCCTTTCGGCCCTTACTCATTCGTTCGGCCATGCATGATTCGGGTGCAGCCCCATTCGGCCGAGGTTCATGAGTTGTATGAAGAACGTGCATGGCTAAGCTAATAGGGTTTCATGAATGGAAGAGATCACGTGGGTTCATGCATGGGATGATTACATGGATTTTAATATCCACCTTCCTAAATTACCATGAGATACAAACATAGGGTTTATGGATCTAACAAATGGGGGTTTAATCATGGGTCATGACATGGAAAGCTAGTATAACATACAAGTTCATGGTTAGGAAATAAGGTATTAGGGTTATCAATAACAAGAAAGTTTATAACACATGTTATTGTTTACACAAAGTGGTCAACACTATTTTGAGAAATCTATAACGACAAGTGACTAACCTAGATGGTTTAGTCAACTATCTAGGCTTAGTAAATCAAAGGACCAACAAGAAATTGGTTGAATAATCAAAGTCTTATAAATGGGCCGAGGATGGCCCAATGAGCCTAATATAAGATAATTATCGTCGATCTTAAACCGTAAATTAAATAATTCGTAAAATTTAAAATAAACAAAAGATAATTAGTTAATTTATTAGGAATCACAACTTAAAATAATTTTATAATTTCTATTTTAAAACCGGATCGTTTCGTTACGAAAACGGTGAGGAACCGGCGTTTCTACGCGAAACCACACAAAACCGAACGAACCCGAACATACCCGGGTAAAACCAAGCCATTTATTATCGCATTTAATGCCATAATCACAGCCAACAACCATCCACCAAAACCCATTCTCGTCACTTTCTCTTTCTAAAACACCCACTTTCTCTCTACCCAAATCTTCATGAAATCGTGTGTTTTTAGTGTCTAAACGATCACCATCACTTGTAGATCACGAAAGTACAAGGGATCTGAGATTTCATCCATTTGATTCAAGGTAAAAATCGATTTTTGGTTCGGTTTGAGGGTTTTGAAAACCCTAGTTTCGAACCACTCTTGAAAACCGGCCAACACACCTCAAAACTTTAGGGACACCTCACAATATACACTTAGAAAGCAGTAGGAACAAGTTCCATGCAAATCCTCGATTGATTTCCTTGAAAACCATGGCTGTGTTGGTTTGGGATCTTGAGTGGCCGAATGGCCGAATTGCAGCTCATCGAATGAGCCTAGCCACATTCGGGTGAATGGCTTAGTTGAGAATGGAACCTCATTCGCCTGGACTTCCTTCGGCCAGCTCTTATTCGCCCGAACCAGGGGCCATTCGACCACAATCAGTCGGCTCCTCATTAGCACCACCCATTCGATCCATGCATTGTTCAATCGGGTGAAACTCTTTCGGCCAGCCTTCCTTCTGTCGGCAAAGCCTCATTCGGCCACCACCCTCATACGGCCAGGTCCTTTCGGCCCTTACTCATTCGTTCGGCCATGCATGATTCGGGTGCAGCCCCATTCGGCCGAGGTTCATGAGTTGTATGAAGAACGTGCATGGCTAAGCTAATAGGGTTTCATGAATGGAAGAGATCACGTGGGTTCATGCATGGGATGATTACATGGATTTTAATATCCACCTTCCTAAATTACCATGAGATACAAACATAGGGTTTATGGATCTAACAAATGGGGGTTTAATCATGGGTCATGACATGGAGAGCTAGTATAACATACAAGTTCATGGTTAGGAAATAAGGTATTAGGGTTATCAATAACAAGAAAGTTTATAACACATGTTATTGTTTACACAAAGTGGTCAACACTATTTTGAGAAATCTATAACGACAAGTGACTAACCTAGATGGTTTAGTCAACTATCTAGGCTTAGTAAATCAAAGGACCAACAAGAAATTGGTTGAATAATCAAAGTCTTATAAATGGGCCGAGGATGGCCCAATGAGCCTAATATAAGCACATCATATGTTAAACATCTTTCTATTTAAATTAATTGTGTTTTTGATAAAAGAAAATGATTTATAAATCTTATTACATTATATTAAATAATGTTTTAAATATTTAACCTAAAATGAAATAACTTAGAAACGTTTTAATTAAAGATTTTAAATGATTGATCGTGGGATTAGGGTTACCAATGGGTAATAAGTTAGATTAGTTCAATGAAATCTTAGAAACCCACTAGAAATCTAGGACACTTAGTTGCACACCAAGACCAAACCCTAGATACGACGACTACCGTATGTACTTATCGTATTCGAATTCTCTTAAAACAACTCAGGTACTGAAGATACTTAGGTTACAACAACGAGCGCGCATTTTGTGGTAATTCTATACAGAGCAAAACAAGTGAGCTCATTGCCCCCTTTTCTAAACATTTTTGTTTTAAAACGCGGGGCTGAGAAGCATGCGTAAGCTATTTTATTTACATTGTTTACTTAAATGCTTTTATTTATTTATATGTTTTACATATAAATGTTTGTTTATACTCCTAGACTCCTGTCTAGGTAATTGCTATGCAGAATTAACTAACAAGTTAATTAAATTACTCCTACGAGTAATACTTTAATTTTAAGACTCTAAACAAACCCTTAGTCCATCAAGCTCAAATTCAAGAATCTAAATTCATAGTGAAACCAAAAGAACTAAAGCTAAAGATCATGTTCAAATAAATCTAATTCAGTGTGTGATCTGAAAACAAAGGATCCTAATCAAGAATCAATTATCATTGTGAAATCATGGGAATTCTAAAGATCAAATCAAGAGACTCAAGAAATAAGAAATCATAAATGTGTGTGAATCATTGAAATAATGAAATCATTACAATCTAATGAAATCAATAATACTTGAGTTAAGGTGGATGTCAGTTGTATAGAAATCAAGACCACGTGTAACACACATAAAGTCCTGGCATAAATAGTAGACTCTTGTAGTCAAGCTATATGGGCAATAACGTGAACTATCAAATGAAATCAAAATCAAGAGAATCAAAGAGATCAAGAATCAAAGGATATCCGTAAAGTCCCGGCATGTACAGTAGACCATTGGGTCAAGCTGATATGGGCATCATTAAAATCCCGGCACGCTCAGGTAGGCTCCTGGTGAGTCCTGCCTGATATGGGTCACGTGTGAGAGGGTACAACTTGAACAACCACCAACAACTAGGTCTAATTGATTTAGTCAAATAAGGATCAATCATCATGTCCTAGTTGTATTTAAATGCTTATTTATTTATTTAATTAAACATTTAATATTATGTTTCTACAAATGATTTGGGGAAATCATGACTTCATGGTGAACTCAAAAGATAATAGTAAATCTATTTGTGGAAATCAAATCTAAATTGAAGGTGAATGGAGTGAAACGCTTAATTATCATCAATAACAATATGTTATGTGGTCCGGTATGTGGTGGGATGTTGGCTGGGGCTTGTTCCCCTACATATGCCCTATATATAAGCATACTTGATTGGATAGCATAGATGGTTGTTGATGAGGTTAAGGTTGTCATTTCGAGGGATCAAGTTAAACTTTTCAAGGTAATCAAATTCTATAAATCAAATGCTAAGAATCAAAGGTAAGGAATGAAATGCTTAATTATCACCAGAAACAATATATCACGTGGTTTGGTATGTGGTGAGATGTTGGCTGGGGCTTGTTCCCCTACATATGCCCTATATATAAGCATACTGAATTGGATGATATAGGTGGTTAATGGTGAGGTTAAGGTTGTCATTCAGGTTATTCAAACTCATTTTCTAAAACTATATGAACTCACCAACCATGTGTTGACTTGATCTTTTTGCATGACTTCTCAGGTGACGAACATGTCAATTAAGAAGTCATTTCTTTTGGACTAGGACTTCAGATAGAAGACCTAGTATTTTGGACCTGCATACTTTTTGAAACATCATTATACAGATTATTTTGTATATCTTGTGTAAATACAAGATAGAAATTTATGATGTTGATGGTAGATTTACATTGTTAAATTATAAACAATACTGATGTAATTTAACTTTGTAATTCTATTCTATTTAGCATTTCTCATTTATATCATGTGCAATGTAAACAATCTGATTATCACGATTATCACTCACGATATCGCGCCCCGGGAACCTTCCGCCCGACGGGGAAATCCGATCCTACCCCGCCGGCTCGGGGTGTGATAGTTTTCTCTACTTTGCTATTGATATAAACCTGTGAACTCACTAACTTTATTGTTGACACGTTTTAGCATGTAATTCTCAGGTAATCAGCATGCTTAAGAGCATAAGATTGCACTTAAGGAACCTCAAGAAGAGTCAAGCATGCATTAAGAACCTTTTTGTGTTAGTTATGCAATGTGTAAACAGTTTACATTCATGACCAAGCTTCCGCAACATTTTCTTATTTCCGATGTAAAACTATTTATTCATTTTCGATATTTTTAAGCAATATCCACGTATTTTCAAATTCATATAGAGTCGTTATATATGACTAGAGCTTTGATCTTGGCTACGTCACACTCAGCGGTTTGACACCGCAAGTGAGAATTTGGGGGTGTGACAACGTATCCTCATATTTACAACTTTTGTCATAAGCATGGTTTATCTTATGTTCTCTAGATCCTTCAAAGTCATTTTTTGGCTTCAAACTAAAGGGTTTATGTGTTTATTCTCCCACATCCACCACATGTTTGCTCTACGTTCTTTCTTATAGATTCTTTAGCACTTATAGCAGACTTTTTAAGTTATGTCACATGAATCATATCTCCTTCAAAAATTAGATATTCTACGTCTATCTGTACTAGGGATAAAATCTAACTCACTCACCCAAAAGGAAGCCTACAAGTAGAAAAAACCCTTGACACACATCAATATTAGCTCTATGTAAGAGAAGGCAATGGGCTATCATTAGGCTAGAAGCCATTTTGTACCGGGGATAATTATATAGTAATGTCATTTCATCTTTCTATTTTGTTTTACCATTTTTAACCACGTAATTTTACCATTATAGTTATCTTGGCCCTAGTTTAGTCTATACAATTGCACACTTACAACAATATAACTATGTAGGCGCATCATTATAACAATTCACTTGTAAGTGATAACCTAGCTAGCACAATTATTCCATATAGCTGTGGATTTTTTTTTCTTTGCTCATATATAGAACTAATTAACAACCTACACATGGCACATTCTCATTATTTCCTATGTCTTATTATACAAAAACCAATATGTATATATACACACGGAAACCGATGTATATTGTAACACCCTATTTCTTTTGTTCATACACATACATTAGGATATTCAATGTGAGAGACGTACTGCGCTAGGTGTCTAACATTTAGTCACATTTTTCATACTATATTCGTGTGGTCCTGCAAAAGTTATCCCCATTGTACATTAATGTATCAATTGTCATGTTCAAAAATGTTCACATCATCAATACAAAGATTATGTATCACCTAAGGAACTTTTTATTCACTTCGTAAAATGATATAGCAAAATCTATAAGTGGAGTTTAGGGTTGTAAACAAGCTGAGATCGAGGAGCCCGATCTCTTTAAGGCTTGAGTTTAGATCATTTTGAGTTAATAGAGGTCGAGTTCAAGCTCAAGTTGTTTATAACTTTATTTCTAAATCTCAAGCTCCAAAGACAAGAAAATTTTCAATTTCAAGCTTATCTTGTCTCAATTCTTTTAATAATATTTGCTTAGATTTTTTTTTCATTTTATTAGTAATTATATATATATATATAGCTATATTTTTAACATATACCATAATATGTATGATTTTATTATAATTTTTATATAAAAGTAATTATTTATATAAACATATATTTATTTAAATAAATATAAATATATAAATAAAAAGTTCATATAGAGTCACGAGCTAGCTCAAGCTTGTACAAGTAAGGCTCGAGCTCATACATGTGAAGCCCAAGCTTGATAACAAATCAAGCCATATTTCGAGGCCTAAGCTCGGCCGGTCTCGGGCTCGTTTAAGCTCGATTTTTTCAAGCTTTTTACCGACCCAATCTCGACTATCTCTCAAGTTTTTTTTTTGATTCATTTACACCCTTGTGAGGGATTTAAAGACATAGAATTCTAGTAAAGATGTTCAAATTTGATTTAGGGTGACTTTCTTAAGGTTAGAATGGGTATGTGAAGAACTGAGGGCTAATAAAAATGGACGTTAGATTAGAGTGAAGGGTTGGAGGATGTTTTTTTATTCCCTAAAATTTTTAAGTTTTATAAAACCTTATCTTCTATGTTACTATATATACATATATGTTTATTTAGTAGGTTTGTAAAAATGTATATGAAATTATCACCATGAATTATATTAGGCTCCTTATCCTCCTCATCATTGTCGATGGATTGCTCACAAATATTTTTGTAATAATATTCTATGACCCGCACCACCTATATTCCCTTATGTGATATTTTAACAAATGTCAAAGTATTAGCATTCTTTCTTTCTTTCTTTCTTTCTTTCTTCCTTTGTTTTGTTTTGTTTTCTTTTTTTTTTTTTTTTTTTTTTTTTTTTTTTTTTTTTTTTTTGGATAAGAGGGTCCGTTAGTGAATTGAACTCTATTCAATTATTGAAGAATTACAATTGGATAACAAAAAACAAATTATATTTCTTTTCTTTTATGTTTTTGAATGGCCATAGGCTACTCAGACATCTTACTGTTGGATTTACATATCTTACAAAGCTTATAAACTAAAAAGATTTATTTTATAAAACTTGTGAAAATTTAACTAAACTATAATCATTAGAAGGATGCCAACGCACTACTAGAAAAACTAGTTTTTTGCTACAAAAATTTGCCACGCAATTTTTTTTGTCACAAATTCCTACAAAATTGCAACAAAATACCGACGAAAGAGATCGAACTAAAAAAACGTTAAGTTTTGTCACAAATGTGTCGGAATTTGCTACAGATTTCCGACAAAAAAAATTTAATTTAATTAAGTAAATATATTGTCGCAAATGGGTCGTAATTTCCGACAAAAAAATTAATTTAATTAGTAAAATGTTTTGTCACAAATGTGTTGCAGATTGCTACAAATTTCCGACAAAACAAACCTATTTTAATTAATATTTTTTTGTCGCAAATACTTTGCAAATTGCTACTGATTTTCGACAAAAATAATTTTAGATTAAGTAATAAAAATTTTCGTTGCAAATGTGTCGCAGATTGCGACAAAATTCCAACAAAAAAATTAATTTATTTAGAAAAATTTCGTCGGAAATGGGTTGTAGATTGCTACAATATCCGACAAAACGAGTTTAATTTAATTAATTTTTTTTCGTCGCAAATACGTTGCAAATTGCTACAGATTTTCGACAAAAATAATGTTAGTAAAAGCAATAAAATTCTTTGTTGCAAATGTGTCGCAGATTTTGACAAAATTCCGACAAAAAAATAAAATAATTTATTTAATAAAATTTTTTGTCAGAAATGGGTTGCAAATGCTACAAATTTCCGACAAAAAAAATTTAATTTAATTAATAATTTTTTTCGTCGCAAATATGTTGCAAATTGCTACAGATTTCCAATGTTTTGTTTTCGTCGCAAATTTGTCACATTTTCCGTCGAAATTTTGTCGGAAATGCATTTCCGACCATAGGTTTTCCGATAAACAATTTTTGTACAAATCTGTCAGAAATCTTGTTTTGCGACCCATTTCCGACGCAAATTTGCGTCAGAAATATAGTTTTTTTCTAGTAGTGAAATAATGAAAATATGCTCAAGTAGTTTAAGCATGCGTAAGGCTAGTGTCTCGATCCTATAACAAAAATGTCAAAATAATATGCATAAATGGTCAACAATGCTTAATGAATTTTATATTTTTTATTTCCAAAACAATAATTGTGGGAATATAGACTTGTATTCTTTAACGAATTAAAAATACTAATATTTGTGTCTTGAATAAAATTCAAGACTACTAACTATTTCTTTTATCTTTTCTTTTGACACGCACCTTTTTCTTCGTCTTTGCTTTAACTTTGACATCATCTTTGTCTTGAACCTTATATTGTAGCAATACAATTTTATTTGAATTTAATAGAAAAAACTAAAATTATAATAAAATAAAATAAAACGTTATAAAAATTATTATTAAAATGAAATTTCTTAACAATGACAGGTTCATAAATAAATTGATATAAGATTTAAATTTATTGTGTATACACATATATGAATACATTATAACATTTAACTATAATTACTTTTATAAAACAATATTTGATAAAACCTAAAAAGTGAAGACCTAAACTAAACTTGTGTTACCCCATGGTTCACTCACTCCACATATGCGCCACGTATGCGTCACGTAGGCACCCATAACAACCACCACTCCACCACATGTGGTGAAAATGCCCTCACGCCCTCACTCCCGTGACAAATTTATGCCCTCACTCTCGTTGCCCCACCCACGCCAGCCCACCCACGCCCACTCACGCCCACTCCCTTGGCACGCCATGGTCTTAGTTTGGGTAGTTTATGTAAATATTATAGCATGTATTTAGTCAAAGTTGTTATATTTAGAAGTTTAGGGTAGGTTGTGTCAATAAACAAAGTATTAAACTGTCTGTCTCTCTTAGGGGTATATATACCCAAGTATGTATCAGGTTGATGTTGTAAAAAAACTAGGGGCGGCCTGGGGAAGGGGCAAACCTGACCTCCGTCCTGCGCCCATTTTTTTAGAGGGCACAATTTTTTTTGATGTATATGTATATATAGAGATTCATTTACACGAGAACTAATAAGTTGCATATCTAAAAGAAACTATGTATAAACACATGATTTAAGAGTTACAAAAAGTAATTCCTTATAAAATACAGAAAGTTATTTTTATACCCTTTTAAATTAGGGTGTTCATTGGTTCGATTTAATCGATTTTTCCCTATCACAAAACCGAACCGAAGTCAGGAAGTGATTTGGTTCGGTTTTGGTTAATTCCGAACAAACCGATTAAAAACCAAATAAACTGGTTAAAAACCAAATAAACCGAATTCTACCTTATATAGTATTAATAAAACAATAAATTTAAAATTAGGTTTAATCGGTTAACCGAACAAACCAAATTTAAAAAAAAAAAATTGGAACCGATAACCGAACCAAAAACCAAAATTCAGAATTCGGATACGATTAGACACCTAATTGGATATAGTTATGAACCGAACTTAAAACCGAATTCAAAATTCGGTTTTTTCAGTTATGAACACGGTTCAGTTTTATATTCTTTTGAACACCACTGCTATAATATTTGTATTTGTTAGGGACCTTTTTTTCCGGCTCGTCCTGGGCACCTACCCTGAAAAAACGCACGAACACAATTTTCTATCAAAAATATATTAATTTCTCAACCAAGAACATGTGATTTACATTTTGATTACCAACAATTTGGCGTCAGAGCATCAGTTACAAGAAAGGGAAGGAAGTGACGTACCTATCTTGAGAAATTTGAAGAATTCGTTTGGAAGGAAGAAAATGGTGATTCTTGCCTTTGTAATCGATCAAATAAAGGGAAAAAAAATGCATTCAATTGGCTGTTTATTCTTAGTCGATCGAAGGAGCAAAACAAGAGACATCTACTTCATCTCTAACCTGTTCACGCAATCAGAAGTAAGAGGGCGTATTTATTTCTTTGTTTTGATTAATTTATTCGAGAGAAGCAGAAATCAAAGGGACGATGTGCAAGACAAATTGGTTGATTGAAAGAAAAACTCAAAGTCGATTCCAAGTTGAAAACAATAAGTCTGTTTGATTAAATCAATCTAAGGCAGAAGTGTTTTTTTCTTGGTTCTGGGTAGGGGTGTAAACAAACCAAAGCAGCTCGTGAAATACTCGAAATCGGATCGGTAAAAAGTTCGAACGAGCTGAGCCTTAACGAGCTCGAGCCCAAAAATATGGCTCGTTTAGCTATCGAGCCCGAGTTCGAGCTTTATATATTGAGCTCGAGCCGACTTTCTGAATATATAATTTTTATTTATTATATTAATTGTTTATTTATAAAATTATTTATTTTTATATATTAAATTATGATAAATATATTTAAATCAAATATTTTATGTTAAATTTAGAAGATATAATTATAAATATAATTAAATTAGTAGTTAGAGTAAATAAATTAAATAAATAAAATCAAAACGAGCCAAGCTGAGCTCGAGCCTAAAAATTTTCTAATGAGCCGAGCTCGAGCCTAGTAATAAAGCTCTTGACGAGCTAAGCTCGAGCCTGAGTTTATGTAAACAAGCCGAGCTCGAGCCTTAACAAGCTCAGGATCGGCTCGGCTCGTTTACACCCCTAGTTCTGGGCAATGGAATAGACCATTGTTCAAAAAAAAAAAACTATTGCATGTTTTTTTTTCTAATTACAAACTTTGTTATTTACGTTTAAATTTGGGCGGAGTTATCTACACACCCCAAAAACATATTTCAACACCCGGCCGCCACCCCTACGCCCCGTAATGGCCACTACGGGGTGTTTTGACCCCAGACTAACAACCTTAAACGAGTCAGACATTCTGTTGACAGTGTCAGACCTATACGCCACGTAGTGACCACTACGTGGCGTATAGGGTTAAAAAAATTAAATTTGGCAGTTTTGGGGTGTTTGAGTATGTTTTTGAGGTGAAAAAATATACTAGTTTTGTTTAAAAATATAATAGTCTTGTTTAAAAATTATTTTTATATTTTGCGACGTATCTCTCGTTACGTTTATACTTTACGACGTATCTCTCGTTACGATATCTCGTTTAGTTATTTTTAAACGCGTGTTTTTTTGTTCGTAAAAATCTAATAGTTTTGTTTAAAAGTTGTTTTTTATGTTTTACGGTCTATCGGTTCATTTATTTTTAATTGTTTTTTAAAACTTTTAGTTTTGAAATCTAAAAATGTTTTTAATTATTAGATTTAATAATAATTTAAATATATTAATTAATTGATATATAAATGATGCTATTTGTCTAAACATATTGATGTTACAGAATTATATGATAAATAATGCATCACCAACCAAAACATATCTAAATAATAAACACGCATCACCATCCAAAACAACCAAATATATACACGCATCATCAACCAAACACAACCAAATATATACAAAACATAAACATGAATACAAGTGTTTGTTTAACAAATACAAATATAACTGAAAATACTAAGTAACCATTGTGAGGTGGAGGTGGAGGGGAGGAGGATAATCTTGTGGCCGCGGAACTGCAAGGAGCTGGACACCCAGAGCATGAGCATGGCGAAGCTCGATATACACATGTCACGAGATCAGATCCTCCAACCGATCCACTCGTCGCGTCAGCTGCTCGCTGGTAGGAGCTAGCCGCTGACTGAGCTGGAGCTGCTGCTGTGTGAGCTGGAGCTGTTGCTGCTGGATCTGCGCCTGCTGCTGAATGAGCTGCTGTGCAGCATAGCCTCGACACGAGCAGGAAGCCGTACGGCTCTGTATACGCGCTCAGGATGCTGATGTGGCACATCCTGATGACCCCCTTCTCGAGCGCAAACCGAAGCCCGAGCTATGGGAACTTCTGCACTATACGCATGCCATGCACCGTCCTACGATCTAAACGAACAGGATACACGGTCTCCATACCAGCAGGCTCTATATCGATAAGCCTGTTAAAACGAGCAATACGGGTCACATACACCCCTCCCGTAGATCTTCCCCCTCTCCTGCCGGTGGTAATATGTACTAAAATACTCCGCCAGACACCGTGCAAGGTTGCACGGCCTCCCACTCAATAAACAATACAAATAAAATAAATCCTGAGAAGTGCACCACTCCTAGCTCATGCCAAGTCCTGTAATAGACGAGGAAATGCACCGGTGCAAATACCTAATGAGCGGGTCACGACGCGCTGCAGACAAACGGCTCGTCGCCGATCCGAGGCCATCAAGCACTGACGACAACATCTGTATGAATAGCCGTCGTGTAGATCGGCATGTTACTCTTGTAAGCCGCGTCGATCATAAGAACATGTGGGAACGCACACCACCAGGTGTATGATTTTTTATGACAAAAGAAAATATCCTCCACGACATTTGTTTCGAAGTTTTCGCGAGTATAGTATACGCAATTCTTGATATGCAGCAGGTTCTCTAAGACCTGCATTGGGGTTGATCAGACTTTTTGTTTATTTTTAAATTTTTGTTGCACATTGTATATGTCTATACGGATGGAGACGTTGTCGGGATTCTGCTTCTTTATGCTGTCTAATATAATCGAGAGTCCTAGGCCAAGGATTGTTTGATTATTAAAATTCCAATCTAAAGAAGTGTGTAGGCCGTTGACAAATCCATTATTGGATTTCAAGTTTATTTGACAATTGAATTGTTGAATTTTCTAATTCAAGCAATTGAACCTGTGTGGTTCAACACTTCGTGGTTTAACACATGTGCGGTTCAACACCTTTGTGGTATACAACCTTCGTGGTGCAAAAACTTTCATGGTAGAATTAAACCTGTGTGGTACTTTTTTAGAAGAAAAGAAAGGACAACATGGCAAGCAAAGATGACAAGAAAGTTGAAATCACATCCGGTTCAGTCCGTGAGCAAGGAAATGTAACCCTTCAATGCCCAAAGTTGAATGAAAGAAACTATACAATGTAGGCGGTGTTGACGGAAACGATATTAAAGGCTTATGGTCTTTGGGTTGATGATAAAGAGGAAGCATATGAAAGAAAAACTAATACAAAGAAAGTAATGATCCTTTAAACATTGCCCGAAGATGTTCTAATGCAAGTAGCACAATACACAAGTACAAAGGAAGTGCGTGAATCAATTAAAATTTGATAGCCTGGAGCAGTTATGGTGCAGAAAGCTTGTTTGCAAACTTAAAAAAGTGAATTGGAGACATCAAAGATGAAAAAAAATGAAAGTATAAGTGACTTCTCTAGAAAGTTAGTGGTATACGAGCAATGTTCAAAAGGCTTGGTGAAGCTCTTAAGGACAAAACAATTGTAAGAAAGCTATTATATTTGTTTCCTAAGAATTTCTACCAATCATGGCAACTATCGAGTAATATTCAGAAATGGATAAAATGCCATTTGAAGAAGTAGTTGGAAGAATAATAGCATTTGAGGAACGTCTCAAAAGCCAAGATGATTCGGAGGACAATAATCATGGAAAACTCCTAATTGCAAGTGCAAATAATTATCAAGAGCCTTGGCAAAATGGAAGAGGACGTGGTGATCAAACTCGTGGTGGAAGAGGCTCGTTTAGAGGAGGAAGAGGAAGTGGGTGTCACACCCCCACCTCTCGTCACCTGAGATGATGTCATTCACTGTTTTGAGAAGGTTGCGGAAGCATAGTGGTGATGTCTCAGAGATGAGGGGTGACTTACTTGATCCGATATCATAGCACACAGATTAACTTAAAAGAAACACATTACAAGGATCGTCATTACAAATAACAGTATAGTTTACAAACTAAGTTTATTACATAACAACTTATTTAATTACAAACTTATGAATTGCATCCTCACCCGGTGGTCACTGTCTTCCTGCAAAAGTTTTAGGTTTAAAAATGTCAGCACAAAACTGGTGAGATCATACAGTTCAAGTTCAACAATATGATATGCAATACAAGTTCTCACAATGATCAGTTCAAGATAACCATGGGACCCGTATCTAGTTCCTTTCGGACCGTTTTGTTCTTGTTCTATAAAGATACTACCCGTCGGTACATATCTTAGTGCCTCATTGTCTTAATGTCTATCACTACATTAAGAAGTTCTGGAAACAGATAACAAACATTTACACCAAGGGGAGTTGCAAACTCCCGGCAAATGGGTTGTCAGCCGATAGTACTATCATCGTTTTCTGTTCGGCCACACATGGGTTCACTAGATACAGTTCAGTAATGAGGACTTATAAGTTCTGTGATAATGTTCTGTTCTACAGGCAAAATGTAACATCTGTGCCGGAATCGTTACCGGAACAGTAAGTTGCACAGTAAATTGCACAGTAACTCAAGTACAAACTACGTGAACTAGGTATATACTAGTGACACTTGATGCTAAACACTAGACTATTATGTTATTGTTCTAAAATCTGAATTAAACCTCATGGTTTAACAGTCAGAAACACATCAGACGACACTGAATGGGCACACACATGTTTGATTTGATATTATCATGTATAAACGCATGCGAGGATAAACAGAACAAAACCATAACAGTTGTTGTTACAGAATGCTAAACCGACGAATTACTCGTACAGGTGACGATCTGTACGAATAGATCTGAAAGTTTAACGATCTGAAATAATGACTGGAAAGTAGAAAACAATATCAGAAAGTGAAACGTACGATCGTGTTCGTACAGTTAGCGCTCTGTACGAAAACGCGCGTAAGTGACGTTTTCTGACTAAACGAAAACGAAGACGATACGAACGATAATAAATTTAAGGAAATATAATATTTTCTGTTTTACAATTTTGAAACTCATCAGAAATAAATTAAAAGGAAACTATCTTAATTAAAGTGCGTAAAGCGCGAACAAATAACGAAACGCGTGAAATAATAAATTTTGATAAATAATTCCAGGAAAAATGATATTTAAAATATTTACTAGTAATAACCACCTTCCAAACATTTGAAAATAAACTCTTTTATTTAATTTATAAAACACGCGCGTTACAATCCGGAAACGCGACGGAGACGAAAACCGAGCAACCGAAACGAACCCAAATACCCTCGGGGTATTTAAAGCCCTAAATGGGGTTTTCATCTCATTTTCAGCCTCTCTCTCTCTCTAAACACTCTCATCCGCCACTTTCTCTCTCTAGGATAACCATCCTTCAAACGATCGTAACTCGCTCGTTTCTTGACGGAATCACGCGTTCTTGGTGTCCACGCGAAGCTCTCGACCCCCTCTACAAGGAAGTACAGCTGATCTACGAAGTGGCCTAGTCGGATTCGAGGTATGAATCAAAGAATATCTAAAATTTTAGGGTTTTGGCCTTGGTTCGACACACCCATGTAAAGCCGGTTCTCGGCCTAACCATTCGAACCCAACACCATTGTGGGCCATCTGTAGCATGACATTATCCTTGGAAAGGAGTTGGAACTACCTATTTTAGTGAAGATAGCGATAAGAGGTACAGCTTCATGAATAACAAGCAAGGGCTGAACCTTGCTGCTGTAAAACCACGTGCGAACCTGTGTGGGTACAGCCCTCAGAGCCGAACCTTCTCACTTAGGGTGTAACCATTGGAGGCCGACGAACCCACACCATTAACGAACCTACTAGCCCCGAACCCTAGGAGGCGAACCTTAGTGCAGGAGTGCCGAACCCTGCCTGACCTACGAACCCTAATGGCCGAAACAGAGCACTCTCGAACCTATTCTCTACAGCCGAACCTGTACAAGGTTGGCGAACCCCTGGCCGAACCCCGAGACCTATCCGAACCTTAGCCACTGGCGAACCCACCCTGTGCAGCTAAGGCCAGCCGCACCTCATGCATGGCGAGCCTATTCTTTTGCTGAACCTTGGCTCAACCGAAAGGAAAGGTTCGCTGGAGTCATTATCCAGCCATTTCCTTGAATGGCCCAACACATTACTTGGCCCACAACTTCCTTTGTTCTCAACACTATTATCGGCCCAATTACAACTATACCTGATCGTGAGTACAACAACAAACACAACAACGAGTGCGCGTATTCTTGTTATACTTAGTCAACCATTACAAACACAAGGTGAGTTCATTTGTCCCTTTTCAAACCATTTGTTTTAAATCGGGACTGAGAAGCATGTTATACATTTTAAAAAATTATTGAAATGTTATTAAATGCTTTTACACTTATTTTTAATGCTTATACCAATGCTTAAACTCGTAACGCGCTTGTTTTGGAAACTAAAGATTAAGACTATAGTGTAAATAGCTAATGCTATTTACACTATATTTATTTACATTATACTTAAACTCTATGCTCAAACTAGATACTAAGGTCAATGCTACAAACTCTATGCTTAGACTATATGCTAGAACTAAAGCTACAGATTTAATGCTAATGCTATTTACAATATACTTAATTGCTTAAAACTTTTGAAACATTTAAATGCATAAGGAAAACTAATGCTAAAACTAAGAAATGCTTATGAAAACTATGCCTATGTAAACTTGGAACTTAAACTTAGAAAGACCCATATGTTTAAATTTGCTATAAAGACTTGTGTGTTTGGGATACTTGAAATACTTGAATGCTTGATATACTTGGGATACTTGAAACACTTGAATACTTAATATGCTTGGAATACTTGAAACACGTGAATACTTGATATGCTTGGAATACTTGAACACTTGAATGCTTGATACACTTGGAATGCTCAGACAACAGACTGATTGATCGCCGCGTGTTGACCTGTGTGTCAACCCCTACTAGTCATCAATAAACCTATGTGAATGCTATAAACTTGTATGCTCAAACTCTCGGACTTCGTAAGACAGACTGATTGGCCATCGCGCCTTGACATTTGTCAAGCCCTTCTAGTCATCAGTGTTCTTCGTTGTCAGGACCTAGCAAGACAGACTGAATGGCATCGCGTGTTGAATGGTGGAGTCAACCCCCACTAGTCATTCAGTGGAGGTTAAGGTTGTCATTCAAGTGATTTTTCAAACTAATTTTATAAAACTACATGAACTCACCAACCATTGTGTTGACTTTGTTTTCTTACATGCTTTCTCAGGTGATGCACAGGTTTAAGCTAAGACACATGATTGCATGCTAGGATACTCAGATAGAGGACCTAGTAGACTTTTGGAAAGCACATCTTTTGATATCGATACGAATCTCTTTTGATATCTTGTACATATACAAGATAGAAACATATCATTCTTTAGATGGGTTTACTTAGTTAAATTACCGAACATTGTTAATTGTAATTTAACTTTGTAATCCTAGTTTGATACTATATTGTGCTTTAGTTATTCTTAACATTGATGCTATGTAAACAATCTGATCATCACGATAATCACTCACGATATTGCGCCCCGAGAACCTTCCGCCGGCGGGGAACATGATCCCACCAATGTGGGATGAGGAGTTTGAAATGGAATTTTTTTCATACAAATGGTGCCCTTCTCTCTTCAATTTATAGGGAGGAGATGAATGTTAAACTTGTAATCCCACCAATGTGGGATGAGGAGTTAGGAAGCGAAGTATGCCAACCTATGTGAGATGATAAACAAGTTTTTTTTAAACCAAAATCCAAAAAATATAACATTTAAAAAATGATTATGTTTGTGTGAATAGTAATTATGCTTTTTTTAAATGCGATTATAATTATATAATTTTTTTGAAATATTTATATATTTATTATGTCGCCCGGTTCATGAATCCGGTCCAACCGGTCCGAACAGTAACTAGTAAGACATCCGGTTTAACGTCCGGTCCGGTTCTGAAACCATTGCAAAAATGCTACAATATCCAAAAGGTTCCTTTTTAATTTAACATATAATTAACTAAAAGTTGAACATATGGCCTCCCTCAATCCCTAAAACATTTTCTCTTTGTGTGTTTAATTAATGAGCTAAGAGTATCATAACGAGTTAAGAATACCATCTGCTTTACAATTCATAAGATCCACTTATTCCTTAGGAGGTATGAAAAAAATATAAAAATGAAAAAAATGAAACGATATTATCCATTTATTTTTTTTGAACAGCAAATAATTTTATAACCCAAAAAAAACACAACCAGCAAGAGGCTAGTTGAAGAATACACCCAATAAACACCGATACAAGAAAATTTAAAAGAACATTCAGGACAAATGAAAAAATCGCCAATCCTCCCACCCCAAGTTAAGACTTTTTGCTCGACTCGTTAACCAAAGAAAACTTGTACGCTTCACCTCTTCAATTAACCGGTGCACCGATGGCTTCCCACCATTGAACACTATATCATTTCGCATTCTCCAAAGACACCACATTGAGGTAATGACTATAGAGTGGATAATCTCCTTTTTATCTCCATCAATGTTCTTGTACAGCTCCAAAAGATCTGGTACATCAAAAGCCAGTATTGGTGGGATTTTGACCCATTTAGAAATTTGTTCCAGATATAGACTGCCAACTCACAACTTGTGAATATGTGCATAACAGACTCATTAACATTTCTCCATACCGGACATAAGAGTGAACCAACTGCAACATTTCTTCTCGCAATATTATCCAAAGTAGGAAGTCTACCAATTCCAGCCCTCCAAGCCAAAACATTTGCTTTTTTTTGCAGCCCCTTTACTCCATTTTAGTACCAAGCTTCCTTGCGCTACATTTGCTTCATTAACCCTTTGTTTTAGCGCTTTCACCGAGAATTTTCCATCCTTATCCCCCAGCCACACCCATTTGTCCTCGAAACTGTTCAAAACCACCTATTGTAAAAGACCAATACAATCAGAGAGCTCATCAATTTCTTGATTTGTGTTTGGAACCCTCGACCAGACCCAAACGAGTGATATCTGATTATTTTCCATAACAATCATTTCCTTAATCGAGCACTTCTTTTGTTACTCCAATAGGAAAAGTTTTGGATACTTAAAACAAAACGGTGTCTCGCTAATCCATGAATCAGTCCAGAACCGTATCTTTTCTCTGTTCCCCACTATCCCTTTAAAAAGTACTTTAAGGTTTACATGTATCTTGTGAAAGAGTACATCAATCTTGGTATTGTTCAGCCAAATCCCCGAATATACATGTTTACTTGGGATGATATGCCCGATCCTGGTGTTGTCATGGATCCCTTCAATCACCCTTTTCTATAGACTATATGGCTCAACCTTGAACTGCCACCACCATTTTGCAAGAAGACACAAATTTATATCCCGAAGACTTCCAATTCCTAATCCTCCATTTTCTTTTGGTGCGGTGACTGTATCCCATTTAACCCAGTGAATTCTAGCTTTATCATTTGCATCACCCCATAGAAAAGCTCTCCTTATTTTTTCTAGCTTATCAATTATTTGTAGTGGTGCCTTATAGAGGGAAAGGTAATAAGATGGAATGCTATTGAGGACTGATTTGATAAGTGTAATGTGACCCCCAATTGAGAGGTGTTTAGCTTTCCAAAGGGAGAGACGTTTCTCAAATATAGAAACCACCGAAGCCTAATTACTCACCTTATTCATATTCACTCCCACCTTAAGGCCCAAGTATGTAAAAAGGAAGGGTCCCTATCATACAATGCATGAGTGAAGCCATATTTTCGATCAGCTCGTCATCCAAGTTAAAGCTAATTAGGCTGCACTTGCTTAGATTAATCCTTAGACCCGAAGCCATATGAAAAGCTCTTAATAGTCTTCGAAGATTTGCCATATTTTCCTTTGACCAGGCCCCCATAATGATTGCATCATCAGCGAACAAAAGATGTGATACTTGGGCACTATTGTTACGAATATGAATACCCTAGAATAGACCAATAGAGCATGCTTTGTTAAACATACAACTAAAGGACTCCATAACTATAATGAAGAGGAAGGGCGAAAGTGGATCCCCTTGTCTAAGTCCTCTCGTACATTTGAATTCAGGAGTAGGAGCACTATTTACTAATACTAAAGCCCATGAAGACCCAAGCAAACCTTTTATCCACATTCGCCATCTTGCTGGGAATTTCAGTTGATCAAGAATGGAATCCAAAAAGTGCCATGATACTGAATCAAATGCTTTGTCAAAATCAATCTTAAAATAGAAGGCTTTTGACTTAGACTTTTTAAGCCACATAGAAATCTCGTTCACAATTAGAGCCCCATCAATAATATTTCTACCTTCAAGAAAAGCAGTCTGGCTTTCAGAAATAATCGATTGCATAACCCCTTTTATTCGAAAGGAAAGTACCTTAGACACCACTTTTGAGATACACCCAAAGATAATGATTGCCTCTAAACAGTACAACTAATTAAAAAATAAATAATATTTGCTAAATACATATAAGTTTCGTTTGATAAGATCACTACAGGATGGCTTTGGTGGTTAAAGCTGAAGGACATAGAAACAAGTGATCCATGGTTTGATTTCAATTCAAAGCATATCTATGTTTTTCTTTTTCTTTTTTCGTTTAAAATTTTAATTACATAATAATAATAATTAAATAATTGTCGCAAAATAATATAAATTAAAAACAATGTTTTTTATATTTTATTTGTGTACCGCATTCTTTTGCGATAAATCGGTTTATTGTTTTATGACGGATTGACATCAATCGCAAATGGTTCTTGCATAAATTTTGATATTTGTGTTATTCTTATCAATGTCGCAACCAAGTATTTATTTTGACAATGTGGTATGACTTAAGTTTTTTTAAATCACAGCCATTTTCTTTTTGGTATCACGATCATGATACGAAAAGTATATTTTAGGCTTTTATGCCGAGATGACAACTATTGTGGCATGTTTCTATATATGTATTTTGATATACGTTATCATGTCTTAATTCTGTTATTTGTCATTGTAACGGAATTTCGACCGCAAAATGTGGAGAATTTACTAGTTTACATATAAATAACATTAGTATTTCAAATTTATGTTACGTTTATGGAATGTCATCCACTTGTTCACAGGATATGATAAAATAATAAACAATTAGTCACATTTTTCATGACATATATCATTTATGGCTGTAAAAGTTAAAAAAGTCTCTATACTAATAAATAAAAAATTAAATATGTATTATATTTCTATGGCTTGTACATACTTATTTTTATTATTCTTTCTTTTATTAAATACATCTCTCATATAAAATCATAATATTAAATATTATACTTTTATACTAAAAGAAATATTTTTTAAAACATTAAAAAAGTTCTTTTATTACAATCACACCAATCAAAAAAACATAAATTATTATAAAATACGTTATTTTTGTAAAACAAGATTTTTTTTTCTTAAACAACGCTTTTTTAGAATTTTTTTTTTGTAAAATTTATTATTTAAAAAAAACTAACACAAAAATAATTAAAAACCAAAGTTTTTAAACAATGAGATATTTACAATAAAATGACCTTTTTACAAAAAAATATTTTTTAACACAAATTTGTTTAAAAAAGATTCAAAACATGAATGCAAAAAAAATGGTATTAATTCTTTATTAATTAAGTTGTTTACGTCACGTATTTTCAATTAAAATTTATATCAAAATTCTGTTTTTAAAATTCTTAAATTTCATTACTATATATTTATTATTTTTTATTAATTCATGTAATACATAGAAGTAGCCTGTATTTTTGTTAAAAGAATGAGATTTTTACAAAACAGATTTTGTAAAACATAATGTTAAAATTTAGCAAATAAAATTTTAAAAAAAGTGATTATATTATTTAATTATATTGTACTAGGTTAGTAACATGTGTAACACACTGGTTGACATAGAGTTAAGATGCAGTTTACTATAATTTATAACTACCTTTAATATAACAACTTATACGTGACACAAAACATCATAAACTAAAATTAAAAGTCACAAGAATTTGTTCATAAGTTTTCAAAAATTTTCTTAAACACAATGTTTGTTGTTGTACTTCTAACTTTTCCATTTTTGTTTAAAATTATAAGTTTTAATCCAT
Organism: Mikania micrantha; assembly: GCA_009363875.1. Lineage (NCBI taxonomy): Eukaryota > Viridiplantae > Streptophyta > Magnoliopsida > Asterales > Asteraceae > Mikania > Mikania micrantha. Next base: position 13,036,551 of record CM018695.1, read on the forward strand.
CACTACTTTTCACTCTTGATAATATAACATACAATTGACCATATGTTAAATACCGGATCTCTTAAATACAATCCAACTTTTGATAGTGATTATTATAATAATCATAATAATTATAATAAATTATGATTTTAAAGACATTAGACATGTTTTGAAATGCTTAGTAATTGGAAACCGTTATTATTTAAAGTCATTATTAATGTCAATTATACACAATTATAACTAATTTTAGATAAATTAGCAAAGATATTTAAGTGACCGTTATTATTTAAAGTCATTATTGACTGTGGTTGTGACATTTATCAAAATGGCATACGTGGCATATGTATTTGAGTGACACGTGACATTTTAATGATGTGGACATCCTAATTAAATGACATTTAGCATTTGAGTTACTCTTTTATTAGGACTAGTAGATAATTATAAATTTCTACTATTAACAATATAAATTATTTTGTTCTAACTTGTGTATACATGGGAAATTAGTCTAGTTTTATAATATATAAATGGTTTTTTAGAGCAGTTATTTAATTGCTTTTAATAACATTTTAATTTTGCCAAACAAACCTTTTATTGCGACTCCTAAACCGTCTTAAAATCCCAATTCACCACTATAAAAACACCTAGTTTTCTACACACGGAAATTACATATCTAAGTGTTCACACGTGGCCTTTCAAGACCGTGTAAAGGGAAGCGACCCTCATTTTGTACCAACCTCAAGCCCCTTGCCATGCCTACACACGTACTCATTACACAAACCTTGCGACCGAGGCGTGACTGGTCTTAGGTGACACTGTTCACAACCGTGAACTGGCATGAAGGATTTTTTTTCTAAACCAATAAAAAACACCCACATCACCCAATCAAACACCGACATCAAGATTCACATTACACATATGTCAAGCCTATGTGATTGTTATGCGTAGAGGTGGCAATTTCTACCCATGTCAAAGGAAATGGGTTGGTTTGGGTAAACAATTGTAGTATAATGGGTTGGAATGGGTAACATCATAATATTGAGAGGGTTGAGATGGGTAGCACTTGTACACAATGCGGGTCAAGACGGGTAACCAAAAAAGAATGTAAATGCAATGGATTCAAACATTTATGAATGATTAATAACATATTTGATGAGAATATCACTAAAAATTATCCAAATTGACTATTTGTTTACTTATAACACATCTAAAGTTAAATTAAATTGATGTTTTTAAATAACAATCCATTTAGACCCGAACTGATTTTGCTTAAAACCCGTTCTGACCCGTACCCATCCTGACCCGAACCCGTTCTTACCCGTTACCCAACCCGACCCAACCCGCCCATTTTGCCAGGCATAGTTATGCGGCATTTGTGTGGTACCGGTCAAGCATCCATCAATTCCCTCCATTACGCATAACTTAAATAAGGTAAAACTACAAAAAGCTAGGTAATTATGAAAAGGATTTGGGTCATACAAGATACTCTTGGATCAATGCCTGCCTGGCCGGATATTCAATAAGCTAACCTGAAAATATTACAATATCTAAAAGGTTCTTTTTTAATATATATATATATATATATATATATATATATATATATATATATATATATATATGTATATGTATGTATAATTAGCTAAAAGAAAAAATATGACCTCCCTTAATCCCTCAAACACTCTCTCTTTGTTTGTGTAATTAATGAACTAAAAATATAATGCACTTGTTCCTTAAGAGGCATGAAAAAGTATAAAAAAATAGAAAAAAATGTAACGATGGTATACGTTTGATTGTCATAATAATTTACATATAAATAACATTATTAGTATTACAAATTGGTGCAACGTTTATGGAATACCATCCACTTGTTCATAGGATGTGATAAACTAATAAACATTTAGTCACATTTTTCATGCCATATATGGTTCATGCTTGTAAAGGAGGGGCTATAAATAGAGTTCAAGTTAACCAAGCATCCCAAACCAAAACTTATAAGTTATAACACCTCTCTTAGTTTGTTTGTGTAACTAATGGCCACTAGTAATGTATTTGGCAATCCTGTAATAGCGGGAGCTACAAGGACCGAAAGGGCAATCCAGGCATTAAACAATCCTAATGCCGATGGCAAGCGCGGTGACGCGCTAGCCTATGTGAGACGACTGAAGCAAGATTGGGGGAATGGAGTTTCCACACTAGGCATTTTTTATAATGCCACCGGTGAGACCCTGGTGTTTACTCAACAAGACTCCTGGTATGGGGAGATAGTAGGCCCGTATCCGACTAGAGTTCAGAATGGGCAATGGGGTGCCTTTTTTCATGGAAAAACGCCTACTGTGGCTAGTGGGTCGGTTGGATTTGTGGTGTATCGCGTCAGGGTGGATGATACAGAATTCTGCAACCAGCTAATTGCTTGGCAAACTCCCTGGGGCCAAGTGAGATTTAACAACCAAGTAAGCATTCATTTTGAACACCAATTTTAGGTTTATTTTGAACATGTTTTATACAATTGGACTTGGATTTAAGGTTTAACAGGTTAAAAAATCAAATAAATAATGAAAAATCTGGAAGAGAAAACAAAATAATTTATGACAATCATTTGTAAAAAAAAAATTGAAATCCATAAAGTTTGATTAATTTTAAATAAACAAAACAGAAGCTTAACACATCTACAATTATATGGGTCAATTTTATAACTTGAAATAGTTGTAGCTTATTAAAACATAAATACTTTTAGAGGTCAAACCAATAGTTAAACAACATATCAAATAGATGATTTTAATTATATTCTACTATATTTAAATTAAAAGAAAAACAAAAAAATTACAAAAGGCCGGAACTTATAAACTTGTTTTACGTCTCGAAAAGTCTTGAGCCGCCCCTGCATACGTACGTGCGTATATATACATGTATATATTAGTAATTGAATAAGCTAAATTTGCACATATATATATATATATATTTATATGTATGTATGTATGTATGTATGTATGTATGTTGTGTGCAGGCTTACTGTGACATCTTTGATGATGGAAAGGTGGACGCCCCTGGAGAAGTGTACAATAAGATGAATAGACTTGATAGTCGACAAAGTGTTGCTATTAAGAAAGGAATGATGGTGTCATCAACCATTGAGCAGGGCACTTCGCCTGTATACGAAGCACAATTCACTCGTGAAGATGCTGCTGCCTCTAAAAGATCTGTAGACCAACATGATGCTGTTGAAGCTTCGCCATCTACAGACAAAGAAGATGTTGTTGAAGCTTCGCCATCTGTCTAATATAATAAAAATATTAATAATATTAATAAGTGTACCTCTTGCATGGATGTACTGCATGAATAAAGTTAGCTTTCTGTATAAGAAGACAATTCTATCACGTGTATGCATGTTTATGAGTTTCAATAAAAAGGTTGTACGTCTCTTTTATTTCTCCTAGTGACGATAATTATTGTAATAAACATATTCGAACGTCCAATATTGTGCCCTTTTTTTCAAGGTATGTTTATATTTTGTGTTCATAATCATTTTATTCTCATCGTATCTCCTTCATAATGAATGGTTTTTGTTAAATTTTTCTTTCATATTAGTATGATTCATTGTCATTATTGATTTAGTATATGTATTTTAGTATATTATAATACTGATTTGAAAACCTAATTTGATTAATGATGAAACAGGTTATAGACTAAATTAGGGTTTATAATTTGTAGAGAAATTGATTCCTTGATTCATCGAGCTGCATGCTTCAATTTTCATATAAAAGCTTATTAATTGAGTTGATTACGAAAATTGTTTTCATTATAATGATTTGGAACTTGCTGTCACTGTTATAGATTATAATACGACGATTATCCTTTATATTTGTGATTATTGCGACTTTTAATACGAAGGGGAATAAAAGATTTTGTTTAAAGACTTTTCCATATGGTTTATAAATTTCTTAGGGTATCATAATTGTATATAATCAAAATTCCCATACATTGTAATTACACATTCCAATAAAATTATTGCCACTTTGTTTCATTGTGTTTTGTTTATGCTATTAGTGGAGTGTTTTGGTACTTTAGAACAGAGCATAATTATCTTCATTATATGGAGTGCTAGTAATGGTAATTCAAGTTATTATACATGTATGATATATCCTTCTAATGATTGGGTTTATATCATATATAGACACATAGCATATGATCTTCCAACAAGGTAAGCTGTTTTGTTTTGTGAAATTGTCGTTTGTTAAAGACGAAACAATTTAATTATATGCGTAATAATATATTTAATAGCTTATCTTTTTTTTATCGATTTGTATATACCAAGTGAACATTCTTCTTGCTGATATTTAATAAATTAACAATGAAAATTCTTTATATACTTTGGAAAAGATTTAAGCTTGAAGCTTATTTTCTATGATTTACGTGCATTTAAAAAGTTAGCCTAAACTATGTTAATTTTGCAAGTCTTTTTGGTTCTAGCTTATTTGGTTCAATTTTGTTTAAACTCAAACTTGCATGTTTGCATGCTAATTAATACATAGCCGAGGTAAAGAAAAAATTTGGTAATCCTGGCAATCATACAAGGTAATTTGGCTTAGATATTCTTCTTTTGTTGTTTAAATTGTAATATGATGATGGTAGTATTTTGTGGTGAAATTATAATTTGACGATGGTTATCTTTTGAGGTAAAACTTGTAATTCGATGATGGTAGTTTTTCGTGCTAGAACTTGTAACTAAACAATGATGTTATCTTGTAGTTGAACATGTTTTTTAATGAATTTTTCTGCATTTAAAGCGGGAAAAAATTGGGTTTATTGTTATTCTTTTATATTTAATTTTTGTAATGTTTTTTGACGGAAATTGTTAGGAACAAATAAGAAAAAAATTAGAAAATGTTTGTCGGAAATTTGTTGGAAATACAACAAAAAATCTATTCTATTATACTTAATAAATAAAAATGTTTGGGGACACATGGCACCTATCTAGGCCATCTGAATCTCTATTTTCCCCCCAAAATTTTGACCCGTTATTTTATTTTACGCGGATCTATATGCAACCCGTATCCGACAGCGGATGTTTTCACGTTCATTCTTGATCATAAATTTCCTGATGAAAACCCTGTATACACACTCATACAGACCCTCCTTCAAAATCATAAAACGATCCATCACCTTCAATCGAATCACTCGTTTAATAGATACGTATCTCTTCTTCTTGTGATTCTGGTTGTTTGTTTTCCAAGTCCTACCTTTCAGTTCACGTTCTTCTTCATCTCCTGATTTTTGGTACTCGCCTTCTTTCTTGATTGATCTGAAGGTAATGTTTAAATCCATTTATTGTTGGTTTCTTCTACCCCATAAGTTTAGTGGTTTCTTTCCTTAGATTTGAACATGTAATCATCGACGCCTTCATTTTCTCTCTATTTGTTCAAAATCATGACTTGGGGGGTTAGAGTTCTCAAGGAGAATTTTGTAAATAATGTTGGTTCTGGTTCGCAGATGCATTCATACATGTTTAGACTTAATCAATTGCAACAAAACGAACCAGATTCATCACCTAAAAGCTACAAATCATTGATTCTGGTATTCAGTTATCTAGGATTTGTTCATTGTAACTTTTCAATTTTTACTATTCAATCCAATTTGTGAGTATAATATTATCACATGTGAACATATTATGTGCTTTCTCAATCCAATTCAAATGATTTATTGATTTGATTTTGTTTTTTTTTTAATTTCGATCTTGATGCTTTGAAATGGCAAGTGATGATGAATCAAATCTATGCTTAACAATCTTATTAAATCATGGTGTTAATAAACATCGTTTATTATTAAATGTCATATTCTTCACCAATTAAGGTTTTATAACAATTTATTATTTTTATTGTTTTTGTTAATTTTGGAAGGCATATAATGAAATATAAACATTTATTACAGAGTGAACAAAAAACACAACTATGATAACAAGATTACTAACTTACAATGCTGAAGCTTCCAAGAAATGTTGGCATAGACGAGTTGTGTATATTGCAAATCCTCCAGGATGCCTGGGTATTTTTCTGCATGTTATTGCAGTATTGATGCTTCTTTTAGTCATTGTGAATAATATGCAGAATGTTTAAACTAAATTAGATGCATATGTATTCTTGCAACTTTAGTTACACTTTTAATTGGATGTAGTAAAAACATTGAAAATAAAAAAAAAACATACACACACATATATACAGTCATTTTTATATATGTATGTATGTAGGGATTTATTCTATTAAAAAGCAACAAGTTGTAAAGAACTAAAGGAACTATATTTATAGCCACATGATTTAAGGGTATAAAAGTAATTTTCTTTTAAAGTAGGGGAACTTACTATTATCCCCTTTAAACTTGTGGCTAGAAATGATTTCTTTAGTTTTTAAGTTGTAATGGTTTTCATTTGAACACCCCTCTATGTATACATATACATACATAAAAAAAAAAGAAAAAAAACATAAACTTTTAGATTTACTTTAATGTGAACCCCAAAGTAATAAGATGTAGTTATTCGGTTAACGTAATAAGGAAGAGTTAACATTCGAACCATCCCCTGTATATATATATATGTATGTATGTATGTATGTATGTATGTATGTATGTATGTATGTATGTATGTATGTATGTATGTATGTATGTATGTATGTATGTATGTATGTATGTATGTATGTATGTATGTATGTATGTATGTATGTATGTATGTATGTATGTATGTATGTATGTATGTATGTATGTATGTATGTATGTATGTATGTATGTATGTATGTATGTATGTATGTATGTATGTATGTATGTATGTATGTATGTATGTATGTATGTATGTATGTATGTATGTATGTATGTATGCACATACACATATATATTTATATAAATAGCTACAACACTTGCAAAAACCTTGAAACAATTATAGTTTGTCTAACATATTTTTGTGTGGATCTGAGCCTTTACATATATGTTTTAGTTTGATATTTCAATGTAGGGTGATAAATCCATAAGGTTTTTGGTTACTAATTTGGTATAACAGCAAAATTGGACAAAACTTTAGTTTTCTGCCACAACTAAGATCATCTGAACAATACTAAATACATATTTGACTTCTAGGTTGTATCTTGATAAGGCGAAACCAAAATGGCGCCTCCAACTTCGCCTTTTTTTCGACAAGTAATTGTATATGGGGACGTTTTATTATTTGACACCTAATTGTGGATAATGTTATTGCAAATTATGTGGTTTTTGTTTCAACTGTATGGTTCATAGTTGCATACAATTGTGATGATATGGGCAAACATTAAAACACATTTGGTTTCTGGGTCGTATTTGGCTGAGCAAGATCCGAATGGTATATTATTATGATGCTACCGGTCTTGCAGCCATTGCATCTCAGACTTCTCCACTGTTATGATTCCTAACTTCAAATTTGAGTAGGTCCATTGTTTAAAGACAAATAAATTTTTGCAAATATTTTCTCATGAGTCTATTTTTCATACATTTGTGTGTGGGTTCTTTGTATTTATGTTTTCAAATCTCAATATAATCTTTTACTGGAAGAATAGCTGAACATGCTATTTTATTTCATGTTCTATTAGATTTGCAAATTCCCTTTGAAACACAATGGTTGTATTAGTTTGTCAAATGTATGTTTTAATTGTCATATAAATTTCTTGGAGGTAACATTGCCTACCAACAACAAATAAAACCAACGCCACCATATGGCAGAAAAAGGAATCATCGTTGTGCTTCGATTTATGCAGGTTCACTGGCGCAATGCGTGTGATGCATGCATTTCTTTTCCAGGGTTGGTTTGTTTTTTAGATGATTGTTTTTTTATTACGGTTAGTTGTATGTTGTACAACAAATAAAATATCAATTGTTTTATACAAAAAAAAATTTATAATTTTTTGAGTTATAAACTTTTTTTTTTAATTCTACATATTGTTTCATCCCGTGTAACACACGAGTTTTTAACCTATTGAATAAATAAATAAATAAAGGTGGTGGCCGGAAATTCATCTGAAACGTAATAAAAAATAATAAATAAACAAAACATCTTATTATAAAAAATTCGGAAATAAAAAATTTTAAAAATAAGTTTAGTCGGAATAGAAAAAAATAAAACATAATCTTAATTTTTTTATCAGAAAAGTTCTCAAAAGGTAGTCTTAAATAGTGTCGTCGGAAAGTTGTAGCAAAATTTCCACGGAAATTTGTAGGAAATATTTTTTCCAACCTGGGTTTTTTCCGACTAATACATTTTGTCGGAATTTGGTAGGAAATAGTGTTTTTAAACAAATTGCTGACAAATATCTTCGTCGCATGTTTTCTAGTAGTTTATATGGAATAATTGTGCTAGATTACCACTTACAGGTGAATTGTTATAATAATGTACCAACATAGTTATATTGTTGTAAGTGTGCAATTAATTAATTATAAGGATTAATCTAGGGCCAAGATAACTATAATGGCAAAATAAATAAACAAACAAACTTACCCAGTATATTCCCACTTTTCAGTAGGGTCTGGGAGGGAAGGATGGACACAAACCTTACCCCTATCCTAGTTGGGATAGAGAGGCTGCTCCGAAGGAGTCCCCGGCTCATAGTTGTCGTTTGAAGTTAATTATCCCAACACTTTTAACGTTATTTTCACATAATAAGTAAAATAACGTTAAAATTAGTGTAATTTTATTTTGGTCCCTTGATGGCCCATACATATATACATTATATACGTGCACCGTAAATGGGACGGTATAATGGCAAAATAACACGGTATCAATTGGTAAAACAAAATAGAAGGATTAAATGTCTATCACTGTATAATTATGTATGGTACATATAGACGTAGAAAATATCAAATTTTCGAAGGAGATAAGTGAGAGACAGAGGTAGGTGTCTAACATTTAATCACATTTTTCATACTATATTCGTGTGGTCCTGCAAAAGTTAACCCCATGTACGTTAATATTTTAATTGTCTTACTCTAAAATGTTCACGTCATCAACGCGAAGATTATGTATCACCTAAGGAAATTTTTTCTTCACTTCTTATATAAAATGATATAGCAAAATTTATCCGTGGGATTTAGGGTTCTAAACAAGGTGAGATGGGCCCGATCTCTTTTTGTTTGAGTTCGGCTAATCTTGAGCTAATCAAGCTCGAGTCAAGCAGGTCTTTTAGAACTTTATTTCTAAACCTCGAGCTCAACTAACAAGAAAATTTTTAATTTTGAGCTTGTCTTGTCTCAACTCATTTAATAATGTTTGTTTAATTTTTTTTTTCATTTTATTAGTAATTATATATATATATATATATATATATATAGGGTAAGGAGTGAATGTTAACCCATGGTAATTGAGATAACTTATAAACCCAATTTGATTGGTTGTCTAATTTAATGAATTTGAAATGTGTGGTCCATATTAAATCTGTGAAAAATGAGTGGTTGAGATTTCTTTAAGGGTATTTTGGAGATTTGTCAGGTGTACTTGATTTGATTTTTAAATTAAAAGTTTACCCCTCAATTTTTTAAACCTTCATAACTTTTATATACATTATTATTTTTTTAAAAAAATTACACCATTAAATTTGTCGCATTTTTATCTTTAATTCAAGTATAGTTTTGTCAAAAAATTTTAAAATTTTCGAAATTACACTGATGTAACGAGCTGAATTTTTTCAAAGTGTTCGTAATTACACTGATGTAACGAACTGAATTTTTTCAAAGCGTTCCTAATTACACTGATGTAACGAGCTGAATTTTTTCAAAGTGTTCATAATTACACTGATGTAACGAGTCGTTACACTGATGTAACGAGCTGTAACTTATTATTTTTTTACATTACAATTATCTAACTTTCTATCTTATTTGATATAAATTTATCTAATTAACTAAATTTTATAATAAAAAATAAGTTTGTAATATATATATTTAAGATGACAGAAAAAGATTTTTGATGGAAAATTTTTGAAAAAAAGAGAAAAATTATTGTACTTATGTTTTTTACGTTAGTGTAATTACGAACGTCCGAAAAAAATTTGGCATGACTATAATGAAATTAACGAGAAAAATATGACGAGTTTAATGGTGTAATTTTTATAAAAAAATAACATATTATAAAAAAGTTATAAGTGTATAAAAACCAAGGGGGGAACTTTAATTTAAAAATAGGAAAATAGATGGTTTTTTAAGAGTGTGACACTTGTCACTCTTGTATTAAATCTGATTTTTGTAATTAATACAAAAGACCATAATGCCCTTTTGTATTAAAAATTAATTAGTGACACATGTCACCATTAGATTAAATCTTGGAAATTTGAACCATTGGATTTGAGTTATTGAGTTTTCTCAATTAGAGAGGGTTATTATATGATCCCTTCCCTATATATATATATATATGTAGGAGATGGTTTCATTGGTAACTCACTTCAAGTATGGTAACCCTTTAACTAATTTTGATTTGTTCTTTAAATAATGAGTTTTAAAATGAGTGGTTCATATTAAATCTGAAAAAAACAAGTGGATGAGATTTGTTTAAGGGTATTTTTGACATTTGGTGGAGTGTACTTGATTCCTTTTTTAAAAAAAGTTTACCCCTCAATTTTTTAAACCTTCGTAACTTTTATATACATTATTATTTTTTTATAAAAATTTCACCATTAAATTTGTCACTTTTTTATCTTTAACTCAAGTATAATTTGGTCAAATTTTTTTAAAATTTTCGTAATTTGCACTGATGCAGCGACGTTTAACACTGATGCAACGGCGTTTTGCACTGATGTAACGAGCTGGATTTTTACAAAGTTTTCGTAATTACACTGATGTAAGGAGCTAAATTTTTTCAAAGTTACACTGATGCAACGGCGTTTTGCACTGACGTAACGAGCTGAATTTTTTTACACTGATGTAACGAGCTGAATTTTTACAAAGTTTTCGTAATTACACTGATGTAAGAAGCTAGATTTTTTCAAAACCTTCTTAATTTTTTAAAATATTAACTAACTAATTTTTGTAATAAAAAATAATTTGTAACGAGATAGAAATATTTTACGTTGGTGTAATTATAAACGCTCGAAAAAATGAGAGAAAATTACGAACGCTCAAAATAATTTGTAAAACATTTTAAAGATAGAAAGATTTTGAAAAAATGAGAAAAAATTATTGTATTTATTGTTCGTTACGTTGGTGTAATTATGAACCTTAGAAAAAAATTCAAAAAAATTTTGCATGACTATTATGGAATTAACGAGAAAAATATAACGAGTTTAATGGTGTAATTTTATAAAAAAAAATAACATACTATAAAAAAGTTATAAATGTATAAAAATCAAGGGGAAACTTTGATTTAAAAAAAAATAGATAGATTTTTAAGAGTGTGACACTTGTCATTCTCTTATTAAATCTGAGTTCTTTATATTAAGTGAAATGACTTAGATACCCTTTTTAATTTAAAAATGTTAGGTGACACTTGGCAAAATCTTATTAAATCTGGAAATTTAAAACCATTGAATTTGAGTTATTTGGTTAACACAATTATGGTGAGTTCTTATTTGAACCATATCCTATGTATGTATGTATGTATGTATGTATATCTATATATATGTATATATAAAAAACCAATATAAAAAATAAAAATACAGTGCAAAAAACATAATTAATCCAGTATATAAAAAACACAAAATTTCATTGCAAAGAAGAATCTTGTACAAAAAAAGTAGAATGTACTACAAAAAAGGTAAATACAGTAAAAAAACACAAGAATCCAGTACAAAATAAAACAAAATTAACTACCAAAAAATCCAGTACAAAACAATAAATATATAGTACAAAAAATGAAAATTAAGTACAAAAAATGAAAATTAAGTACAAAAAAATAAAAATGTAGTGCATAAAACAAATAATGCATTACAAAAAACACAAAAATCTAGTAAAACAAAAATGTAAAACAAAAAAAGAATCTAATAAGAAAATAAAAATCTAGTACAAAAAATATGAGATTATACCTAAATTATAATGTCATATATCAAACTTTTATTTTGTGCTTACTCTTTTTAGGCAAATATATCTTCTTATTTGATATTTCACCCCTATATATATGTTTATGTATGTGTATATTTATAGCTATTTTTTTATATATATAACATAATATGTATGATTTTATTATATTTATTATAATGTTTATCAAAAAACAATTAATTATATAAACATAGATTTTTTAAATAAATAAAAATATATAAATAAACTCTCGTATACAGTCGCGAGCTAGCTCAAGCTCATACATGTGAGGCTCGAGCTCAATTACTAATCGAGCCATATTTTGACGCCTGAGCTCGGCCGGCCTCGGGCTCGTTTAAGCTCATTTTTTTCAAGTTTTTTACCAACCCAATCTTGACTATCTCTCAAGCTTGCTTGATTCATTTACACCCTTTTGAGGGATAAAAGACATAAAATTCGAGTATTGATGTTCAAATATGAAAGAGAGAGAGAGGGAGAGTAAAGAGAGAGAGAGTATTCAAACATTTTGGTTAAAAAAATTAAAGATTGCAATTATATAGCTTTTATATATATATATATATATATATATATATATATATATTCTTAGCTAAAAAAAGATTGCAACATAAAATTAACAAAAAAATAATTTCAAAAGCGACATCCAACTTTTAAAGATTGCAAAAACATGCAAAAGCACACTAACTCGTCACAAACATAAAAAATAAACATATAATACTAACAACCAAAATAATTTTTATAGGTTATATAAAAAAAAAGTAAGCATCCTACACTAACAACCAAAATTATTTTTATAGGTTATATAAAAAAGGTAAGCATCCAGGTGTTCTAAAAAAACTAAAAACCGTTTAAAACCGAAAATTAAATCATATTCATAAGCGAACCAAAATTAAGTATCCAACACTAACATATTCGATTATATAGGTTATATATATTCTTAGTTTTTTTACTATTTGGACGGTTTATGTATTTTTGCATGTTTTTGCAATCTTTTTACGTTAGATGTAGTTCGTAAAATTACTTTTGTTGTTTATATTTTGTTGCAAACTTTATTTAGTTAAGAATATATATAACGTATATAATCAAATATACTTGACTATAATATATATAGGATATTGAAATATATTTTTGATGTTGGATATTTCTATAGAAATTATTTTTGTTATTTTTTCACCAAAATATTTGAATATTTCCTTTTTCTTTTATCCGTTTTTTTTGTATTGAGTTTATTATAAAATTGACAAACATACCCTTATATTAAATGGGTAATTTGATGTTGTTAACATGGTGGAGTAAAATGGCAAAAAAAACAAAAACCACAATGTCAAATTGGCAAAATTTGAAAATTCTGATGAAAATGACTAATTCAATAAAAACACAGGGAGGAAAACGACAATTTACTCTAAAAATTATTAATACTTTTAAGAGAGAGAGGCGGAAAAACTTTTCTTATATTTAATTAAAAGATGGCATGTGTCATCTAAAAATACTCTTTTATTATAGTAGAAAGATTGTATATTTAGTAGGTATGTAAAAAAGTATTTGAAATTATCCATGAATTATATTGGGTTCCTTGTCTTCATCATTGTCAATAGATTGCTAACAAAAATTTATGAGATAGTGGTCTATGACCCGCACCACCAAATTCCCTTATGTGATATTTCAACAAATGTCAAAGTATTAGCATTTTGTATTTAAATATTTTTTTTTCCCTTTGTATAAGTGTCCATTAGTGAATTCTATTCAATTATTGAGGAACTACAATTGGATAACAAAAAAACAAATTCTTGTAATAAACCAAAACTAATATCAAAGATCAAGCAATCCATTTCATTGATCAACATCTTAATTTATATGTACATCATCCTAAATCAATGTAACTATAAAATAAATGAGGAGAAGAGGAAGTGGAAGAGGAGTAACAATTATGGATACATAACACTCACCCTGAGACGTATTACTACTCATCATACACTTATTAATAAAATACCTTAGGATGATATTAACTCGATACTTCGGGATCGATAAAATTATTGATACTAATAGATCAATTATGTTGCCTCATTAAAACCTTACTAAGAAAACCCAATGAGACAAAACTTAGTCAAGGAAAAAGAGTATAACGTGTATAATGATCCCCCTTAATTTAATAAACGTATTTTAATCTACGTATCCAGTATTCTGTGATAGTTGATCAAAATTGCTTCTAGGCAAAGACTTTGTTAATAGATCACATTTGTAGTTGAGAATCATGTCATTAATGATGGGATCACATTTGGTCGTTCTAGAATTCCACGTTGATTTGACATTTTTAATTATTATAGATTGAAAGTATGCGAGAAATGATGAACGTGGGCAAAAAACCGTGTGTGAAACGGAGTTCGGGAGTGCACGAAATCGAAAAACGAAGAAAAATTTCTAAGTATTGAACAATTGGACTCGTCGCGGTATGCTAAGGCGGGGTTGAGGGTCCTCCGCGGTACGCGATGCATGAAAAATATCTGAGATTCTCCGGATTTCTTCGCGGTACGCGAAGCCTTCTTTGGCTTCTTGTCGCGGTACTCGACGAGTGAGGCGGTGGAATAATCTGATCTTCTTCATCAGATTACATGCAGAATTCATAATTTTTAACTATCTCGCACATACTCGACTTCCAGACGAAGAAATTCATATTTCTACCATCAAAACCTCATGTTGAAGGCTTCTAAACGTTCAGATCATCCCAGGGATTGTGTTTTCAAATCTTGATCATTGTTTTAACCGCAGATATCCGTCAGATTAGGTAATGGTTCATTTTAACCTTCTAGTTTGATATTGATTGATTAGATCTTGATTTTGAACGTAATGAGATAGTTAGGATTGTTGATTATTGCCTAGATGATGGCTAGGATTGATTAGAAACGAAGAACATGATGTTTTAACGGTTAAATCCTTGTTTTGATCCGTTGTAATGCCCGGTTTGCATGAAATCATACCCATGATTATAATGGTTTAAACCATTTGATTATGACAATGTAGGTGATTAGTTTGGTTAATCTTTGAAATGCAAAGGTTAAATCCAAGTGTTTCAAACTAATCACGATCATTAACATACTCATTGGAATAATTATCTGATATTTATGATAACAGTCAGATTAATATGTTAAACATGGTTATTAAACCTATACTAATGCTACATTGTGATATTTCATGATATTTGGGTAATCAATAACAAGGATTGATCATTCCTAAGTCATTAATCTGTCTAGAAACTGTTATATCATTATAATCAACAACATTAACTATTTGGTTAATCCGAGACTATTCTGATTAATCATGAGTGTCATCAACCTTTTATTAGGAATCTAATGCAATGTATATTCCTACATTATCATACATTGTATGATACAATATCAAAATAACTAATCTCAGTTTGATGATTGTTAAGACAATGTCTTTGACATTGGACGTTCAGAAAGATCTAATCAGTAAGTTAAAACCTAAATAATTCATTAAACATAAATAAATGCAGAATCATCTCTTTACTATCAGTCTTGTGATATTATGCTACCTCTATATTATCAGGTGAGTATCGTACAACCCCTTTCTTTTTAATCTTTTATAAAAATCGGGGTAGCGCTGTGAAACTTTTCAGAACTATATGATATGTATCACTGTTATCTGCGTGATTTCATTTGATTGTTGAGAACTTGTGGATTTCATGGGATTTTGCCTATAGAACAGAACTTTATCATAGAACTTAAAAGTCCTCATTTCTGAACTGTATCTAATGAACCCGTGTGGGGCCGAACAGAAAACATTGATAGTAATATTAGCTGACAACCCATTTGCCAGGAGCTTGCAACTCCCCTTGGTGTAAATGTTTGTTATCTGTTTCTAGAACTTCTTAATGTAGTGATAAACATTAAGACAATGAGGCACTAAGATATTTACCGACGGGTAGTATCTTTATAGAACAAGAATAGAACGTCCGAAAGGAACTAGATACGGGTCCCATGGTTATCTTGAACAGAAACATTTTGTGAACTTATATAACATATTATATTGTGGAACTTGAACTGTATGAACTCACCAGCTTTGTGCTAACGTTTCAAACTTAAACCTTTTTGCAGGTAAACAGTGACCACCGGGTGAGGCAACACTTTAAACATCTGTATTTATATAATGTAATGTTGGTTGTGATTGCGACATCCTTGTAATGTAATTATTTTAAGTTAATCTGTGTGCTATGATATTGGATCAAGTAAGTCACCCCTCATCTCAGAGACATCACCACTATGCTTCCGCAACCATATCAGAGTGACAAATGACATCATCTCAGGTGACGAGAGGTGGGGGTGTGACAAAGTAAGTTACAACCCATCTATGAGATATCACCATTATGCTTTCGCAACCTTTTTCAGAGTGATCAGTAACATCATCACCAGGTGACGAGAGATGGGGGTGTGACATACTTGTACAAAACCATGTATGGATAGTATAAGTAAATGTGAAGGTTAAAGTCAAATATAAAGCTAAAGCAAAGAAATGTTAAAGACAAAGAAATAAGATGTTAAAGAAAAGTTATAGTAACAGTTAAAGGTTTTGAAAATTGAAACAGAACGTAAAGGAAAAGTTATAAAGAGGTTTTGAGTATTTTTCTACCATTTTATGAACTAATATTTAAATAAAGAAAAACTAAAACTCACTAAGTGTTGTTGACTCTTTATACATGCTAATTTGACATGAATTTTTTTTTCCAAAATGGTGTATTCTCTAAATTTGTAATGGAAACTAGTGTAGTCAACGATTGCATTTGGTTTATAGGTTGTCCGTTCATGGCAGTAGCGGACCTAGGCATGGAAGTTGGAATCCGTTAATGGTACTAGCGGATCCGTTCATGTCAGTAGCGGACCTACCATTTCAATGATAAATTTATAGACGATGTGAGTGTAGGGTAACGGAGGAGGGGATCCGGTTGTGTCAGCGGCGGACCCTAGAGTCCGTTTCTCCCACTAGCGGACTCAGTTTTGCCTCCATTCACCAGGCTTTTTTTAACGTGACTCGTCTGCATGCATGATGTGCGTGAAACTATATATTTATTAAATGGGATTTTCACACAGATTTTAGTTTTAAAAATGGTTTTTACTAAGAACTAAATCACACACAATAGGCAAGTGTACCTATCGCATAGCAATATAGCTTATGGTAAGAACCGGATATCAATCCGTGGACACGATAGCTCTCGATACTAAATCTCGGTCAATGTTTAGCAAACACATGAAAAGTTGGGTTTTGTGAATTTTAAAAAAAATAATAACTAAAAGAAGGATTTTTGGAATAATCTAAAGTCTAAGAAAATTGCCTAGATCATGAATCCACTTAGTCTAGTGATGTGATTATTATGAATTGGTAACCCAAATGTTGACTAGACTCCGATCAAAGATATCTAATCATATAATCTTTTGGAAAATTAAAATGATAAACACATTCTAATCACCTAGGATTATTTTATGAAGCCTAATGTCAAGGTCTATGTCAAGATTTAATCAAGAATTAGTCATCCGTCAAGAATCTTAATTCTACAACTTAAGGAAAACTAATATGACTTATACACACTAATCACCCTAAGTTGCATAAATTCAACAAAGTCATAATTTCTTCCAACTTACAATCTATGAACACATTCATGCAAATGAGGTCATTTGGCCATAATTTCCTAACTCACATGTTAATCATATTCAACAAATCATAATATCACCATGGTTTTTCCAAACTTTAGTGAAAGAAAGTACAATTGTGCAAGTTTTATAACATTCAAGAAACCAATTATCATTCCTAATCTCATGGCATAATCTTAAAAACAAGTTGTAAGATTATAAACAAATGCTTGATCATGGTTTTCCAACATAGTATGATTAAACATTCATCATTCTTGAACACTAATCAACCTACACAAATTTACAACATCATTGGAATACAATCATAACTTCATCTTGAATCTTGACATAAACCCATTTGACCAATTCATAAAATCATCATCACATAAACAAAAGTTTCATCATAATCTAGACAATGAAGTGTTTAGCCCATAAGGCTTACAAGAACAATAACAAAGTAGCTAAAATTAACAAGAGACATGATTAAAATAACAAAATGCAAACCACTAGCAAGCAAGGATTGAAACAAGATGGTGTTGGATGCTCCTTGGATCTTCAAGACCTTCACAATCTCTCTTGGATAGCCTTAATAAATCTGGACAGAAGAGAATTTTGCTCCAGGAAGTCCAACTCCTTCAAATAAGGTGAAAAGTTGAATTTATAGAAATTCTGGAACTTGGCACGGTCGTGCACCATATGTGCACGGTCGTGCAAGGTGCTACAGTGCTTCACTTTTGGTCTGGGACGGTTTTCGCAGTTGCCATTTTTAGCTAAGTCTCGAAAATTGACTCGAGGTGTCAGGCACAGTCGTGCCAAAAGTTGCACGGTCGTGCGCAAGTCGTCATGGCCGGCACTACCTCCAATTGGCCCGGCACTGTCTTGCTTTGGCCCGGCACTGGCTAGCTTGCACGGTCGTGCTTGGCTTATGCACGGTCGTGCATTGGTCAACACTACCATGCATGGCCTAGCACTACCTGGTTGCACGGTCATGCAAGAAGGTGCACGGTAGTGCATAGGCCAGCACTATCATGCATGGCCTAACACTACCTGGTTGCACGGTCATGCAAGAAGGTACACGGTCGTGCATAGGCCAGCACTATCATGCATGGCCTAGCACTACCTGGTTGCACGGTCATGCAAGAAGGTGCACGGTCGTGCATAGGCTAGCACTACCATGCATGGCCTAGCACTACCTAGTTGCACTGTCGTGCAATGTTATGCATGGTCGTGCATGGGCCGGCACTGCCAGTGTAGGATTTGGCATGACAGTGCGCATCTAGGGATTTGCTCAGAAAATGCTGAAATTCCATACAAAGCTTGATTTTCTTCATAGCAAGGCCGTTTATCCTACAAATTCACAAAAACAATAATTAGGACTATTTGCGAATGAATTTGCATGTTGTTAACGTTAAAACTGGGGGAATATGAGTCGAATAATATGTATAATTTGACGTATATCAATGCATGCGGAGCTTTTTTTTTATTGTCATACACACACAAGCATATATATATCTGATGCACAATTTTTTTCTTTGACCCTGGTACAAACACATAATAATGGAAACTTTTTCCCATTATTTCTTCTCATGTGTCTACACGTTTTTATCTTCTCATTTGTATTTTGTTTATTCTCTCATGAGTATATACGTTTGTTTTTGTTTGATTATAAATTAAAAAATAATTAATATTGTTATATATAAATTGTGGTAGGTGTTGCTATTTTTTTGCGTGAAGAAATGTCTAACAAAAGAAACAGTATTTTTTCTACTCCAAAACCACCTCGTGAAAATGTATCTGAAAGATCTAGTAATGAGGAAGACATCCAGTCTGTAAACCCGGTTGTAAACCTTCCTGTAAACCCGTTAGTAAAACGGTTGTAAAACTTCCTGTAAACCCGTTAGTGAAACGGTTGTAAACCTTCCTGTAAACCCGGTTGTAAATCTTCCTGTAAACCCGTTTGTGAACCTTCCTGTAAACCCGCCTGTAAACATTGTTGCAAACTTTCCTAGCATTGAGGAATGTGATGAAGAAGGAAATGATGTTTATTGGAATTGGGCTTTCAATAACCTATTTCCTGATAATCAAGATCAGGAACAACCGATAGTTGAACAACAGTTGGACTATGAAGAAGAACCAGAAGATGAGTACATACCGAATGATCCATGGGCAGTTGATGATGACGTAGATGAAGAGACATTAAATCATTGGAGGAATCACAACCCATGGGAGGACGAACGTAGTACAGATTCGAATTGCTCGTTCGATTCAATATTTAATGATTAATTATGTATGGCTTTTCATGTTTTATCACCATGTGTTTCTTTATGAGGAAATGTTTGAATAAATTAACTGGTTTTTAATATTTTTTGAATTTGGTAGGTAGTCTTCTCATACATAGGTTAATAAATAACAATAGTTAAACATAGACATATGATTTCATAAATTAGAATACCTAGCCGATTAGAACACAACTGATATAATAATCTTAAAAATAAAAACACTAAATCCTAAGAATCAACCGAGCGTAGCAAACATCTCCAAAAGTATATTTGGTCGGCCATGAATCGTCTGCATGCTATGCATGACTCCCTGAAGTTATTAGAGACGTTCAACAGTTTGCCGATAACCAAATGCTCTATTAACATGCATACATGCACCCCTTGACTACCATACAAGTCAGTGTGAGACTGAACATAGTCTTCATTGACTTCAAAATTTATCATTTTCGTTGGAAAGCCGGTTTTTTTAAAATACTTGATGTTAACCAACAAAGCACAAAAATAAACCGAGATCTTCATCAGTTTAGGGTGAACCGCCCGTCTGTACTTTTCGTTTGAAAAGCACTCACTACAATACATCACCAAATTGACATTTCGTAGTTCCACTTGAACAAGCAACCACTCGTTATTTTCAACATAGAATGGAAAGTAAACATAATCAACATCAAAAAAGACGGAAATTGGCTTGACTTCCCGTTTGCAAAGCTAACGGTATTTTTGGTACATGAATCTACCAGACAGTCATAAAACTGAGGCGGCAGAATTGACCAACGCATATTCAAATTATGAATTGTGTGGTGTTGGTCCATTGTTAGAGGAATTGAGTTTGGAATGTTTTGCAACAAACCAAACTGTCTGATAACTCTAGAAGAGTGATGAGGCTCAACAACTTCCCAAAGAATAAGAAAGCATTCGCACGTTCAAATAGTTTCACCGCTACGATAGATGAAAGATAGTCTTTACATTATGCTATCGTAGGGGGTCCATGCAAACTATGACGAAAAAATTCAAAATTAAGACTAACAATGTGTTAATAAATTAAAAAGAAATTTTTTTAAATAACATGCTCATCTCATAAAGATTGTAGTTGTGATCGGTAAGCTTTCAAGACATGAGACGGGCTGTCTCGATAACTTAAATTCTTGAACCACCTATAAAAAATCTTAAATTAAACGGACAATTTTGTTTATAAAAGACTATAGTTGACTTGAAATATGTACCGATAACCGATTGGTTGTTCATACGTATACAACGAGTGTATACTCGGGGCAATATTTACAAACCTCTCCAATGCCCACAATTGTAATAAATATACAGGTCCGATAATTTCTACAGCGTCAGGATGTGTTGCCTTAAACAAATTTATACCGGCATGCAAGTACAACACTTCTCCAACTATACCTAGCACTAACTGATAAATCTAAAAGGTTATTTAAATATAACAATGGCACCTTACTGTTTGTACTGTCAGGAAACATGGTACCACCACATAAATACAAAATGATACGACGTGCACGCTGAGTGCACTGCAGAGCATTTGGAGTTTCAAGAAAATCATTTTCTAGTTGGTTTAGAAGGCATACTAATTTAATTCTTCCACCAACTATATTAGTGTTTGAAGGTGTGAACCCCAACAAAAGCACATCTTTCGATTAGCTCGCTTAGTTTGAACGAGAAATCTATCCCGGATAC
Source organism: Mikania micrantha (assembly GCA_009363875.1). NCBI lineage: Eukaryota > Viridiplantae > Streptophyta > Magnoliopsida > Asterales > Asteraceae > Mikania > Mikania micrantha. The sequence continues at coordinate 13,058,158 of CM018695.1, forward strand.
AGGTTCACCTGCTATTGGTAAACCCCAAAGTACGTTTACGTCTTGTAACGTAACCGTTGCTTCACGAACAGTAAGGTGAAATGTATGTGTCTCTGGCCTCCATCTTTCAACCAGAGCAGTTATCAACACATTATCGACCTTACGATAACCGCAGTCAATAATGCCACCAAAACCAGTATCGTTTAATATATTTTTAACCATCGGATGAATAGGATGGTTTTTAATATATTGCCATAATTTTTGATCACCACGTCTAACGTTTAACGGGTCTCTATCTGCATAATCATTTGAATTAAACAAATGAGTAGCACGATGCCCTTTTTAAAAAACAAAAGATCGTTCATAAGCAGACCAGGATTTACTTGTAGACTAATGTTGATAGTTAAAATTTAAAATCAAAGATTGCTTGTAATTTTGAAAGAAGAAGGGTTGTGTGAGTTTTGCATGGAGATTGTTTCATTATAAATAGGCAAGATAGTGAGCCATTTAGTACCGCCACCAACTTTAAAATAAATAAATGATTATGAATGGGCCGTTCAAAAGAAAAAAATACATAGCATTGATTATCTTGCATGCAGTTTGCATGCATTCGGCAGAGGCAGAGGAAAACAGGAGCAGCTTTGCATGCATGTATCACCTCACGTATGCAAACAAAAAAAAAGCTGATTACATGAAATCTGCTGGTGACAATTGCGGAACCCCTAGGGTCCGCTGGTGGGAGGAGCGGATACCCTAGGGTCCGTTTAACACCGTCCAACCATGTTAAAAATAGTTTTGTCGCATGCTGTCAAGTTGGGCTCCGCTAATGTCAACCTCGGATCCGCTCGTGGCACCAGCGGACTCAATAATTTTTTTCAAACTCCGTAGGTGGAACTAGCGGACCACCCATAAACCAATACCAATCGTTGACCAACCCATTTTCCATTTCATATCTGAAAGGTACACCTCTTTGCCAAAAAATTCAGTTTGACATGTATGCAATAGAAGACTCCAACAAGGCTTAAGAATGAAAGAGCACCTAGGCACTAAAAGATTTGGCATTCCTTAAAATGAACAACCAATAGTGTTTTTAAACACAATTGAACAAGTTTTAACTCGATATGGTTGTAATTAACTTAAATTTTTGCTACAAGTTTTATGAAACAGATGTTTTTAGTTTATGAGTTATGAATAATATGTAAATCAAATGAGTAAGACCTCTATAGAGATTAGGGTCTTATAAGTTGGAAGAGACACATATTAGAATCATTTTGAAACGCTACTCATCCTTCATATTTACGTGTTTAGAGACATCATTGATGAAGCTATAAATTAGAAAATTACATAGAATATGGTAAATTTAAGTTATTTATTTATTTATTTTTTAAATTTTGTTTACTTCAATATTTAAATTATTCAATTGTCAATTCACTTTAATTTGTGACATCAACAAGCTAACAGATGGTAACACAGTTATTGTGTGTTGATCATGACTATCTATGTTTTTGTGATTAATTGCAAAAGAAAGTCATCTTGTAAGCTAACAGATGGTAACACACTTAATAGATGATTGTAGCCCCGTTTGTCAAGAGGAATTTGATGAATTTGTAGAATGCACATTAAAGAGTTTGTATCACACTTTTTTTGAGGATTAGGAGGAAGATGAATGAAGGAATGTATATTGTTATTTGATATTTGCATGTTATATATTTAGATTTTAGGTTTCATTTAAATACTTATTGATGCTTCTGATGTGATTCTACAATATTTGGTATTCATGTAAGTTTTCAAACTAATTGTAATTTTTCAAGTTGAAATTAATTAGTGCTTTTAAGAAATTATATACTACCCATCTCGTTTCGCAAACACATACATAGTATGCTACTTTTGACGTAGATTACCCTTTTTTTAACGGCAATTTGGATCACTGGCGGGTTATAAAACCACCCGATCATATCTACACTCAATAGGAGGAAACCCACCATATGTGAGAGAAAACCCCTAGCCCAGTATGGAACCGCTATTTTGTCCATACGAGGACTTGAACCCGTGACCTATCTAATATTGAAGCTACCTAGTACCTCTCTCAACCACTTGAGTTGAGGATCATTGGTTGACGTAGATTACCTTGATGGTTTGTGTACCAATAGTTTGTAAATTAGTTTGTTTGAGATTAATTAATACGTCTGTTATGCATGTTGGTAAATTCATGTACTTGGCCGGGAATTGTTTTGTATTTTTATATTAAAATTGCACTTCAATGAATTGCGGTATTATGTATTCGATCGTTTGGTAAATTGCTTCAATTGGTTTGGTAATTTATGTATAGTAAAGAAATTATTATGAGTGTACAAAAGAAAAATAGATATTAGTGAATAGGGATTCATTCTAATAAAAATCAATAAGTTGTAAAAAATTAAAATAACCATATATATAACCACATGATTAAAAAAGTATAAAAGTATTTATTTTTAAAAGAAGGAGCGTGGCTATAAATGGTTTCTTTAGTTCTCAAATAAGAATGATTTTCATTTGAACATCCCTATCTATCTATTTTAAGATATAAATGTTTATAGGAACACATGTTATCTTTTAGAGCACCTTAATTTTTGTTTCATCCATTTCTCTCCTATTCAATACATTTTTTATTATATATATATTTTTTACATATTTTTAAATTAAAATAGATTTTTTAATACATTAAAAATATATTAATGTTAAAAAAACATACTTTACTAAAAAAGAAAATTATTATAAAATATAAAATTATTATTTTTTAATTGTTTAAAGAAACCAACTTTAAAAAACCTAATGTTTAAAGAAATAATATAATTATTATATTACTTAATGTATTAAATTTTATAGAATTTAATAATATTTGATGTTAGAAAATAATCTTATATTGTTTAAATTTTCATTAATGACTATTTATTATATTTTTTATTCAATTCGTGTAATACGCAGGGTACTAGTACATGAATAATTGTATGATTTACGACAATCTTATAAATGGTTGTTTGAGTTGCAGCGGTTGACAAATGATTATTTTAAATTAATGGTTTTATACAGCGGTTACTAAAAATTATTATTTATAACATTAATTCATGTACACTGGTTTGAACAACTGATTTTATAATAGATAAATGGTTTTTTAGAACTGTTATTTAAGTGCTTTTAAAACATTAACATAATTGGCTTAAAATGAGGCGCTATAGTGACTTTGGTTTCTTTTTTTGTTTTTTTTTTTGAACGGCAAATTTTTACACCATTGCTCACTATGAGACTAGAATGGTCAACTTATTTTAGAGAGAAACACCTTAACACACCTTGATACTATTGAGACAAATGTCCTTTGGTTTTTATTTGTTAGCCCCCTATTTTATATGTTGGGTAGGGCATGCTTAGTGTTTGACTCTGTCTTATTGTGTGTTATCTTCTTGTTGATATAATATTTTTTTCAGAAAAAATGCCATTTATCCGAAAAAACCCGGCCTCAAATACCTTATTTACTACTTTTGAAAAAAAAAATAGTTTTGTACCCGTGAAAGTTACATACTTACATATCGTATTCACAATAGCTAAGGGTTCCATTTTAATATTATAACTAGGTTTTTCTCTGCCGCGCGTTGCGGCGGGTCCTGATAATAGGTATTATATATAATTTGCAAAAGTATAAGTTACATAGCAAAATCAAATCTTTCATCATGAACTTTATACTAATTTCTCATTAAAAAAATAAAATCATACGAAATCCTTAAAAATATGTTACAAAAATAATAAAAAAAAATTATTCACAAAATCATTCTCATCGAAACCAATTGACTGAAATTAAAAAAAAAACTAAAATCTCTAAATAAACATCGATTTTTTATGAGAACAAAATATTATAATACCTATAGTATTCTAGAAACTCTAGAAAGAACCATGTTTTTTTACTATAGTATTCATATTATTTAATTATATATATATATATATATATATATATTAACTAATTATTATTCAATATAATATAAATATTTTACTATTCAATTGAGTTGCTTTTTAATATATATATTAATATATAATATATAATAATTAACTAAAAGTAGAACATTTGGCCTCCCTCAATTGCTTAAACACTCTTTCTTTGTTTGTATAATTGATGAGTAAGAGTATCATCCACTTTATACTTCATATCATCAACTTATTCCTTAGGAGATATAAAGTATAAAAAGCAAATGAAACGATATTATACATTTAATTGTCACAATAATTTACATACAAATAATATTGTATTTAAAGTTTATGGAATATCATCCGCTTGTTCATAGGAGTTAATAAAATGATAAACATTTTGTCACATTTTTCATGATGTATATTGGTTGTAAAAGTCTCTATAGTAATAAAGTAATAAATAAAAAATTAGACACGTGTTATATTTCTTGTACATACTTGTTTTTATTCTTTTTTCTATTAAATGCATCTCTCATATAAAATCATAATTTTAAATATAATACTTTTATACTAAAATAAATATTTCTAAAAATATTAAAAAAGATCTTTTATTACAATTACACAATTAAAAAACATAATTTATTATAAAAGATGTTATTTTTATAAAATACGATTTTTTTTCTAAAACAACTCATTTTTTAGAAACGGTCTTTGAAAAAAAGTTTTCTACAATTTATTATTTTAGAAAAAATTGTCACAAAAATAATTAAAAATCGAAGTTTTTAATGAGATATTTATAATAAAATGACATTTTTACAAAAATACTATTTTAAAAAAAACTTGGTTTTAATAAAAATGAAAGCGAGAAAGCTGAAAAATAATATTTCTATATTAATTACTTAAGTTGTTTCCTTCACGTATTTTCAATTAAATTTTATCTGAAAATGTTTTTTTTAAATCCTTAAACTTCATTACTATATATTTAATATTTTTATTAATTCGTGTAATACTGTATTTTTGTAAAAAGAATACAAAACAGATTTTGCAAAATGGAATGTTAAAATAACAAATATTTTAGAAGATAAAAATTTAAAAAAATGATATTATTATTTTGTTACTTAAAATTCTAACTTATACGTAATTTATATCATATGTTATCAAAAATTATATTTTAAATTTTTATTATTAACTATTTAATTTTTTTTTGTTTTACCTTTGTTATACAATGAGAAATTAGCCTGGTTTGATAATATTAAAATGATTTTTATTGCGGTTATTTGACTGCTTTTATGGACATTTTAACCTTACCAAACAAACATTTTATTGCGACTCTTAAACAGCCAAGTCCCACTTCACCACTATAAACAAAACCTAGTTTTGTAGAGGTGGAAATTACATACCAAGTGTTCACATGGGCTTCTAAGACCATGCGTAGTGGGAAGCGACCCTCACCGTCTCTGACTAGTCTCAAGCCTCTCGACACGCCTACACCTTCATTACACAAGCCTTGTATAAGGTTTAGCGCGCAGGTTGGGTGTTTTCATTGTTGTGGGTATTTCCATGGTTATCATTACTTCTAAAAGAGAGAGAGAAGACTCACTTAGACAAACAAGGAAAAGGCACTACAAGAAAAGGTACCTAATGGGACAAAGGCTATAGCGTCGACAGGTTGTCGTCCCTATAGATTGAGCTATAGCGACAACATGTCGTCGCTATAGATAAAAAGTACTTTTTGAGCTATAGCTCACGGTGGAAAAGGCGCGTTTGACCGAAATATTGGCGGTTCTGGGAAATCTCTATAGCGACTAAATGTCGTCGCTATAACCGGAATATATTAATTTTTTTTTAATTTCTTTTTTAACAGGTTTAAAAAGGTTGAAAAATCAAAAAATAAATAAATTACCTATAGCGACCACCTGTCGTCGCTATAGGGTAGGAAGAAGACAAAAGTACTTTTTGTCAGTACATTTAATGCGTGCATCGGTTTCGACATTTACCTATAGGGACGACATGTCGTCGCTATAGGTAATATATACACAAAAAATTCGCAGAACCCCCATTTTCGCAGAAACTCTCTCAAACTCCATTTTTGCGATTTTAAGGGGCGATTTCGAGTTATTTGGTTCGTATATTGCCGATTTCGTGATGAAAGGATGATTTGGATCATCTCATTTGTCTAGGTATGTGTTTTTTCTTAAATTTTCAATTTTTTGTTGTTTTTTTCATATATTTTCAAGTGTTCATGAATTTTATATGTTGATAGGTTTGATTTGGTGATAATAAATTGTTGGATCCTTCACTTCTTCGTAGGTATGGTTTTTTTCTGTAATTTTTCATTTCTTTTTTCATATGAATTTATTTATTAATTTTTTTTTCATATTTTTGTTGATGTATGTGATTATGCAAGAAAAGATTTCGTGTTGAAGATTTTTGGAACCTTAATTCAAGAGAGGTATGTTTATTTTGAAACTTTAATGTGTTTTAATTGTTGTGTATGTAAAAAATGGTTAATGATGTTGTATTATTCATTGATGAAACATGTTTCTTTGGTATTATTTATTGATGAAACACATTTCTTTAGTAGTGTATTTGTATAATTTTATTTTCTTGTTAGATTATTAGTATGTTGGGTTATTATGTTAAGTTAAGATTAGAATTTAGGTATGTATTTTTATGTTGGATATATAATTACAATATGCAATTTATGTAAATTTAAGGATATTAGTATATGTAATTTAAGGATAATGTGTAGATGTTTAACTTGTGTTAACTTAAGGTTAGAATTTGTATGCATATGTTTAGGTATGTTGTATATTTATGTTTATGTTATGTGTGTATGTTAGAAAACATCAAGTTAAATGATTTGAGCTAAATTAAGATATGAATTTATGTATGTGTGTAAGTCTATGTTTATGTAATGTGTAGATGTTTAACTTGTGTTAACTTAAGGTTAGAATTTGTATGCATATGTTTAGGTATGTTGTATGTTTTGTTTATGTTTCCTTTGTAACATTGACTTTTTATAAGTATGTTTATGTGTTTATAAATTTCATCTAGATATGCATGTTTAGGTTTATGTGATAAATGAATTTCATTTGTATGCATATGTTTAGGTATGTTGTATGTTTTGTTTATGTTTCCTTTGTAACATTGACTTTTTATAAGTATGCTTATTTTTATGTGTTTATAAAATTTCATCTAGATATGCATGTTTAGGTTCATGTGTTGATAACTAACATGGAAGTTGATAAAAGTTGGATAACATTACGAAACCGGAGATGCCCGGATTTTTTAAACGGTCTTAATAAGTTTATGGAGATTGCAAAGAACCATGTCAATGGTGAAGGTAAAGGGTATTGCCCGTGTAAAAGTTGTGCAAATTCTAAGCGATCACTCCAGAATTTGGCTACAATTTATGCCCACATACATGACCGTGGTTTTCTACAGTCATATACAACATGGGTACATCATGGTGAGAAATATTCCAATGCTTCAGAGGTTGAAAGAATGTGGGCTACGAACGCAGATAATCCTCCACTAACAAATAATGAGATGTTTGATGCACTTGATGATGTCATTGGTGAGCAGAATACATATAAAATGTAAATGAGTATGGAGATGGCTTAGACACGGAGTTTGACGCATTATTTAAGGAGCTTAATACCGAGCTATACCCTAGTTGTAATTGGATGTCTTCCCTAAACTTTTTGGCAAAATTAATGCATATTAAAGTTATTAATAAATGGACTGATAGTTCCTTTGACCAACTTTTAGAGTTTTTAAGAGTTGCATTCCCAAAAGAAAATAAGATTCCAGCCTCCCATTATGAAGCTAAGAAGAAACTGAGAAAAATTGGTTCAGGATATCAGTCTATACATGCTTGCATTAATGATTGCGCTCTATTCTGGAAAGAGAATTCTCTTATGCAAAATTGTCCAATTTGTAATGAGAGCAGATGGGTTGACAAAAACACAAAGGGAAAGAAAGTAGCACAAAAAGTATTGCGTTACTTTCCTTTAACTTCACGTCTTCGAAGAAGGTTTAGTTCTAGATTCACCGCGAAAGATATGATATGGCATAATACCGGACGCTCAACAGATGATATGATGCGTCATCCGGTTGATGGGAAGGCATGACAAGAATTTGATAACACATATCTTAATTTTGCTAAGGAACCCAGGAACGTTCGTTTGGGTTTGGCTGCAGATAGCAGAATCCTCCTAAGGGCATGGGCCCAGAAGAGTGGGTGCAGATTATTGATGGGCTATTTACAACTTCTACATATAAAAACAGATCTTTGAAGAATACAGCTAACAGATCAAAACAACTGTATGGAAGTTATCATGGGACCCAATCATACGCTCAGAGACGTTATGATGAGGTTCTAATTTAGTGTTATCAAAATATGTATTAATTTTTATTTGATATCTTAATGATAATATTTGTTATTGTTTAAAGGTCAAGGAGGGTGGTGCGCCTCAACATGTGGAAGGCTGGAGGGATATGCATTTTAAGGGAAGCTCGGGATGGTATAATCAATTAGCCGAGCAACATTGGGTAAGTAATATATGTTCAATAGTATTATGTTTTACTCATTTAAACTTTATTTGAAAGTTGCCTTTTAATATATAGGATGGGTGAACATGAATTGTTAGATATTTGTATTTGTTGATTGAATTGGGAATTCTTGTTTTTGAATTAGGATTTGTTGCCATTTAGTATACATTTTGGGTAGTCATTTTACAGCAGTTATACTGACGGATTTTTGTCAAATATTTAACGTATGTTTATTTTTTTTAATATAGGAGAATATTAGTGATGAATTAAACAAAGCAAAATCCACATCCGATGGTGATGACACACCGGTAGATGAAGTGGAAGTGCTGCAGCGCTCATTGGGTGAGCGGCGTGGGCACGTATGGGGCGTTGGAAGAAAAGTTAAAAGTATAACCCCAAACCTGCCTCCACACATGTACCATCTTGCAGCAAACGAGCTGCAACAACAACTTGTTGATGCAAATGCTCGCTGGGCGGAGCAACAACGCATCAATGAAATGATGCAACAACAAATTAACAAGTTGATGTCAATGCAAGGAGGCCAAGGCTCTAGCTCCTTCTACTATCCCGGATTCGAAACAAATCAAGAAAAAGATCAAGAGGAAGATGAAGATGAAGATGAAGATGACGATGAAAATGAATAGATGAAGTTGTGGATTTTAAAACACTTATAACTTTGTTATGCTTGGTTGGTTGATAAACAAACTTAAACTTGTTATGCTTGGTTGTTTGGTTAACTTTGAGATTTGGATGTAAACATGAATGTGAATGTATTTTGATATTTGATAAAGTCTTATTTGCAGCAGGTTAAAACTGTTATTGTTGATTAAACAGGTTTAAAACTGGAAATTCCAGAAAACAAAAAAAAATTGAAATTTTTTTGTAGGGCTATAGTCGTCGCTATAGATCAAAGTTTGACATTTTGACTTTGTTCTATAGCGACGACATGTCGTCGCTATAGCCCTATGTATGACTTTTTGACCGTGTTCTATAGCGACTATAGGTCGTCGCTATAGGTAATTTCGAATTTTTTTTTAAAATAATTAACATAATAAAAATAAATCAAAAAATAAAATGTGTCAGACACCTAATCTATAGGGACGACATGTGTAGCGACGACTTTCCTGAGCTATTGCGACTAACCTATAGCGACGACTAAGCAGCGACCACATGTCGTCGCTATAGCCTATAGCAACGACTTTTCTGGGCTATTGCGACGACTTTTGTCGTCGCTACAGGTGACTTTCCTTGTAGTGAGGAACTGAAAGGATGCAGCTGGCCGGTTCCTGTTGTCTGGTGATGTGTCGCTGCTGCTTGGTCGTTGATGGCGTCGCTGCTGCTGTTTTGAGTGATCGGCCTTCGGGTGGGGAGCTGCTGGTTTTGTTGGAGATGGTCCACCGGGAATGTCAAGAAGGAGAGGAAGGTAAGAGTGGTGCAAGGGCTGGGCTGGTTGTTTTAAGCTGGGAGAAGCAAGAAACACTTGATGCTTCTGCCGAGAGGATTGAAGAAAAAGAAGATTGAGAAGTGTTGGTGTGGGTTTTGCTTCATCCAAAGCTTGTATTTATAGGAAGATTTTTGGTGTCTTTAGGTTGAGATTGGGGGGAAACTACGGGTTGGATTGTGGGAGGTTCTAGTTGGATTCTAGTTAGAAGAAAAAGAAAATCTTGATTGACATCTTAGATCTAGGGCTGCTGGTAGCTGGTTTGAACAACTCCAAGTAGTCATGTCTTAGGAAATGTCATACCTTGTGCCATCTTTCTTGTAACTTGGAAGTATGTATGTATGTATGTATGTTACCATTCCTTTGCTCATGGATGTCGATCAAAAGTGTAGGGGATGGGATGCATCTGTTAGATGGTATGAGGAGAAAAGAAAGTGTCATGTAGAAGTGTACTGTAACCCATTATATAGCACATCCTATATACATAAGGGACCTTAAAATCTGTCAGTAATTCTTACGCACGGATGGGTCCTTGCTGGTGGTTTTTGACAGCTCATTAGTGCCATTTCCTAGTTGGCTCAAATCTTTCCAGGTGGTAAGGAGTTAGTTTTTTTTTTTTTATATATAAATTTAGTGGATAAATTTTGTGAAGGAACGTTGGAAATGGAACCCCTAACCGACTCGGCATAATTAAAATAAGTACCATAATCAAGTATTCTGGTCGTCACTTAGTTTAATCGTTTACATTAATATTTGTTGTAATCCTTGATGTTTAGGTTGTGACATAAGGTGAGGGTAACGATTTCCTAAGCTTTCTAGAATTCGAACCTCTTGACCAGATTGTAACTAAGAAGAGTGGGTTTTTTTTTTTTTAATTAAATGTGTTTGGTTATGAGTTCAAGAGACAAAATTGGTTCGGCCTTATTCCAAAGTTGTAGAAGTTTCCACTTTGTGTCTCTTTTGATTAAGTTCTACCCTGGAAGGTGGTGGTGTTTTGATAACCCAATGAGGTGTTTACTCTTGATGAATTATTTTGATCGCACCAGTTAAGTTGGTTTTGTTTGTTTATTATTATTTTTATTTTTTTTTTTACCGAGAGAGAAATATATTTTCCTGGTGTTTTACGTGTGCATGCTTGTGCATGAAATCTCATCCTACATCACGCATGTATATATACCTATATATATACTTAGATTAGTTAGGATATATTTACAAGATTACAAGAAAGTTGTTTTAATGACATTATTCTATAAAGAAATAAATACCTGTTTCTTGACGATTGTTACAGTTTCCATCCCTAACTGTAACACTTAAACCCTAAAAATACCTTTTGGCTTGAGATGTTACCATTCTACTACTTTCCACCCAATCACATGTTTTATAAAAACTTGATAAAAAATGTCTTATTTTTTTAAAAAATTTAATCAAAATGGCTATTTTCTTCATTAGCCCTTCATGTTATTTTGACTATTAGTTGTGATATGTTTATTTTATAACCATAGGAACTCACTTACGTCGTTACTCACTTGTATCGATAATCACAATAAAGTTTTTTTTTCAAGTAGAAAATGTCCATCCAAACATCTTAAAACACGAAATAAACTTTATTGGTTTAATATCTTAAGTTTGAACCATTAAAATAAATTGGAATCTTTTTAAATGACATGAGTTATGACATTGTTGTCTAAACTTTGGATCCAATTACGTGGTAAATCTCCGGGTCTTCTAATACCTCAATATGTATACTTTCATTGTATCCCAATCATTTGCACGTAAGATGATACGTGCCGAGATTTATGTGAAACCATGTCTTGAAGGTTCAATGTTAGATGGTGTTTGTATTTTCATAGGCAAAACATCTGCAGTCTGTAAATCATGTCTGCAGACCTTTTTTGCAGAAGAGGTGGGCCAAACCTCTGGAAGAAGAGGGTTTGTTTTTACTTATGTAGACCTCTTTTTAAGGGGAGGAGAATATGGCCACACCAAGGGGGTTTGTTCGAACAGGCTCAGAAAAAAAAAAACGAATCTGCTAGGGCTTTTTGTGTGTCGTCTCTCCCTCCATCTACGTGCCATCACCACCCACCGTCGAGCTTTCACAGTTTCACTCTATCTTCGCCGGCGACGTCGCAAACCTGCCGGTAACAAGCAGATCGACAACAAGAGATCTACAACAATGGCGGAAACCAAAGTTTTGTCAACGAATGAGGCGGATATAAAGATGATGTTGTCCACCGAAGTCCATCTTGGCACCAAAAACTGCAATTTTCAGGTGATTACGGTGGTGGATACGACAAATGTGATGGAGGTGGAGGTGGTGACCTCGGATGCGGTGGTGGTGGTGGCTATGGCGGTGGTCGTGACCGTGCGGTGGAAGTCAGCATACGTGAATAAGGGGAGTATGGCTGCGTGAATAAGGGGAAGAGGTTGGGAAGAGGGGGAAGAGCTTGGCCATGTCTGCGTGAAAAAGAAATTGGACAGATGTTTTTTAATGAAACGTTTTCTGAAAAACAAACAATCTGTAGCCTCAAACCTCTGCCCGTGGTCTGCACGGAGCAGACAAAAGAGCCCAAGAAGAGCTTTTTGGAAAAAAAACAAACACCCCCTTAGTGATTAAGACTGGGTTCACCAAAATGCTTGTGAAGCCATTGTCAAATATAGAAACAATTTAGAATGCAAAATAATTTAAATGTAGAAAATATAAAATTTTGATCTTATATTATCGTTTCCAAACAAATTTTTGTTATATTAAATTTTAAAATTAAAAATAATTTCAATATTTTTTTGAAACTTTTTTCAGAGTACCAACTAGGCGACATTAATACAAGAAGAATGAAAAGATCATAGTTTCAAAACTTGTTATCAAACTACATGATAATCCGAATCGTACTTGTCACTTTTACTAGAACGTAAATGATGACTCATGAAGAAGTGAAACCTGCCTTAGATCTTTTAATTTTGCTTTTTAATTATAAGTTTATTTTAATATTTTATTTGAACTTATTGTTTTTTTCAAATTACTATATATACAATTTGAAACGGAAGGAACAATAATAATATTAAATAAATAAAAATATTATAAGATATACCCTTCCTTTGCACTACCAAAAAAATAATCTTTTCCGACAAAATTTTCGTCGGAAATTTGTAGGAAAAACTGTATAGCGACAAATTACCAACAAAAAACGTTTGTAGGAAAAAACCTACTAGGAAAAACATTTCCGACAAGTTTCCGACGAAAAATCCGACAAATTAGCGACAAATATTAGTTGTCGCTAAGTTTGCAATAAAATACCGACAAACATTAATTTAATATTTTCTGACCAATTAGCGACAAGTTTGCGACAAAACATAATTCCCCCTTTTTATATAATAATAATAATAATAATAATAATGATAATAATAATAATAATAAAATTTTTACAATAATAAATCATTTAAATTTTTTGATAAAGTTCCGACAAACATTTTTTTTATAAATTAAATTTAGCGACTATTTACCGACAAATGTTTTTTTATAGATTAAATTTAGCGACCACTTACCGACAAAATTTTTTTTATAAATTAAATTTAGCGACCATTTACCGACAAAAGTTTTTTTTTCTAAATTAAATTTTGCGACTACTTACCGACAAATTTTTTTTTTTAATTCTAGTAAAATAAATTTTACCGACAATTTTCCGACAAAACGTAATTTTACTGGTGCACTTTTTCCGACAAATTTCCGACAAAAATGAATCCTTTTTTCCGACAAAGTTCCGACAAACTATTTTGAAAAATAATCAAAATCATTTAGCATTTTGGATCAAAAAATTGCAGAAAAATAAATAAAAAACCTGTATAATATATAAACAAAAAAGTGCAATTAATAATGTATAAAAATCTATTTAGCCATTACAATTAATTATAAAATTATATAAAACATGTTTTAACATGCCAAAATACAAAATAAACAAGAAACTAATTATTAGAAATTTTTTTCATAATTTCTTCCAATTGCTTTTGTAATTTTTCTCGTTCAACCCTTTCTTTTTCAGCCTCTCTTTCTATTTGCTTTTGTAGTTGCTCACGTTCGATCCGATCTTTTTCAGCCTCTCTCTCCATTTGTTCCACGCGGGTTTCCAAGTTTTGTCGGGCCTCCATTTCTTTTTCTAGTTGGGATCGAACTTCTTGGACCTATAAGATATCACCCACAACACCAACTTACAAACCTCCAAAGAAAAAAAAAACGTTAACACCTATAACTATTGCAAGTGGATTGGTATATATATAGAATTCTAGATTCTCTAACAGACCAAACGATCTTCTATTATAGTGGCTTGTAATTAGTGAATTAGGATGCGCTACAACATCTATAACCATTGCAAGGGGATATCAATTTTGAATATATTTTACATTTGTCTTCAATCTTTCATAGATTATTTAATACAAATAGTATTTATTGATTTTAACACAAACACTTATTTAATAACAATTAACTTGCTGGGTTTCACCGTTTCAAGATGATTGAATATCGGTTACAAAGCCAAATCCAACAAAAAATGATGCCAGTGGGTTTTTAGGGGATAATAAACCAACCCAAAACCCAAGAACATCAACCTTAAATCTATTTACTATAAAAGAATCAGCTTATTTAATTTCCATCCATTTTTATTTATCATATTTAATCAATCAGTTATTACAATATATGGAACTGTAAGCCAAAAAATCAATCTAATTTTTACTCTCCCAAATGGTTATGATCTAATCAACTTATTCACTAATTATTAATATACGGAAAATACTAAACATAGGATGTCTCCTAAGAATAAAACCTATTTTTATAATAAATACACACATTAACCAAGATCAATGTTCGTGCTCATAACCCGTCCAAGAGTGCCTAAACAATAAATAGTAATAACAATACCTCTTGCGACTGTCTGTCATCGCCATATGAAATAGACCCGCAAAATGATGATTGTGACCCTGTCACCACAAAATGAGGATCAGAGGATCCTACTCCGAATATCCGTCCATGACTGTTGGGATGTAGACGCTCCCACACAGCAAGTTCATCACGATCATGAGCTTGATCATTGTTCGGTTCATACTCCTTCACAAGTTTATTATGGAACTCTTTCTACATTTCATTAAAAAACAGAGTCAATCTATAATCATAATCTTCTATTAATAAAGAATAGCTAAATGTTACATGTGTCATTCTATTAGTAAACATGATCTTGCATTACTAAAGAGTAAGAATACTAATAACTTTTAAAGTGATAAATTCTAGCCATAAATAATACAACATGTGTTTTCCATTTGGAGGACATTTAGTAATTACATACATACATACATACATACATACATACATACATACATACATACATACATACATACATACATACATACATACATACATACATACATACATACATACATACATACATAAATGATAACTTACAAATGATTCTTTTGATCGTGATGTGACAAACTCTAACTCATCCAGATCATAAGTATTGATTTCCCCACTCCGTAATCTCTTTTTAGTGTCTTTGGTGGCATGAGTATTAATAAAAACTAATTCAAAGCCAACCGTTTTACCCTTTTTTTTCCTACATAAAACATTATTAAGTGTGAAATATACAAATGGTTATTAAAATATATAAATGTGATTAGATTACCAAGCGAATACGATGCTCGTCGAAACCCATAGACCCTCCTGTATGACGAGATAGATCATTTTTACGATTATTTCTCCCAACTTTTGATCTGTTTAACCATTTATCAGTGTTCCAAATCTGCATATAGTAAAATTAAGCATGTCTAAATATATAACAAAAAATAAAATTAAAAAATTTTAAAACAATAATTTATTAGCACACTTACTTTACATAATCGTTGCCATCTATCAAGAGGCACATTATTAGGTGGATAATTAGAAGTTATATCGAATCTTTCTTCACCATGTGGAATAACATGCCCATCCTCCCTCGCTTTTCCTTTAGATGTCTCTCTAAATTCATTCATTATATCTGGATAACGATCCTTTAGCACGTTCACGAATCCATCAAAAATGTGTTGGTCATCCCGTGAATCCCATATCCATTGTGTCTATAAAAAAATAAAAAGTAGAAATTGAAAACTGATAAAATGATTATAACATATATAAATAATTAATTGATATATTACCCGAAAACTATCAAACATCTCTCTCAAATTACTATATGGGACCTTTGAAAATGTAATCCAATCTCCATCAAATTTTTGTTGTAGTATACTGATTGCACTCCTATGAATACGTCCACATGCAAACCTACAATATTTAAATAACCAATTAAAGTATATTAATAACATAAATAAATAAAAAATTAGAATTTAAAACCAAACATACTTTCTTCCTACACGTTTGATCCATGGCCTCTTACCACCATCATCCTTATCATCATCATCTTTATCACCATTATCCTTAATACTACCATCCTCAAAACGAGCATCCACAAAACCATCATTCTCACCAACATTATTACCCTGATGACTCCCATCATCCTCATCATGCGTCTTCGTGTCCCACTCTTTTGATATAATCGTCTCGATGGAAAAATAAACACGCTTAACTGTGAGCCTCCACTCGAAGAGGTAGGATGTTGCGGTGCAAAATTTCGTGGCTCTCGGTTATGGCGTGCCTAAATTGTCGGATCAAAGTACAGAGAACAATAGGTGGCAATTTCATTCACCAAGTGTTCTCTCACAATTGAACCCTCAACTCTTGATTTGTTTCTAATTCTTCTTTTGATCAAGCCAAGTTTCCTACATTAAGAAATTATCTAGAATATGTTAGGATTGGTGAACAGATTTGAAAAACAAAAAGGATCATAGGATTACCAATAGTGTAATTACCTCTCATATTGATACATCCATCTATATTGCACTGGACCACCAAGAAGAGGTTCATCAGCTAGATGTGTAACTAGGTGCTCCATTGAATCAAAGAAACCAGGAGGGAATATTTTCTCCAACTTGCATATGGTTACAATAACAGAGCGTTTCATGTTAACCAAGTCATCTATATGCAATGTTTTTGAGCATAAGACCCGAAAGAACATGCACAATTCTGTTACAACCTCATATGTCTCTTTTGAAACAAAACCTCTAATAACAAGTGGAAGCAATCGTTGCATAAACACATGAAAATCATGACTTTTGAAATTATGGAAAGAGTTGTCTTTGGTTTTTACTAAACTCCCTATGTTTGATGTATATCCGTCTGAAAATTTAAGAGATATTTTCATAATAAGTTGAAGCCCTCAAAGCTCACATGGACTGCCATGTATCGTAAACAACACAAATGGTTAATCAAGTTTCCCATATTTCACAGCCTGATTGATATATCGAAACTTAATGCACCAAATTAACATACACCATTTGATAAATAAAACAACCAATCTTGCAAAATTGCAAACTAACCTCAGTTCGGCGCTCCGGCAGGTGGACTTCGGAGGAGCAACAACGAGAGGAGGAGTGGCAAGGAGGGGAAGAGCGACGGTGATGACCAGCGGTGAGGGAGACGGCAGGGGACCACTAATCTTCGACGACAAAGATCTAGTGTCGAGTGAACTAGTATAGAGAAAGATAGAAATCCTAACTTCCTAAATGTGGAACGGTAGAGCCTTTCTTCCAAAATGTGGAGCATAGCAGCTTTCTTGAGAAACAAATGTGGACTAAATGACCTGCACAACTGAGTAAATGGGGAGCAGATCGATGACTGAAGCGGTTGCTGATGTTTGGTGAAATGTGAAAAAGAGAGCAAAAGGGATTAGGGCTACGAAGAAGAGATGTATATGGCTTTGCTTCTTGCTTCTTAATTGTATTAGGCTATTTTGGGTAAATTGGTAATTAGGTATCAATCAAAATAAATAATAAATATATATTTAAATATTAATTCAGTTTAAACGGTTTAAATCGAATAACCGAATTCCAAAAAATATTTAAACCGTAAACCGACCCGAAAACCGATTTGTGATATGGTTACGATTTAGAACCAAACTGAAAACCGAATTCGCGATTCGATTCAGTTTGCTTTGGTTACGGATAAGGTTTGTATAACGGTTTTAAACACTCTTCGGTTATTCTAAGCACCCCTACCCATAAGTCAACACAAATTAGGGTAATGCATAAGTATCACTAATAAAAAAATAAATAAAAAATAACATATTTAAATATTAATACGGTTTAACCCGAATAACCGTATAAACCGAATTCAAAAAATATTGAAACTGTAATGTAACACCCCAATTTTCTAATACAAGTTATTTGAATTCTACGTACGTGTAACGGATAAGTAACTTGTAGCGGAAAAGCACGAAAATAAACAAGTTCCGGACTCGGACTGGTGTACTCGAAATTTGAGTTCGAGTAGGCATGTTCTCGAAACCAGTATACTCGAAAATCTCCACAATTCGAGTACGAGCACCCAGCCTATAAATAGGAAGGCCTTGGGAAAGGTGACAGCCTTTGACTTGAAGCTCACTCCCTCTCGTGTACTCGAAGCAGAGTTCGAGAAATCACCAAGATCGGGTTTTTAATCAACCAAACGAAGGAGGAAACACACGGGATTCTACCAGGAGAATCAGCTACCTTCAAGTAAGTGATTCATATATAGAAAGTTGGATTTTTACACAAAAGTTAGGATGGACATACAAAAGAGAACTTATGCATAAAGCTCACACCTTTATGCATAAAGTTCGGAACTTTGAGGTTCCAGTGTGTTGGTAACAACCTAAGGAACCTAGAACTAGCTCCCCATGATCTTAGATGAATTTCCGAGATGGTTTATGGTGAAAAGATGAGTACTCGAAAATATGCCTAGGGGAATACTCGAAATCATGTTCACTTCGAGTATGTGGATTTCGAGTATATTAGTTCGAGTACACCAACTTCGATTATACTAGGCTAGCATTTCGAATACAAGGCCATTTCGAGTACAAGGATAATTCGAGTACTCAATCCTTTGAGTACTTGGGCATTTCGGGAACAGAATGGTTTTCGAACATTGGGGGGGGGGCTGGTTAGGAGGCTATGAGGACTTAGGAACTATTCTAAGTCTAAGAATGGTAGGTGATGATGTGATGTACTGATGTAGGTTCTTATGTCTTGGCTAAGGAGTTCGGTCGAGGATACAAGGAGCTACTACCAGGTGAGTTCTAGACGCCCTATTTTATGGTTGATGTTTTGGGCTGGCATACATGCTTATTGTTATGTTATGATGTTATGTGCTTATGATGCTAATGAAGGAATGATGATGTGCCATGACTATGTATGCATGTTTATGTGTTAGCGTGATTTATGTATGAAATCATGTTAAGTATGACGAATGCATGTTAGTAAGTTATGATGATGAACTATATGATAACATGCTGTGATGATTATATGCTAGCATAATGTGTTTATGATGCCATGATGAATGATATGATGATATGCTGCTAGCATGACGTGTGTATGATGCTAGGATGTTATGATGATATGATGCCGGCATAGCCTGTTATGAATAATCCTATGTTATTAGGATAAGGTTACGATGTTATGCTGAATGATGATATAGTGCTAGTATATCATGTCATGATGAATGATGGTTGCTCCCATATTCGTATGGGGTAAGTATGGTTGCTCCAGTATTTGTTACTGGGTAAGTATGGTTGCTCCAGTACCTGTTACTGGGTAAGTATGGTGTTGCTCTCATATTCGTATGGGGTAAGTATGGTTGCTCCAGTACTGGTTACTGGGTAAGTATGGATCTGCAGAACGCTTCGGCGGGTCAGATCAACGATTATGGAGCCTTGTGCCGGCATAAGCCCACTGTTCGTATGGTGACAGTGGAATGTATGATGATGATGTTCACGATGTTATGTGCTAAGGTTATGGACTATGTGTACATAATGATGTTTATGTTAAGTATGTTTAATGTTGTTTTATGAAAACTAGAACTCACCAGCGTAAGCTGACTTGATTTATCATGTATGTCAGGTTAAGCTATGGTCAGAGAAGGCATGGGGCTCGGGCATCAAGTCAGACGATCCGTTGGTTTTGGCAATTCGATATGTTTTTGACACAGACACTTTATTGAATTCTGTTTATCAAACTATGTTTACATTTCCGCTGCATGATTATGAAAGTTTCTAGTTTAAGAGCTATGTGTTATGACGAAACCAACCTCTGCGGGGTCGCCCGGGATCGGGGCCTCACAAATTGGTATCAGAGCCATAGTTTGAGAGATCTTAGCATCCCAAATGCTAAGACTTAAACTAAGAATGGGATTAAATGATGCGGATTGCCAACCACGGATGAACGGATGCCACGAGCTGAATTTTGATGTATGAGTTAAGGGTTAGATGTAAGGTTATGTATGTAGTTAATGTCATGCATATTGAAGAGATAGGATGGGAAACGTTTAGAGCCTATGAGTTGGGTAAATGGTTAATAACACCTAATCAACGTCATTAATGATTTACAAAGCTTATTTTGTGCTAAACTGATTCCTGTACTGACTCATCAATTGTTGCATTATGTAGAAAGTTAAGGTGGTCGGACAAAAGGGTAGACCGCGAAAGAACCCACAGGAAGCTGAAGAACCACATGTCGAGACTGAAGAACCCGTCAATGACGGAGAAAACGAGACCAGTGAGCAACCGGAAGACGAAGGGGAATTCACGCTAGAGCCTATTGTAGTAAAGGCCATTTCTGATGAGGTCTGCAAGATCATGGATGAAAAGATGCCGGCAATGATTGCTAAGGCATTAAAGGATGCATTGAAGGAAAAGTCTGAGGGGACCAAGGAAAGCTCCAAGGGAGATGAAGAAGTTGTGATCATCGAGACAAAGAGCGGTGACTCCATGACTGGGAAACTAAAGGGCTGTGATTACAAGTCCTTCAAAGGATGCAACCCACCGAACTTCGATGGTAAGAAGGATGCTGTGGCCACCTGCCACTGGATATCTGCTATGGAGGCTGTTATCTCCATAAGTGAATGCCGAGTCGACCAAGCTGTCAAATTTGCAGCTCACTTTTTTGTTGAGGAGACACTTCACTGGTGGAACACCATTAAGCAGTCCAAGGCTGCAGCCGATATGGAGAAGATGAATTGGGATGATCTAAAGGAACTGGTCACTAAGCAGTTCTGTCCCAAGAATGAGCTGGATAAGGTTGAAAGGGAGTTTCTAGTGCTGAAAGCTGGGAGTATGAATCATCGACAGTATACATCAAAGTTCAATGAAATAGCAACACTAGTTCCTCACTTGATTGGTTCTGAGGAACGTAGGGTGAAGTTGTATATGGAGGGTCTGCCTCCAAAGGTCAGGATTCATGTTAAAGCAAACGCCCCAAAGACGTTTGATTCCACTGTGGATCTTAGTGGAATAGTTTGGGATGATGTGATGGCAACTGAGCCAGTTAAGGAGGAATCAAAGGTGAAAGAGTCCTCCGGGACCAAGAGAGGTCGTACAGACCAACGAAAGTTCTCAGGCAAGAAAGTGAAGCGAGAGGAGATGGGCCGATGCAACAAGCGTGGGAAAAGCCACACGGGCCAGTGCCTGGTGGGCACTAATTTAAGTTTCAGGTGTGGAAAGACGGGGCACTTTTCTAGTAGTTTCCCGAATGCTACTCGATGCTTCAACTGCAATGGGTTAGGACATATGTCCAAGGATTGCAAGCAACCACGGGCCGATGCTTCGAGCTTGGGTAAGAATGAGGAGAAAGGGAAGGAGAAGCAGAAGGCTAAAGCACGAGCCTTCACGATGACAAAGGAGGATGCTGTTGAGGACCCGGACGTGGTCACAGGTACCTTTTCTATCAACAATATTCCTGCTTCTGTATTGTTTGATTCTGGTGCCAGTATGAGTTTTGTGTCTTCTACTTTCTGTGATGGGTTATCTGGGAAGGTTAAGAAGATAGACCGGGTATTTGATGTAGAGACAAATATTGGTAAGATGACCAGGGTGACTGAGGCTATAGATGATTGTTACGTTGAAATAGAAGGTCATAAGTTCCCAGTACGATTATTTCTTATAACCTTGGGAGGTTTCGATGTAGTCTTGGGTATGGACTGGTTAGCCAAATACAAGGCTAACATTGTATGTCGAAGAAAGATGATATGTTTACGTGCGATGGATGGGAGCTCCGTAACGATTTATGGTGATAAGGCGATGTATGCGTCGAAGATCATTTCGATGATCAAGGCTGATGTTATGATGAGGCGAGGGTGTGTAGCCTACTTGGCCTACGTGATTGAGGAATGTACGGATATGAGGATGCTTGATGATGTACCCGTGGTGCGTAACTTCCTCGATGTATTCCCTGAGGAATTGCCTGGTTTACCACCGGAACGGGAAATTGAGTTCCAAATCGACTTAGTGCCGGGGGCACAACCCGTTGCCAAAACACCTTACCGTTTAGCTCCCACTGAAATGAAGGAAATGATGACCCAGCTACAAGAACTCCTTGATAAAGGTTTTATACGACCAAGTGTCTCTCCATGGGGAGCACCGGTGCTGTTTGTTAAAAAGAAAGATGGAAGTATGCGTATGTGTATCGACTACAGGGAACTGAATAAGTTGACCGTAAAGAACAGGTATCCCCTACCTAGAATTGATGACTTGTTCGATCAATTGCAGGGTGCAAGCTGGTTCTCAAAGATAGATCTTCGATCCGGTTACCATCAGTTGAAAGTTCGAGAGCAGGATATTCCAAAGACTGCTTTCCGTACACGTTATGGACATTACGAGTTTCTCATTATGTCATTTGGATTGATGAATGCACCTGCAGCATTTATGGATTTGATGAACAGAGTATGTCGACCAATGTTGGACCGATCGGTGATAGTGTTTATTGACGATATTTTGATTTACTCAAAGAACGAGGGAGACCACGCTTGTCACGTACGTGAGGTATTGGAGATCCTGAGGAAAGAGAAACTTTATGCTAAGTTCTCCAAATGCGCGTTCTGGTTACGAGAGGTACAGTTTTTGGGTCACGTGGTGAACCCAGAAGGCATTATGGTAGATCCAGCAAAAGTTGAAACTGTTATGAAATGGAGCACTCCGAAGTCACCGACGGAAGTACGCAGTTTTCTTGGTTTGGCCGGTTACTATCGGAGATTTATTCAAGACTTCTCCAAGATAGCGACGTCGCTGACAAAGCTCACGAAGAAAGATGTAAAGTACGAATGGGGTCCGAACCAAGAACAAGCGTTTTCAGTGCTAAAGGAGAAACTTACCCAAGCTCCTGTTCTAGCACTGCTAGATGGAAATGTTGATTTTGTTGTGTATGCCGATGCGTCACGACAAGGGTCGGGATGTCTACTGATGCAAAGGGGAAGGGTGATAGCTTATGCTTCGCGCCAGCTAAAGATTCATGAGGCTAACTACCCGACCCACGATCTCGAACTCGCTGCTGTAGTGTTTGCATTGAAAATATGGAGGCACTATTTGTATGGTGTAAGGAGTACCATCTATACCGACCACAAGAGCTTGAAGTACTTCTTCAAGCAAAAGGAATTGAACATGAGGCAGAGACGATGGCTTGAGTTGTTAAAGGATTATGATTGTGATATTTTATATCACCCAGGAAAGGCCAATGTGGTGGCAGACGCTTTGAGTCGCAAGACTGATCATCCTGCCATACGAATAAAATCGTATAGTTTGGTGATAACGCCAGACTTTCTGAACGAGCTCAAGCAGGCACAACAGGAAGGACTGAAAGAAGAGAATATGGGTTTTGAGCGTGTCTTCGGACAAGTCAAGAACTTGGAAGACAATGATCACGGTGTGAAAGTACGATTCGGTCGTATGTGGGTGCCCAGAAATGGGGACATTCGGTCAAGAATTTTAGTTGAAGCCCACAAGTCACGTTATTCGGTTCATCCTGGTGCTACGAAGATGTATCAAGATCTTCGTAAGGATTATTGGTGGCCAGGCATGAAGTTTAATGTGATGCAGTATGTGAACAAGTGCCTTACTTGTACGCAAGTGAAGGCTGAACATCAGAAGCCCTACGGATATGTGCAACCTCTTGAGGTACCAGAATGGAAATGGGAACACATCACCATGGATTTCATCACCAAGCTACCGAGAACAGCTAAACGACATGATACCATATGGGTGATTGTGGACCGACTGACGAAGAGTGCACACTTCCTTCCTATCAGGGAAACGTATACGTCCGAAAGGTTGTCTGATTTGTTCGTAAAAGAGATTGTGACTCGACATGGAGTTCCTGTCTCCATTGTGTCAGATCGGGATACGAGGTTTACTTCCAGGTTCTGGAAGCAGTTTCATGATGCCCTGGGAGCGAGGTTAAATATCAGTACCGCCTATCATCCTCAGACTGATGGACAGTCGGAAAGGACTATTCAAACGTTGGAGGATATGCTGAGGGCGTGCATTATCGATTTTGGAGGAAGCTGGAATGATCACTTGCCATTGGTGGAGTTTTCGTACAATAACAGCTATCACTCTAGTATCGGAATGCCCCCATATGAGGCGTTGTACGGAAGACGATGTAGGACCCCGGTGTGCTGGGGCGAAGTTGGACAGAAAGAGATGGGAAATAAATCTGCAGTAACTGATATGGCAGAAAAGTTACGGGTGATAAAAGCACGAATGAAAGCTGCACAAGATCGCCAAAAGTCTTACGCTGACAAGCGCCGGAGACCGATCGAGTTTGATGTTGGCGATCGAGTGTTGCTGAAAGTATCACCATGGAAGGGAATCATTCGATTCAGAAAGCGAGGCAAGTTGAGTCCGAGGTACATCGGACCGTTTCAGATAAAGGCAAGGGTAAGGAAGGTTGCGTACCGACTGGACCTACCAGAGGAGCTGAACGGGATTCATCCTACCGTCCACTTGTCACATCTTAGGAAGTGTCTGGCAGATAAGCAAGCACATGTTCCTTTGGATGACATTAAGGTAGATGACCGACTGAACTACATTGAAGGCATCAGCTACAACGTTTGCTTTGCCCGGATGGTACTTGATTACACAGTCGTAATCATTCAAAAGCTCAACCCAACGTCGCTGTCGCATGATGAGTTCCTTCTGATCAAATATGTGTTGCAGACTCTTGTGATCAGTAAATATGGTACACTTGGTTCCATATAAGTAATGCATCCAGATCTTTAGTGCAAATATCACAGCTCCCAGTTCCAGATCATGAGTTGTGTAGTTCTTCTCATGAATCTTTAATTGTCTAGAAGCGTAAGCGATAACTTTGTCCCGATGCATAAGTGCACAGCCAAGTCCCTGATGGGATGCATCACAGTACACAACAAAGTCATCACAACCGTCTGGGAGAGATAATATCGGAGCATTACATAGCTTTTGCTTCAGAGTCTGAAAGGCTTCTTCTTGTTTCTGTTCCCAGACAAACGGCTCACTTTTCTGAGTTAGCTTTGTGAGTGGCAGAGCTATCTTAGAAAAGTTCGAGATGAACCTCCTGTAATAGCCTGCTAAGCCTAGAAAAGAACGTATCTCCGTAGGTGTCTTCGGAGTGTCCCAATCTTTTATTGCCTCGATCTTGGCAGGATCAACGTGTATTCCTTCACTGTTAACAACATGGCCTAGGAATTGAACCTCTTTTAACCAAAACTCGCACTTAGAGAATTTGGCATAGAGCTTCTCTTCCTTTAACAATTCCAAGATCGTTCTCAGATGTTGCTCGTGCTCTACTTTGCTTTTAGAATAGATCAATATGTCATCAATGAAAACAATAACAAATTGATCTAAGTACGGCTTACACACACGGTTCATGAGATCCATGAAAACCGCGGGTGCATTCGTCAAACCAAAAGGCATCACCATGAACTCGTAATGCCCGTATCTGGTACGAAACGCCGTCTTTGGTATATCTTCGTCTTGTACACTGAGCTGATGGTATTCGGAACGCAGATCGATCTTCGAAAAATATTGAGCTCCTTGCAACTGATCAAACAAATCATCAATCCTCGGTAATGGATACCGATTCTTGATGGTTAGTTTGTTTAACTCTCTGTAGTCTATGCACATACGAAAAGATCCATCCTTCTTTTTCACGAACAGAACCGGAGCTCCCCAAGGTGAGTAGCTCGGTCGGATGAAACCTTTATCAAGCAGCTCCTGTAATTGATTAGATAGTTCCTGCATCTCCGAAGGTGCTAACCTGTAAGGAGATTTAGCAACAGGTGTTGCCCCAGGAATCAATTCAATACGAAACTCTACTGGTCGCACAGGAGGCAAACCAGGTAGATCTTCAGGAAATACTTCAGGGTATTCCTTCACTATCGGTACGTCTTGTATTGTTTTCTTGTCTTTCTCTTTCTCCACCACGTGAGCCAAGAAAGCTATGCACTTCTTTTGTAGACACTTACGCGCCTTCATGCATGAAATGATCTTTAAGTTTCGCTTTGCTTGATCCCCACGAACTTCCAATACACAATCATCCGTTACTGGAATCCGAAGTAGCTTTTCCGAACAGATGACTTCAACTCTATTGAGTGAAAGCCAATCCATCCCCACGATAATATCGAAACTGCCCAACTCCATCGGCAGCAAGTCGATGGTAAATGTGTGATCAGTAAGTGTAAGTGAGCAGTTCCTAAGTATAGTGCTAACCGTAACTTGTTTCCCATTAGCTACTTCGTTAATGTAAACGGAGTCTAAAGTTTCCTCAGTAAGACTAAGTTGTTGTGCAAAATCAGATGAAATAAAACTCTGGTCTGCACCAGTATCAAATAGTATAGATGCATAAGAGTCATGTAAAAGAAATGTACCAGTGACCACATTAGAGTCTTGGCGTGCAGCATTGGCTCCAATAACAAAAGCCCGTCCGCGAGGTGCTTGTGCTCCAGGTTGCACTCTCTTTGGACAGTCGCGGGAGAAATGACCTGTTTCCCCGCATGTGTAGCATCCCCTGTTGTTGTTGACTGGATTCTGTGGTGGTGGTGGTGGAGGTAGTGCTCTTGCTGCAGTGTTGGTAGCCTGGTTCACAACAACACGGCACTTGCTAACCCAGTGGCCAAACCGGCCACAATTTGTGCACTTCCGGCATAGAGCACCGGGAGGATGATGATACTTGCAGTGAGTGCACTGGGGATGTTCTCCCCCATAGCCCCTAGTATCAGGATTGACAGGTGCTGCAGGTGCCTGTCTCAAAGGGGTAATGGCCGCATAGTTCTTAACGACCTTTTGCTTCTTCTTCTGGTGGTACTCGGGTTTCTTGGTTGTTGTTTTCTTGGCTTTTCCAGCTTCATCTTTTAAGACTCCAGACCTCACCATCACATTGGTGAGTTTAGCTGAGAGGGAGATAGGAGACTCCAAAGTAGCAGGATATGCAGCCAACACGATACTTTGGATACAAGAAGGTAATCCCGCTACATAACGGTCAATCAGCTTTTCCAAGGTTGGCACCATCTCTGGTACCAAAGCCACCAATTCATGGTAGCGAGTGGTGAAGGTCATATGATCAGCTCCCTTCATTACATGGTTCGAGAGCTCAATCTCCAGTTGTTGTAGTTCATGTTTCGGACAGAACTCATTCCTCAAAAGAAGCTTAAATTCTGTCCAGGGCATTGCCATTGCCTCATCTCTTCCCTTTGCTCTAATCTGAGCATTCCACCATGTCAGTGCTCGCTTGCTGAAGGAACCAGCGGCATAGCGAACTTTATGGTGTTCTGGACAGCTGCTAATGTCCAGAGTGTTTTCCATCTTCTCTAGCCATTGGATTAATCCAACAGCTCCTTCTACTCCCGGGAAGCTTGGGGGTTTGCATCCTACAAAGGACTTGTAGCAGCAGTCTGAAGTATGGCCAGAAGTATTGCCATGGCCCTGAATCCTGTTTATCATCTCGGGGATGACATCCTTTAGTTGACTCGTCAGTTGAGTACTCAGCAGGGTCGCCAAAGCGATAGTGGCAGGATCTATTATTGGAACATTGCTTGAGCCTGGTGGTGGAGAGTGTGGAGGAGGTGGAGGAGGAGGAGGTGGCGGTGGCGGTGGTGAATCTGCAGGAGAAGGTGTCGAAGAGTGTGGGGCAGATGTCTGAGGAGTAGGGACAGGCGTAGGATGTCTTCTAGGCGGCATTCTGATCATAACCAAAAGATATTGGTTAGTGCAGTGATCGAATGCAGAAGACATAATGCAAACTTAAGTCTTATGTTCTCTATATGAGGTCCCTAAGTTATAGTATAGGCCAAACCGTTTAAGTAAATGACCTATTATTCTCTATAACCTTGAGCTCTGATACCAATTTGTCACACCCCGAGCCGGCGGGGTTGGATCGGAGTCCCCGTCGGGCGGAAGGTTCCCGGGGCGCGATATCGTGGGTGATAATCAAGATGATCAGATTGTTTACATAGCATCAATGTTTAAGAATAACTAAAGCACAATCAAATGATAACTAGGATTACCAAGTTAAATTACAGTATTAATGTTTTGCAATTTAACTACGTAAACCTAACAAAAGAATAACATGTTTATATCTTGTATATGTACAAGATATCAAAAGTAATGTGTATCATCAACAAAAGATGTGCTTCTCAAAAGGCTACTAGGTCCTCTATCTGGGCAGCCTAGTATGCAAATCCTGAAGCCTTAGCTTATACCTGTTCTTCACCTGAGATTGCATGTAAGAAAACAAAGTCAACACAATGGTTGGTGAGTTCATAAAGTTTATAAGTTTAAAATAGTTTCACAAACCTCTTTCGGTAAAACCTTAACCTCATTAACTCCACATGTAATATCCAAATCGGTATGCTTATATATAGGGCATACCCCTGGGTCGAGCCTACAACCCGCCCAGACGCCATCCCACCACATACTAATCCGGATATGACATTGTTGTTAATAATAATTAAGCATTACCTACCATTCAACCCATTCCTCATCAAAGCTTTTGTTTTTCTGTTTCAAAGTTTACAAGGCTATAGTGTTCCCAAGTGGTAGTTTCAAAGTATGTTTATCAAGCATCAAGTTTCACACGCACATAGTTTAGCTGTCCCTAATCTCATACGTGAGTACAAGCTCTGCACTAGCAGTCGTTTAGCAATTACGTAGCTCACAGATTAGTTAAGCTTAGTCTAGCAATTACGTGTCTCCTATATAAGATACAAGCTCTGCACTAGCAGTCGTTTAGCAATTAAGTATCTCATACATAGACACAAGCCATGCATACACAAGTAATCCAGCAATTACATATCTCATATAAGCAGACAAAAGCTCTGGACTGCCAGAAGTTTAGCAATTACATGTCTCTTATATAGATAATAGCTTAGCATCGTTATGTTTATGTTTAGCAATTACATACCTCATATAAGCAGACAAGAGCTCTGGACTACCAGAAGTTTAGCAATTACATGTCTCTTATATAGGTAATAGCTTAGCATCGTTACGTTTATGTTTTACATGTATCTCAATCCATAGGTACAAGCTCTGGACTACCAGTCATTTAGCAATTACGTAGTCTATGATTAGATACATGTACAATGTTTCTTGCGCAAGTAGTAGTTTCAAGCATAAAGTTTCAATTGTCCACACATAGTTTCATCATGAATTCCATAGGTTTGCATCAAGTCTCATGTTTAAGCATCATGTGTTCACAAGAATAAAGTCTCACATTTAAGCACATATGTTCATAAGCATCAAGTCTCATGTATAAGTATATAGCATAAAGGATCATGTTTAAGCATATTGTTTCACAAGCATCTAATCTCATGTTTAAGCATCAAGTCTCATAAGCATCCACATATGTTTTCCAATCCTCAAGTTTAAAGTATAAGTTTCAAGTCTTTTGTTTTTCGAAGTATACTAAGTTCCAAGCATAAGTTTCAACATAAGTATCATGTTTATGTTTAAAGCATTAAATAACATTTCAATAGTTTTATGAAAATGTTTAACATGCTTCTCAGTCCCGAAGTAAAACAAATAAGTTTGAAAAGGGACAAATGAACTCACCTTGTGTCCGTAGCGTTTGACTAAGTAAAATAAGAATGCACGCGCTTGTTGTTTGCTCTTGGTATGATGTTCACGTTCCTGTATTGATTTGATAGTGTTTGTTCTTATAAGTACGAGTTATAATTGATACTTATGTGTGTAAGTGTTAGTGTTAGCCCTGAAGTTGGCTAACACTATAAGTCTCGATCGTTTCGGCCCCTTTTTGTTTATTAAAGAATCTAGTGACACTTACATAATATCACATTCCTTTTTCATGTGATTTAGTTCCTTAAACCATAACAATCCTTGTAGTAAGTTGTTCAAATTCCATGCATGTTAGCCAAATTCGATTTGTCAATATGTTATGTCTTTCATTTGATTATTATGGGCCGAAGGAGGAATCGAGTCAAATATAATCCATGTGGGCCGAATAGTGGTCATGGGCCAACTATTGGGCCAACTATAAATTATCCCAAGCATCGGGCTTGTGCATTAATGGGTTGGGCCGGCTAAAGGTAATTGGGCCGTGGCGTTTATGTTGGGCCGAACAAAGAGTTGACATGGGCCAAGGTAGTTTAGCCAAAAATAGTGCTACTGGGCCGAAGTAAAAATGGATTTAGGCCGAGAGGATGATTTAAATTGGGCTGATGATATTCAAATGGGCCGTAGCAGTTTGGGCCGTTTGGAATTACTTAGGCCGCATAGCTATATTTGGCCCACATGGTTACATGAAAAGAGGTTTAGTCCGATCAAAGTGGGGATGGCTCTAAGTCAGCGAACCTTGGAACTCCATAGGCTATAGGTTCGCCCAGGTAAGACTTCGTGACGGGTAGAGTTCGGCTGGATCCACAAGGGTTCGATGCTGGGCAATTCAACAGGGTTCGGTGGTAGCATGCATAGGTTCGTTTAAGCTATAGGGTTCGGCCATAACAGGTGGGTTCGTGAGTGCTTCGCATAGAAGGTTCGTTCGTGAGGAGGTTCGGCTGGGTTCGTCTAGCCTGCTTTAACTGAGAAGGGTTCGGCAGTGGGCAGCACAGGGTTCGGGAGTTGGTGGCTGTACAAAAAAAAGTTCGTCGGTGCTGGCCAGAAGGTTCGGCTGAGGTTGAGCTCCTCGGTGAGGGTTCGGCCGGCTAGTTGTTCATGAACCCTGTTTTTCCACTTCACCATTCACCAGTAGATCGGTCCGGTGAGGTTCCCATGATGTTGTTTAACCAGCGTGCATGGGTTTTCAAGAGGGTGGGTCTTCGAAGGTGGTGTTTTTCAACCGGTTTTGTGTAGGTGTTCGAAATACAACATAAAACCCTATTTTCAGCCTCTTAAATG
Organism: Mikania micrantha; assembly: GCA_009363875.1. Lineage (NCBI taxonomy): Eukaryota > Viridiplantae > Streptophyta > Magnoliopsida > Asterales > Asteraceae > Mikania > Mikania micrantha. Next base: position 13,089,322 of record CM018695.1, read on the forward strand.
CTTCATACCTTCGATTCAGCTGGATAGAACTTCAGATGAGTTGTACTTTCATGTAGAGGGCTTCAAGATGGTCGTTTAGGCGCAAGAATCACGTGATTTCTTTAAGAATTGAGGGAGTTATGCTTGTTTGAAGGTTGATAATGGTGGAAATTTGTGGTGGCCGGAAATTTGGAGCTAGAGAGAGAATAGGAATGAAATAAATGAGGTAGATGACTCATTTGAAGGTTTATATACCCCGACAAAACTAAAAACACAATATTGTTTTTCTTTATTAAACTAGCTTGAAAGGGGTATTTTTGTATGTTGTTAGAAACTTGTTAGAAAATGGATTAAAGTTTCGACAATTTTCCGATGAAAGAGATAAATTATATTATTCTTTTCATTATTCAACTAGTTTTAAATAAAGGTAAGTTATATTTTTGAATTTTTGCAAAAAAAATGTTGTAAAATATTGTTTTGAATATTAATTTTTATATAATACTATTATCTAAATACTATAGTAATTAAATATTCTTAACATAATATTATTTTTTACACACTTTAACAATTAAAGAATATTTTCATTATCAACATGATATATGTGTGTGTGTTTATGCCTTTGTCATTTGCATATGAAATTGTTAGTGTATACATATGTGTGTAGTGTGCATGTGTTAGCATATCCACATGTAGAGTCCTTTTGTGTTGGGGCATGTGTGGATGTATGCATATATGCTAAATTAGTGTGTGTGTGTGTGTGTATGCACGTGTATGAGTTAATTAGTCAATTAATATTTCCACATGTGGTATATGTGTACGTGTATATGCATGTTTTATAGTGTGTACTATGTGGATATTCGAGTTCATGTATGTGTAGGGTATGCATATGTCTTATGCCTATTAATATGTTAGTGTATACGTTTGTTAGTAGTGTGTGCGTCTTAGCATGTTCATGCCCATGAGATAATTATTGAATTACTGTGTTAGTGTGTTTGTGTATGCACATATACAAATCTAGTTATTGAATTACTGTGTATGTGCTAATGTTTCCATGTGTGGTGTATTTTTATGTGTATATGCATGTTTTATACTTTTATTAATAAGCATGTTAGTGTATATGTATACTCATTTTTAATAGTATAGATTTATTATTTAAATAGAAGTTATACTTTTAACATTTGTTACAAAGTGGTATAAAAGTGTATTGGTTCCGACAAAATACCTTTTAAAATCGTTATCCGAACCATATCCACAACCGAAATAAACCAAATCGAATTGCAAATTCGGTTTTCGGGTCAGCTTACATGTGAGGCCCCGATCCCAGGCGACCCCGCAGAGGTTGGTTTCGTCATAACACATAGCTCTTAAACTAAAAACTTTCATAATCATGTGCTAAAAAAATTAAAAAAACTATCTGTTTAAAATGTATTTGTCGGAAACTAGAAATATTTTCCGACTATTTTCCGACAAACATTTAAAAACTATATGTTTAAAATTTATTTGTCGGAAACTTGAAATATTTTCCGAGTATTTTCCGACAAACGATTTAAAACTATCTGTCAAATTTTATTTGTCGGAAACTTGTCGGAAACAAGGAATATTTTCCGACTATTTTCCGACAAAAGATTAAAAACTATCTCTTAAAATTTTATTTGTCGGAAACTTGTCGGAAACTAGAAATATTTTCCGACTATTTTCCTACAAATGATTAAAAACTATCTGTTAAAATGTATTTGTCGGAAACAAGGAATCTTTTCCGACTATTTTCCAACAAAAGATTAAAAACTTTCTCTTTAAATTTTATTTGTCGGAAAAATGCCGGAGATATATTCTACTTTTGATTTTTTTATACATTCAAAACCAATTTAATAAAGCGAAATAAATTTAAAATGGATTTGTCGGAAATTTGTCGGAAAACTAAGCTATCTTCCGACAACTTTCCGACGTTACTTTTACATAATTATCTAAATCTCGTTTAATACATTAGAATAATATATATATTTTTGTTTGTCGGAAGTTTCTCGGAAACTCGATGTTCTTTCCGACGAATTTCCGACGAAATGAAATTTTTTTTAGGCTTTTACATTACAATAATATATATACTTTTTTGTCGGAAGTTTCTCGGAAATTCAACTTTATTTCCGACGAATTTCCGACGAAATGAAACATTTTCTAGTCTTTTGCCTTATATTAAATTTTGTCTGTAGTTTGTCGGTAATTTGTCGGAGATTAATTTAATTACCGACAGTTTAGCGACAAAATTATTGGTTGTAGCTATTTTGTCGGAATAATATAGGAAAGTTTTGTGACAAACTTTTTTTGTTTATTTTGTCGGAAATTCATCTCAACTTTGTAGAAAATTTTGTTTGTCGGTAAATCGTCGGAAAATTTTGTAGGAAAGTTTAGTGTTTTCTAGTAGTGTTATTTATATATATACATAGATACTAAGAATAGTTTATTACATAAATATATGTACTTTTCAAATGAAATCATCAATACAATTTTGCTGGTGGTTAAAGCTCTATTATTTAATAAAAGAGGTTGTAGATTCAAATCCCCTTCAAACCAAAATAAATTCTTTTTTTTTTTTGTTTCATTTACTAATTTAATTACTCTATATAATTAAAATGGGTGAAAAGAAATAGTGTAAAAATATTAGTATATTGATTGTGGGTCCCATTGATTATTATTATTATTATATATATATATATATATATATATATTATTTAGGTGTCAGATCTGTATAGTGACATTTTGAAAATTTAAACTTAGACCATCAATTTTTTTTAACTTTGAAAAGTAATAAACAAAGATGAGGTACTAAATTTGAAAGATTTGCTTAAAGATTTGTGTTTTTATTAAATTTGAGAGATTTGCTTAGATATTTGAGTTTTTATTAAATTTGAGAGATTTGATTAGAGATTTAAGTTTTTCTTTTAATTCAAACGAATGGTTGTTGGTTAGACGGATTTTGTGAGTAAGTTTTCTATTATTTTAAAACGTATTTGTGAAGATTTTGTATGATTTTATGTTTTTATGAATTTTTTTTATAGAATTAATGATGAAATATTTGCTTTTATTATGCAACTAGGTTATAAACCCGTGTGTAACACGGGTCAAATAAAAAGTAGAAAAAATTATTAAAGTCTAAGAGATTTAAATGACTAAAATTAAATATTATTACATACAATAAATAACAATATAAAGTTACAACAAAAGTTCATAAAATGCTTAAATACTTTTTTTATACAATATTTGTTTTTATATTCATAACATTACTATCCACAAAATTATAGTAGTTTAAACATTCTCTACTTATTAAAGCATTATAAAAAATTAATGAAAAATTAACGTAAAATATGAAGACATACCCAAGAGTAGTCTGTACACATATCACTATTTTAATTTTGTTCTCAATAATTTTCAAACTTCTCTCTTATTTAAATTATTGTATATATTAAATAATAAAATTAAATATTAAATATAGCTGTAACAATTGTAAATTAAAAAATATATATATTTTTATGGCATTAAAAGATATATTAATATTAAAAACAGACTCTTTTCAGAAAACCAAATTATTATAAATATGAAACAAACAAAAGTAATTTTATAGAAGAAATGTTTAAAAAAATTAATCTTTGAAGAAAATAGTGTTTAAAAAGTTAAATTATTATTTTATAATTAAAGTATTAATTATATTAAATTTTGATCAAATTTTTATATCAAAAATTACCTTATACTAAATTTTCATTGGTAACTTATATACTATATTTTTAATTAACTGATGTAATAGATGGTGCAATAAGCTAGTAAATGTGTATATCCATCTGTATTTGTTTCGTGCACCTTTTTTTACTAAATATCGTAAACACTTTTATTTATTTATATTTTTCTCATTTTCCTTCAATCAAATTTTAATGATTTTATTCAATTTAGTAAATAATATAATTATAATATAAGTTATCATATAAATTTTTATAAATTATTGAATGAGCTAGTTTATAATTTTAAATCAATTCTATAATGATTAATTTATTGGAAAATTTAAATAATTATAAGAATCATTCAATTAAATTTTAAAACATTTATTTAATAGTACTTAATAAATGTATTTAATTCAAGATTGTTTTATTAATTGACATGTGGCAATTGATATGTGTTGTAATGACAAGTGGCAAAAGAAAATTTTTGTTTATTAGTATAGTAAGATTTATGCTCCTACAAATGATATTATAATATATGTTCTCGCGAGTTTACTGTGATAACCCGCCGCAACGCGCGGGTGAATAAACCTAGTTGGGTACAAATCCCCTTCAAGCCAAAATACATTCTTTTTTTTTTGTTTCCTTTACTAATTTAATTGGGTAAAATTAATAATTATTTTTTTCTATTTTTTTCCTTGTAGTACTAATAATAATAATAATAATAATAATAATAATAATGTTTTACGATGGATTGTCATCAATTGCAAATGGATTTAGGTAGTATATTTTAATTTTGCGACACTTTAGGCTTTTATGCCGAAGTGAAAATTATTGTGATGTGTTTATATATCTGCATTTTGATATACGTGATCATGTCTTCGTTTTGGTATTCGCAACAGTAGAGAAATTTCCGCCGCAACACGCGAGGAAACCCACTAGTAAATGAACATATGTGTTGACATTTTAATTGTTTATTCAATTTTATTAAAAATATATAAGGTCCACGTGGGTTCAATACCATTTCTAGTGGGTTTACTTTGGCTAGAGTATGCTCAAATAAAACGACATGATTTGATTGAATGATACATTGTAAAAAAACTAGAGACACACCTCTCTCATCCTAAAAACCAAAAACTATTACATATGATTTTGAATGTTCACATTACTTGATGTTATTACATATGATTTTGAATATTCACATTATGTGATGATAAATTCATACTTATGTTTTTTTGGTGGTTTATGAAAAACCATTATTAACAACTTTTGATTAGGGTTATTCATAAGTCGAGTTGAGCCAAACCGATCAGAAACTCGAATTGAAGGTTCAATCTTCATTTAATGGTTTTGAAGCTTCAATCTTCAGTTAATCATTCGAAGTTGTTGCTAAAAAAGTGTGCCAACATACTCTCTCTTAGCGACAGCTCGGTGATTGCCTTCGATTCAGCCCATCAAGCAGGTAAGTGGCTACCAACATGTGTTTGTTGCCGGAAACAAACATCCACTACTCTTTGAAGCTGCCTCACCCCCGCCTTGTGATCACGATGAAACTGTATTTGATTTCTTTGTAGATTTGGTAAATCAGATATAGAAAGGTTAGTCAAGTTAATAGAATCAATCATTCTCATAACTACTTTCCAATTTGATTATCAACAAAAACTGCTTCAGAAATATAACCATCAATATTCCACATCTTCAATGTCTTCAAAATGTCTATGTTGGTGTTTGTTTTTTAAGAGGTAAAATGTATGCGGTCTGCGGACCACATCTGCAGACATCTGTAGGAGAAAAGATGGACCAAATGTCTGCAGTCTGTAAGAAAAAGAGTGTTTGTTATTTAACGTCCGGTGACTCTTAAAATAAATTGGTGGTGGTGTACGCCTGTACGGTGAGAAGTGATGGGGTGACCGGCGACGGTGGCCGGCGGTGGTGGCCAGTGGTGGTATGTAGTCTCGACCTTAGAATATCTTAGAAGTGGTTGATCCACATCCGCACCAAGATGACCTCACGTATACGTTTTTTAATGAAACGTCTTCGAAAAAACAAACAGTCTGCAGACGTCAACGTCTGCGCGTGGTCTGCGCGGCGCAGACAAAAGAGGCTGTGCAAACCTTTTATAAAAAAACAAACAAGGCCTATGTCATACTTTTTTAGCGGAATCTTCTTCAAACTCTTTTCTGGTCTAAACTCATATCTGATTCTTGGCTTTTAAGTTATCCAGTCTTTATCATTCTTCGCATAAATCTTCTTTGGTTTATGAGGTTTTAAGAAAACAAACTTTCCCGTCCGAAACTCGTCTCTTAACTTTTCTTCAATCTTTCATGCCATGTAATCTTTCATGGATTAATCAATCTTACTTGCACCAAAACACGTAACTCACATAGTGGAAACTCATTGAATAACATGAGTCTCGTGTTCAAATATTGAACTCCATCCACTCTTTTGATTATGAATACATTCATTTCAGCATCGTACATCCAATTCAAAATCTTTCCAATACATTTAGCTTTGTTTTTGTAAAACTTCTTCATAGTTGGACTCATTCGCATCTCATTTAAAGTACATCAACTACTGATAGATTTTCAAAGTGTTATCTTCAAAAATATCACAAAACAATAATCCATATATATATATATATATATATATATATATATATATATATATATTTAAAATCTCATCATAAATAACTGCAGTCTTAACAATTCCAATTGTATATCTTTGAATTGTTTCTTCAGATACCAATTCTTGAAATAAATCTTTGACATACTTCTTAGGAAACCATTCACCTTCTTCTAAATCATCTTCATCGTCTTCAATATTAACTATTCTAGATTTATTTAAAGATTCACAAATTTGTACTAAATCTGATTGATTTTCATCAAGATTAGTATCTATGTCATCAACAAATTCTTCAAAATCAAACTAGAAACCTTCATCATCAAGATCCATCAAAGCATCAATGATAATGTCACCTTGAAAATTTTGTGTTTGTTTTTTTCCTTTTCTTTATCAGACGGTTTAACTACAGACTCCCCCTGAAGATTATCATCCACTTCAACCGCTTTGCTAGAACCAACAACATGTTCTGTTGATGGATGTTGTGAAACAACAGGATCATCGTTATTGTTATCGTTATCATCATCATCATTCCTTTGCATTAGCTCATTGGCATTTTCTCTACAAGAACTCTCCCTTGAGCACATGGAGGATGAGATAAAGAACCTTGAAGTTGTTGAATTTGTTCTCTATGTAGCTTAAATATTTTAACAGAATTTTGCTTTAACATAAAAAATATTTCTTTTTGAGTTTGAACTTGAGTAAACAAGTCCCACAACATAGCTAACATGTGATTATGTTGTTGAACCTGACTGGTTGTCAATTAAACAAGCTGAGCTTTCAAATCAACAATTTCCCTTTTCAAACTATCATTCTCTCAGGAGTAAAATGTCATTTTAGTCCCCATTGTTTGATAACTTTTGTCATTTTAGTTCAATAGTTTAAATTTTGTCATTTTGGTCATTATGGTTTCATTTTATTGTCATTTTCGTCCCTATAGTTTGGTCACTTTTACCATTTTAGTCCAAAAGTTTAAATTTAATTGGACTAAAAAGACAATAAAATGGAAACCATAATGACCAAAAAATAAAACCATACAACAAGCGTACCCAGTAAAAATCCCACTTAAAGTGGGGTCTGGGAGGGGAAAGATAAAGGCACACCTTACCCCTATCTACAAGTAGAATAGAGAGGCTGCTTCGTTAGAGTCCCCTTAAAAAAAATAAAACCATGATGACCAAAATTGCAAAATTCAAACTATTGGACTCAAATGAAAAATTTGCCAAACTATAGGGACTAAAATGACATTTTACTCTTCTCTAAACCTAGCTCTCCATTTTCTCCAATTTAGTCTTCAACATTGTCACCTCTTAAGTAAGCTCTGTAACCTAAGTCTTCAAAATGTTTACTTTACTGGATAATGGTCCAAAGTCAAAAGTCTTTAGTGAATACACTATCAAAAGCAGCTTCAGATACAGGAACTAAATCAACTCATGTAACTGATGGAATTGTTATATCAACAAATATAGGAGTAGGAATTGATGTTGTTATACTTGTAGTAATCAAAGGAGTATCCTCAGGATCGGACGGAATATAATTAGAATCCAAATCGTTCACACCTGACACTCGGAGAGACGATTGGTTTCATGGGTATCATAGTCTTGGTTAGAGCTTTATAAAAATGGCTTACGTCATAATTTTCCACAAACATTCACAACCTAACCCAATTCAAGTTTTATTATATATTTATTATGCTTTTTTAATATAAAAAAATATTTTATCAAAAAAAAATACTTTATTATTTTTCTGGAAAAAAAAGATATTACATTCATATAAAAATCTGGAAACGAATGTTCCATGGAAAATATTAAGAAATCAAAAGAAATTAAAGAAAAGAAGAAATACGTGGATATAAGATGTGTTAATAATATAAAATAATTATAGAGAAAAAGAAAACTAAATTTTGAAAATTTTGATGTTTTTAAATTGGATAATGTAAGATTTTTTGGATAAAACTTTTTTCAAAAAACTAGCACACTAATAACGCGACGTGTGACAAACAAGATAAACTGATAAACTTTTTACTAAAAGCATTTTTTTAAAATTAACTTTGTTTTTAATAAAATTTATATTCGTAATTAGGTATGTTCCTAAAAAATTTTTACAAGATTTTGTTACTAAATTTAAAAATGAATTTAATTAGATAAATTATTAAATTAAATGTAAAATTAATTAATTAAAGTGGAATTGTAGGATTGGTGAAAAGACTTGGTTGTGAAGTTGGGTCGAATAAAATAGATTTTTTCTTTACCAATGGGTTACCTTGGTCAAAGAACTTTAAAGAGAAACCTTCAAATGCTAGATAGCATATTAAAATAATCAAGGAGGAGCTTGAAAAAAAGTTCGAAGGGGGCCGAAGGATTTTTAGAAAGAAAACGGAGGGGGTCGGAGGATTTTTAGGTAGAAAACGGAGGGGTCGAAAGATTTTTAGGAAGAAAATGAAGGGAACTGAAGGATTTTTTGACGAAATACTACTAAATCTACCCTTCTGACCGGAATAACAGGAGGGGCCGGGGCCCCCCGGGCCCTTAATAAGGTCCGTCCTTGAAAATAATATAAACATATATTACAGATCGAAACCATTGTAATGTATGAAATTTGTTTTATAATAATTGTACAAGTCTCTCTACTATCATACTAGTTGTTTGGGTGGTTTTTGTTTTTTTTTTTCTTTCTAACAGAACATATATGGCTGATGGCTCATAATATTGAAAACAGATGAGAATGAAATCTGACTCATCAAGGCTAAAAGAGAGTGGAATTCTAGTGCTTGAACTTTGAAAATGTCAAATATCATTGACACAAATAAATCTCCAAAATATGCAGAAAGAAAAAAGCCATGAGCGATCAATTCACACGATAGGAACGACGGAGTGAAATCGACGACCGCCGGTTCAACCACCACCACCTCCGGCGTCATCAACCAAACAATCTTCTGTATTCGGTTTCGTCATATTTGTCAACCATCGGTAAATTTTAAACGTTTTTATATAATTCACCGTCAATTACCGTTGATTTGGTTCTCGATCCGGTTGATCACTGATATTATCGCTAGCTATGAGATTGCTTAATCAATCCTTCATCATGTATTGTACTGTCATTGATTGATTTACAGTTAGGTTTTTCCATGAATCCAGAAGTCGAATTAGTAGTTGAGCCAATTAGGTTTTGTTTTGGGGATCACCGAGCTTATAATGTTACCAAAACCTCTGTGATCATCTTTGACCAATCTTTTATGTTAGACAAGTTGGTCATGCCTGATACCAAAACCTCTGTGATCAGCTTGTTTAAAGTTATATTCTGTGTTCAAGCTCAAGCTCGACTCATATAATGTCAAATATTTAGTTAAAATACAAATATCCTTCTATTATAATAAACAAAAATGTTTATTTGCCACTTGTCAAATTATCATGTGTTTATTACCACTTGTCATTTTTCTATAATTTTATTTAGAGTAAACTTCTCTTTTGCTCCCTGTGGTTTGACAAAAGTAACAATTTTCATCCAAATTTTAAAATTTTGCAATTTTCCTCCATTAGTTTCAGAAAATTAACCATTTTCATCTAAAGTCCATTTAAACTTTGGATGAAAATGGTTACTTTTGTCAAACCACAGGGACTAAAATGGTTAATTTTCTGAAACTAATGGAGGAAAATTGCAAAATTTCAAAATTTGGATGAAAATGGTTACTTTTGTCAAACCACAGGGAGCAAAAGAGAAGTTTATTCTTTTATTTAATTATCTCTTCTATTAAATAAAATTATATTATCTCTCTTATTAAATAACTAGAATATTAATGAAATATTTGTATTAAAAAACATAGTTATTGATTAAATGCATTTACAAGCTAGAAAATAGTTATTGATTATTTAAAAATCAAATATTTGTATTAAAAAACACACTTTAAAATAGTTTATAAAATATGAAAGTTTCTAAAAATAAAAAAAAATTATAAACAAGAAATTATTTAATTTAGTATTTTTAGAAACTAAAAGTTTTATAAAAACAAGTTTTCATAAAACAAACATTTTTTTAGAAATAAATAAACTTTAAATCAAAGTTTTTAAATTACAGGATTTTTATAACAAATGATGCTTCCTGAAACGAAATGTTTAAAAAAATTTCTTTTAAAAACCAAAAGTTGTAAAAATGATATGAAAAATCTTATTAATTTTTCTTTATGTTTAATGATATTTTCAAATTAAGTCATTTAATCTTAATAATTATAGAAATTATACATTATTTTCTTGAATTATAGCAGTTAGTTTTATAAAAAAACAACTGATCAGTTATTTAAAGTTATTTATTTACTAATCAAGAAGGTGAAGTATTATTACTTTAGTTAATGAAAATTTTGATTATTGTTTTGTTATTTAAAATACTTATTAATACGTAATTTAATCAATTTATATCAAAATCTTATTTTATAATTTCTAAATTTTTATAATAACAATTTAATATTTTATATTCAATCCGTGTAATACATGGGTAATAACCTAGTTTTATATAAACTTGTAATTATCATGTATGAAGCTTAACAAGGGCAGGGGCGACCGACCCCTCTTTTTTCCATCCGTAGTGTTAAGTTTTATCTGAAAGGTTAGTTTTTGTTTTAAGTATTGGTTTCGCCCCATTTGCTTCAAAAAATTAAAATGCATTGTGGTTTTCATAAATTTCCGCACGGGCGGTCAAATCGTTCAAGCTCCGTCACTAATAATTAATATTGAGTAAAATGTCATTTTAGTCCCCATGGTTTGACAATTTTTGCCATTTTAGTCCAATAGTTTAAATTTTGCCATTTTGGTCATTATGGTTTCATTTTATTGCCATTTTCGTCCCTGTGGTTTGTTAATTTTTGTCATTTTAGTCCAAAAGTTTAAATTTAATTGGACTAAAATGACAATAAAATGGAAACCATAATGACCAAATTGGCAACAAAATGAAACCATAATGACCAACATTGCAAAATTTAAACTACTGGACTAAAATGACAAAAGATTCCAAATCATAGGGACTAAAATGGCACTTACTCATTAATATTTTTATATAGCATGATATATATTGTTTAATTATTCATTTAAACAACTTTATATATAATAATAATTATTACGTAAATGTATATGTTTTGCTCATCTACCTAATTAACATCCATATGTGAAGCTTAGGGTTGCTTAAGCTTGGCTCGATTCTGGGCCTTAGCAAGCCAATCCCAGCAGCACTTAATACTTCATGGCGAGCCTTAGAGCAATTGATAATGTTGTTGTTTTGTGACTTTGAGCCATTGAGGTCATAGATTCAAGCCGTGAGAAACAACCTTTTACACAAATGTTAGGTTAAGGTTGTGTACATTAGATCGCAAAGCGATCCACCCTATCTGGCCCTATGCAAAGTAGGAGTAAAGTCAAGCATCAAATACGGTTTTTTTTTTTTTTTTTTTTTTTCAATATTTGGACTCTCACAGTTATATCTCTTGCACCATTTTTAATACAAATTTTAACCAAATTCATTTTTATTTTTGATCAATTTGTGGCAAGAAGTTGAGGGAGTTCATTTGATGATGTTCTATGTCGGGCAGGTGCGGGCTGAGGGTGTCTTAGATGGCGACTGCTTAGGGCCTAATATTTTTTTTTCGCCCTTTAGGTATCAACGGTCGATTAATATATTTAAGTAAATCGCGTTTATTAACTACTTACATGTTCTAGAATTTAAAAATGACCCAACAAGTTAGTAAATATTTTAAAACCCAAATAGACAAAAACATTTTCAAGAGATGGCCTATTTCTAGAATTTAAAGATGATCCAAGAAGTTAGTAAACAAACATTATAAAACCCTGGCATTAACACTATAACATGTTCAAGATATGGCCTAATAATTTTAAAAAAGTAATAAATAAAAAAAAACCGAATAACATGTTCTAGAGGGGCCTGATTATCCAATTTAATTTGGAACAATAAAATGCAATAGACTGATAATCGGCAATTGTTTTTGGTTGTTTGCAAAATCACATTCTAAAGGCAGCATGTTTGTAATAAAAAAGCTTTGTCTGTACCTAATGCCTTACATGTTAGCGTGTATTTAATTTTGATTTAAAATCAAATTGATATGTCTAGTAAGTTGATTTAAACAAAGTAGAAAATGAAACAATTGGTTGATTTTGTGAGAATATGTATTATTGAAATAAATATGAAAGTAAAATATAATCTTTTCACAATTACAAATAAACTTGCCGAGTATATTTTCACTTTTCAGTAGGGTCTAGGGGGAAGGATAGATACAAATCTTACCACTATCCCTGTTGGGATAAAAAGGTTGCTCCGAAGAAGTACCCGCCTCAAAGTTATCGTTTGAAGTTAATCATTCTGATGCTTTTTAACGTTATTTTCACAAAATAAGTAAAATAACGTTAAAATTAGTACAATTTTACTTTTGCCTCTTGAGGGCTCGCACATATATACATTATATGTGTGCACCGCAAATGGGGCGCTAATCTTTTCACAATTATTAACATTTATTTTGCTTGTTATCTATGTAGATATCCCAAGCAGAAGCAAGGTATAAAGCTGAGCATTGTTACTGCTGAAAGGGCCACTGCTGAGGCTACAGAGACGGTCTCCGTAAAAAAGGCGAACATGGAAGCCCGGTTAGAAGCTGAACGTGTTGCTGCTCAGAGAGTACAAACAGAGGCCCGTGAGAGGAAAAGTGTTGAAAGAGCACAATGTGCTGCAAGAGAGGCCAAGGAGAAAGAAGCACGAGAGAAAGAACGAATTGATGTTGCAAAGGCCCAAACAGAAGCAAGGCGTTGAGCAGAGCGTGCTGCTGTTGAAAGAGCAGTGGCCGAGGCCAGAAACAGGGCTGCTGTTGAAAGAGCAGTGGCTGAGGCCAGAAACAGGGCTGCTGTTGAAAGAGCAGTGGCTGAGGCCAGAAACAGGGCTGCTGCAGAAGCTCGAGAGAGGGCAAACATGGAAGCCCGGTTAAAAGCTGAACGGATTGCTGTCATAGAGCACAAATGGAGGCCTGCAAGAGACCAAAAGACAGAGTAGAACAGACTGCACCAGATGCCCAGGAGAAAGAAGCGCAAGAGAAAGAACGAGTTGCTGCAAAGGCCCAAACAGAAGCAAGGCGTCGAGCAGAGCGTGCTGCTGTTGAGAGAGCAGCAGCCGAGGCTAGAAAGAGGGCTGCTACCAAAGCCTGCGAGAAGGCAAGCATGGAAGCCCGGTTAAAAGCCGAACGTGTTGCTATGCAGAGAGCACAAATTGAGGCCCGTGAGAGACCAAGGGAAAGAGCTTAACATAATGCAGCAGAGGCCGAGTAAGAATCACTGAGATGCGAGAGAAATAGATTGATTGTGAGTTATATTTGTAATTTGCTGTTGTTTTTCTCATATTTATAAATTATAACACTTAGTGTGACAACTTTATTTCATTTAAAGTTTTACTATTCTTATATGAGGAGTAACAGGTAATGTTGAATCTTTGAGACAGGTTTAAGTTATGAGAAATAATCTCTTGCATAAATATGCCTGGTAAGGTTACTTACATCTGATCTTGAAGTGATCCAATTTTCTCAAAACTGGTTAAGTCAAACACCAGGTGCACATTTATACCAAATTATATGTCATTGGTATATCTAATCATCCAACTCTTTTAACGTTATATATTTTTACCCAATGTTATAAATTTATTTTGCAGTGATAATTCACAAGGCATTGGTGGCCATGACTCGCTTAATACATTCTTTATTCAACCAGCTTGGGAAAGAACGTGCCAAGGGCTGTATTTGTCGGTCTTGAACCAACCGTTAAATTTTTTGAAATACTTTTAGAGACGACATGTCGTCGCGAAATATCGTTCTCTTTGGATTTAATATTATTTATTAAAATAAAAAATAATTTATTTAAAATAAATTTGGCGACGACATGTTGCCGCTAAACAATAATTAGAAATAAATAATATTCATTGCTGACGTGGAAAAACATTTTCGATTTTTTTTTTATTTTGTAAAATAGCGACGACATGTCATTGCTAAAACCTTACCTATAGAGACGACGTGTATAGCGACGACAACAAAAAACTATAGAGACGAGACTGTTGCAACGACTATTTTGGCGACTAAGTGTCGTTGCTATAGCCTCAAAACACATGTCGTCGCTAAAAGTGCCCGCGTTTTTGTTGTTTTAGGCGCCTTTTGCTGTAGTGAAGGTGCACATATGAAACTGTTTTACTTATGTGTATAAATTTAGTTCGTTAAGTTTACTAGAATTACACATGTGTAAAGAGGTTCTTCATGTGTAGGTGTGAGAAAGACTGAAATTTCAACATGATTTAATGTAAAGGATAAAAAAAAAAGCTTTTTTACCCCTTAATAACTATGGAAATAGAAAATTTAACGTGTTTTAGGGGTTCCAAGTTCCAACTAATACATGTGTATATATGGGAAGAAGTAAATCGTAACTCTTTTTTTTTGTTTGCAAAATTTTTGGTTACTTTTATTTTTTGCACATATTATATACATGTACGTGAAAGAATTCTGGTAGTTTTCAAATAAAAATAAATAACAAAATTTTAATTTTGTGAGGAATCTTTTTTACAAATGTGTTAATTTGTTCTCATTTTGTTTGCATGTTCTCATTTTGTTTGCATATATTTACACATGTGTAAACATGAGCAAAAACGAGTTCTCTTGGTTCTCACATTTTATTTATGGTTTCTAAAAAATCTTAGCCTTTTATGGTCCTTAATCTTTACTCTCGATTATTCAAAGTTTCTAAAAGCAGTGTTTTTCAGTGGGGTTTCCTCCTAGGGTGGTTGTGATGGCTCATGGGAGGTTCAGGTAACTAGACCTTGGTGACATGGCCTGGAAATAGTGAGCTCACACGATTAAGACCTTCGACGTTAAAATAAAAATAAAATATATCTCTTATTAAATAAAATTATCAGTCGTTTCACACACGTTTACAAAAAAGTTTCAAAGAGGAATTTGGGACATTAAAAAGAATGATTGTTTTGAATTTAGTGTGTACATTAAGGAGTATAATTGCCTTTTCTTTTGTATTTTAATAATAAATAAATGTGTATAAAAGGCGAGAAAATCGCGATCATATATAAAAGCATGTCATGATAATTCAAGTTATGACTCTCTGATATCATATTCATTATGAAGTATCACTTGCTATTGTGTTTTAAAAATTTTTGAAATATTGATTCTGTGTTTTTTTTTAAAATTGTTTTGATAATGTCGGTTTCGTTATATTTATACCTTTTATATGTACTTTCATATTTAACAAAAACTGATTACCTTTTTTTTGTTGTTTTAAAAGCATAAAAATATGATTTTATTATTATGGCATCAACTTACTCAACGATCAAAACGGTATATAGGACATAAAACTAGTTATTTAGAGTTTTCAATGAACCTTCTCTAGGACTATGTTAGACCAAAAATATATTTTATCTAAAAAATATATGTAACACATGATATTTAATGGTTTGGCATGAATCTTAAATTATAGAATCTTTTTCTAAATTTCTAGCGATGTTACCAGAAAAAGAAAAATAGAACCATCATATTAAAAATGTAAAATAACATGTATTATTTATATTTAATAGACAAAATTTATTTTCTTGTGTAACCTAACCTTATATACATACTCCCATATAATATACACGTATGAACATGTTTTGTTAAAGTCAGTTTAGTTATTATTTTTACCTTCTATGTGTACTTTCATATTTAACAAATATTGATTTTTTTTATTTAAAATGCATAAAAATATAACTTTCGATCTTATCATTACCTTACCTAACGATTGAAAGAGTATATCAAAAGAGTATAAAACTAGTTATTTAAAGTTCTCAAATGAAGCTCTTTAGGACTAGAAAAGCTTTTTGCCTAAAAAGAGTGAGAACTAATAAGAATTTGACACGTGTCACATAATTTAGGTATAAAATCTTATTTTTTATACTAGATTTTTATTTTTTTTGTACTAGATTTGTTCTATATTTTTTTATACTGGATTTTTGTGGTTTTTTGTATTAGATTTTTGTTTTTTTACTGGATTTTTTTGGTAATAGATTTTTTATTTTTTGTACTGGATTTTGTTTCTTTTTGTACTATATTTCGTTTTTTGTACTGTATTACTGTTTTATGAGGATACGTGTCAAATTTCTATTGGTTCTTACTCTTTTTAGGCAAAAATCTCTTATTAGTGGATCCAACCCCTATATATAATGCATGATATTTTACAATTTAGGCATAAATCTTAAGTTATAGAATATTTTTCTAAATTTTTTGTAATGCACCAGATAAAAAACATATTTAACATGTAAAACATCATGTATTATTTATATTTTCTAGCGTAACGTAACCTTATACATACATATGAACATGTAAGGTCATAATTCATTACAAATTACATTGTCAATTTATTTATAACGTGTCACATGGATTATGTTGACATTTTATCGACCATCTTCGGTAGGCAGTAGCCTATCTCTTAGTTGCTTACATTAAGTGAAAGTTCTAATAAACTAAGGCAATATGTTAATTTGAAACAGCTATGCAATGGTGACTTTATAACTACTATACAATATTTATGGGTGTTGTTATTCTCACACCCAATTTTTTTAAAAATACACCCCTGAGACGGACCCAGTACGGCCCGTTTCAGTCCTCGGTCAAACATTCACTCCTGACAACCTGCGCCAATGATTGGGAGCAAGACGGGACGTACTGGCCAGGACGGCCCGTCTCAATCATCGTACAGACATTCCCTGCAACTAAGTACAATGATTAGATAGCAAGATGGCCCGTACTGGCCAGTACGACCCGTCTTGCTTTTTCAATTCTGACAAAAGGACACTGATTTGACCAAGTACGGGTCGTATAGGCCAGTACGGGCCGTATTGAACATTTTCAAATTTGTATATAAGCTTGAATCGTTTCAAACGAATGCGTAACTTTCGAATTCGAATATATTTCAAGATAATTCATATATGTAACGATGTCGTTCTGGGATGGGAGTTTTTTCAACTATTCTGTACCAGATTTGAACGAAGAGCCTCCTGTCGAGTATTCATACGGCATGATAGATCTGAATGTTGAACCTAACGCTGATGTCGGTTTTGACAGTCAAGCATCGTATGGGTTCGTGTATGATGACAGTAAACAAAGTAACCCGGAGGAGGGTTATGAAGAAAAGCCGGGGGCTTCAAACGTTAACTGCGAAACCAAAGAGGTAACTTAAATGAAACATAAATTTAATGATTGTATATTATCGCTATCCATTTACGGTATTTATTATTGTTTTTATATGTCAGGAATTTATGTCTGAGGAAGCGCTGGTAGGGTGGGTGAAAAGTAGAACACTAGACAATGGTTACATTGTAGTCAAAAGAAGAACGAAAAAATCAAAGACAACAGGCAGTGTAATCAAAGTCTGGCTCATGTGTGACCGTGGTGGCGAGCACAATAGCATCGCAATCCTTAGACGGTCAGGTAGCAAGAAAATCAGTTGTTTGTTTCAACTGATAGGGTTATACAACGAAGTTCGTGAATCCTGGAAATTACAGGTGATTAACGACAATCACAATCACGAACCTGCTCAGAATCTAGAGGGTCATCCATATGTTAGAAGATTCACTCAAGAGGAAGAAGATCTGGTTGAGAATCTGACCGAGCGACACATGGATCCTCGTAACATACTTTCGAGCATAAAGAAACATAACCCTGCAAATGTATCCGTTGTATACAATTTACAACAGAAGATAAAAAGCAAGAAGAAATTCGGTGACGAAGCAGGTCTTGGAAAACGAGTCAGCGGTATGTTTACTATACCCGGGAGGATCCTGAAACAAACGTCGTGGAAGACATTTTCTTCTGTCATCCAAAATCGTATTGCTGGTGGCGTGCATTTCCGCACGTACTGATGATGGACGCGACGTACAAAACGAACCAGTACATGCTTCCATTTATTCAAATTGTTGGTGTGACTTCCACACACAAGACGTTTAGTATTGTTCACGCGTTCGTAAGCAAGGAGCGTGAGGATAACTACGTCTGGGTCTTGGAAATGGCTAAGAGTATGTTGAATAAATGTATGGAGCCACGTGTGATCATAACAGATCAAGACCTTGCTGTTATGAATACGTGCCGTAAAGTGTTTCCAGAAGCTGCAAAATATCTCTGCAGATGGCACATAGACGAAAATATTGCCAAACACTGCAAGGCAAGCTTTTCGTACGCAGACTGGAAGAAATACAAAGGTCGATGGGCGAATTTGTGTAACTCTCCGACAACAGAGTTATACAACTACAACTACAACCATTTGTACGAAAAACTTATCAAAGACGACAAAAAAAAGTAAGCATCATATACCATCATTATTATCATCATATCATCATTGGTTTTTTGTTTCATTTCAGGGGTTCTGGAGTATCTGACGCACACCTGGTTAAACAGTTACTGTGACAATCCGACAATTTCGGATTAACTCCGTTAACCAGAAACTAGCAGAAACGATACGAAATCGAACAATATCAAACTAGAAGGATGAAATTTGGACAAAATAAGTTTATAAGCATTTAGATTAAAAGGATTAATGTTAAAATTACACAAAATGCTCAATTTGACTTTTAAAGTCAAAATTCAAGTGGTAAAACCATGAGAAATTCGTAATTGCCATTAATCCACCATAATGGATGGCATTAATCATTCATAAAACCCATAGTAATAATGATCAACGGTTATTATATGTTAATTACACCATAATGATAGAATTAAAGCAATTAAGGCTTTAAAAAGTTGAAACCGTAGCCTTAACCATCAAACCCATATAATTCGACCATCATTCACGAAATTGAATTTCTCGAATCCTTAGTCGGCACCCTCAGGGTCTTTTGCATCCAGAAATTCGAAGCAAGAAGCCGTGGTTCAAGGAATTCGATTGAAGCTTGGTCGAGCATCAACCTATTAGTCGATCTCCTTCGATTTGATATTCAATCAAGTAAGTTTTAGTTCCTACACTACCTAAACATGCCGATTAAGAGTTATCCTAAATCAATTTCGACTGATAACATCTAATTATATCAATTCAGTAGCTAGGGTTCATCATTGTAAACGAATTGGGGGTTTGTGATTAAACGAATGCAAAAATCAAATTAAATTATATATGCAGTTTCGCAATATCATCATAAAGGAAAACCATATGTTAGTTTTAACAAACACCAACGAATTGAATGATTTCTAGTATTAGGGTTTTCTATGAGAAACGATTTGGGGGTTTTGCTTCAAATGTGTTTTAAAATCGAATTAAATCTTACAGAAAGTTTCGAAATGTGGTATTAAACAAAATCCCCATATCAATTTTATCTAACAGTAACGCATGCAAAGATTTCTGATTTCTAGGGTTCTTAGATATAAACGAGTTGGAGTTGTGAACTAATAGAACTCTTTATTCAAATTAAATACCACATATAAGTTCAAAAACTCATACCTAATGAAAACCCTATGAATTCGTGAACTGACAAGATCGAATTTAGTTCGATTAAGTTGAAGTTCAAGCCCTTCGAACCCGACTCTGTTAGGGACTGAATTGGGTCTCTTAATTGGGTCTATGACTGAATTAAAGGCCACCTCTGGTTCGCATGAACCTCTGGAACAAAAGCCCCAAGATATCGGATTCGATCTCAGTCAAATTGGGGACAAATTGAATCTATATGGGTTAGATTAGAATGAACAAGGGGAAACCGATCAAGAGAAGCTTAAAATAATTAATTTGGGTACAATATCGCGAAACCCTAGCGGGCTGGAGTGGTGGAGCGCGTGTTTTGTCACTGAGAGGTCCAGGGTTCGAACCTGGTGGGCTTCGGTTTTGCACAAAAACACCATTTTTGGTGTTTTGTGCATAATTCGCTCGTTTCAACTCCGATTTGATTCGTTCAAATTGCGTTGTAACCGTAATAGAATTCCGGACAAAATAAAACAATAAAATTTATATTTTTTTTAATCAAAAACACGATCGCGTATATTTACGTGTGTTAAAGTTTAATCGTATATGTGTATGCGATTTAAATAAACGAAATAAAGTTCATGCATGCTTTCGTATGTACGCTCCACACAATCTAATATACGTGTTGACACGTATGTGATCTCACACATTAAACGATATCTCGAATAACACAACGTGTTGTTTAAAACACAGATTCTTCGTAGAGGATTTTCTACGCGAGTTCACGAGTGTTTGATCATTCTGCAATAATCAAAGGTGCGTACATGGCCCCTTTCTTATTTTAACTGTTTTGGGGGAGAAAACATGTGCAACAAACATTTTTAGATACATATCACTTGCATGAGTTAGCTGTTTACATTAAGTGCAAACATAGCATTACAAAGCCTTCCATTTCGAACCGTTTAGTTTGCTGTAGTGCAAAGCGTGGTAGTTGAAGATAGATCTATTGGGTTTGACAAACCTCACTTGGTAGATGGGATCTACGCAGGTGTTTGACTGACCAAACATACATTTCTATTGTTTGTGCTAGACAATAGTGTTAAGGCAAAAACATGCTATAGCATGGCAATCGTCAGCTTCGGTGTCGACCAC
The DNA here is from genome assembly GCA_009363875.1 of Mikania micrantha. NCBI lineage: Eukaryota > Viridiplantae > Streptophyta > Magnoliopsida > Asterales > Asteraceae > Mikania > Mikania micrantha. The sequence continues at coordinate 13,110,221 of CM018695.1, forward strand.
TTATGTAAATAGTACAAATGACTAGCTATCATGACTATGCATTTGTGATTATGTTATCTGTAAACTTTATATTCAAACTGTGGTTTCAACATTTGTGAATGCTTAAACCTGTGTATGCACCAACCTTTGTGTTGACTTGATTTACATGTTTTCTCAGGACACTAAGACACAAGCAAGGACAAGCAGGGACTAGGATGTTGAGTCTCATGCATACATTTCAGTTCAAGTGTTTTAGCTTTGATAAATTAAGACATTGAATGTTATTGGATTTGTACTTTACATTTTCAAACCGTTACGTTTTGTTATTGGTTTTTAAAACGCTTCCGCAAACTTTGAAAACTTTGATGTTACAGTTTTAGACCAACATATGTTTTGAAATTCATATAGAGGTCTTCGTTATGTCTAATGATCTGAGATCCTGGTTTGTCATGTTCCCAAACGGTATGATTCCGTTAGTTGAAAATTGGGGGTGTGACAGTTACAGAGATATGTTTGTAACAGCATGGACCAATAGAACGCGCAACTTTGGTCAACGTACAACAAACCGGGTGGAAAGTCAGCACTCGAACCTAAAATGATTCCTCAAATCACCAAACAGCATGCTTGCCTCGCTTGTCGGTTTCGTAAATTGTAACACCCACTTTATAATAGTTTTATTTCAAATACGTGCGGAAATATGGTCCCAGATTTTTCAAAATTTCGCCATGACCCATTTTAAAACATCTATTTCTTTACGAAATAACCTGTTCAAAATCAACACTTTACACAAAAACAAACTATTACCACCATCACTAATTCATGTCATAGTAACTAGTACTATTTGACAATAATACTATAGAAACCTCCGACTCATTATAATTTATTTATCAACAGAAACCCAACACGATACCACACTTATTATAACGTTCAAGTTTCACCAAAATCATTTAGCAACGGGTCATACGACATATTAGACAACCGATCCGAGACTTGTCTCATTCCTTATTGCATTGGAGCTTTACCTACAAATTTCACCCAACGATTTAAATTAGCAAAACGCTAAGTAAGTAATCAATGCCACCATAATTGTACAAAAGAATAGTTATCACCACCCACGTTAATTAATACTTGCCACCATTTTATTTATACTGACATTAGTCAGAGTCCACTATCCACCATATAGTAAGAGAAATCATCTCTTACATAACCACCAAATTTGTACAAAAGGATAGTAACCACCACCCACCATTTTATTTAAACTGACATTAGTCAGAGTCCACCATCCACCATCCACCTTATAATAAGATTACTACCACCATAAGTAAGATACACATCTTACAGTTTTCCACTATAATGAAGGTATAAACCTTGCATTTTGCCACTATAAGGAAAATAAGTTTCCACCACCATAATAGAGGTGTATCCACTATTTAACCACCATATCTTTTATAAACTACTATGAATACACCATATATTTTTATAAACTACTATGAATCCACCATATATACAACCCACATGTATTCTACTATATCCATACATTAAGTATGTTCAACCATTATTAGCAAAACCACCATAACAATCCTAACCTACATTAAAAACACATGACTCTGCATCGAATCATGTTTACATCATTTCTCATATAGTAATCTGGTTAGATTACTTACCTCTATCTGCAAGAGATCTTGCTTGATTATCCTCTCGATTGAAATCTCGTTTTCCTCAAGTGGTTCACGACCTAGACTCGCGATCTAAGCTTGATGTTACAGATCGTTGCTCGGATCTTTCCCCTCTTCTCTTTTTCTTCTACCTTATTTCTTCTTTCTTCCTTCTTCCTTCTTTTTTTTCTTCTTTTCTTTCTGTTCGAAGAACTCACCCCCCCCTTTTGTTTTCTTTCTTGCCGCCTCACACCCCCAAAATATCTATGTATGTTGTTTTTTTTTATGTGGAGTCACGTCCACCATAAATACATATATATACTTTTGTTTTTTTTTTTGATCATTTATCCACACACATATATTGTATTATTTATTTATTTATTTTATTATTATTATTTTTTTAAGCCATATATATATATTAGGATTTTACAAATCTACCCTCCTTATTTAAGATTTCGTCCCCGAAACCACTACATTAAGTAAAAAGGTGTGGGTAGAATTTCCTCATCTCATCCGCCGACTCCCAAGTATATTCTGACCCTTTCCTATGCTTCCACCTTACTTTTACTTGATCAATGATTTTGTTACGAAGCAGCTTTACTTTATGTAGATTCAACCGGCTTTTCTACATAATTAAGTTTCTCATCCACCTCAATGTACTCTAGTGGAACGTATGTAGATTCATCTGCTAAACACTTTCGTAAATATGAAACATGAAAAGTGTTATGGATTAGCTTCAACTCCTCAGGTAGCTCTAAACGATAAGCAACATTGCCCACACGAGCTATGATTTTAAAGGGTCCAATAAATCGTGGACTTAACTTTCCTCGTTTACGAAAACGTATGACACCATTCCACGGTGAAACTTTTAGTAACACCAAATCCCCAACCTGAAATTCAATAGGCCTTCTACGTTTATCAGCATATGATTTCTGATGGTCTTGTGCCGCCTTCAAATGAGCTCTAATTTGATCTATTTGATCATTCGTAGCTTTAACTACCTTTTTGTGTGCTAGTTCTCGTTGCCCCACTTCTCCCCAACAAACAGGAGTCCGACATTTCCTTCCATAAAGCATTTCATAAGGAGGCATCCCAATACTGGAATGATAGATATTGTTATACGAGAACTCTGCTAAAGGTAGATAATCATCCCAACTACTACCAAAATCAATTATACATGCTCGTAACATATCCTCAAGAATCTGGATGGTCCTTTCACTCTAACCATCAGTTTGAGGATGATATGCCGTGCTCAACAATAGTTTTGTACCTAATTCTTCCTAAAAGTTCTTCCAAAAACGAGAAGTAAATCGAGTATCTCGATCAGATATAATAGTCACCGGCACACCATGCCGAGATACTATTTCTTTTACATATATATCCGCCATTTTATCGGAAGAATAGGATTCACGAATAGGCAAGAAATAAGCACTCTTAGTTAATCTATCAACGATGACCCAAATAGCATCAAATCCCTTCCTAGTTTTAGGAAGTTTAGTAATTAGGTCCATCGTGATATGTTCCCACTTCCACAATGAAATCTCCAATGGTTGCAGTTTACCATATGGCTTTTGGTGCTCTGCTTTCACTTGCATACATGTCAAACACTTTTGAACATATTTCACAATATCTAGCTTCATACCAGGCCACCAGTAATTAACTCGTAGGTTACGATACATTTTAGTAGCCCCTGGATGAATTGAGTATTTTGATTTGTGAGCTTCTTCCAACAATACACACTTAAGTGAACAAGTGTGAGGTATCCACACTCGACCCCACCTAGTCTTTAATCCATTATTGTCTTCGTCAAGGTTATGTGCTTGCCCCTTTATTCTGTCTCGTTTCCAGTTTTCTTCTTTTAAGGTCTTTGTCTGAGCCTCTTTAATCTGCTCAATCAATCCTGAAGTAATTACAAGTTTCATAGCTTTAACCTTAATAGGTGAACATTCATCTTTTCTACTCAAGGCATCAGCTACCACGTTTGCTTTCCCCCGATGATACAGAATCTCGCAATCGTAGTCCTTAAGTAATTCCAACCACCTTCTTTGCCTCATATTCAATTCCTTCTGAGTGAAGAAATATTTCAGGCTTTTATGATCTGTGAAAATCATAAATTTAGAGCCATAGAGATAATGTCGCCATATCTTTAATGAAAACACTACTGTAGCCAATTCAAGATCGTGAGTTGGGTAAGTCGTTTCATGTGTCTTCAACTATCGAGAGGCATAGGCTAACACCTTTCCTCTTTGCATTAAAACACATCCAAGACCCATGCTTGAAGCATCAGAGTATACCACAAGATCTTCGGTGCCCTCAGGTAATGCAAGAACTGGAGCATTGGTTAATTTTTCCTTTAATAATTGAAAAGCGTTATCTTGCTCCAGACCCCAACTAAATTTAACTTCTTTTCGGGTTAGTTTAGTGAGTGGGGAAGCTATTTTGGAGAAGTCTTGGATAAAACGTCTGTAATATCTAGCTAAACCCAAGAAACTTCTAATTTCAGTTGGTGTTTTAGGTGGAGACCACTTCATTACTGTCTCAACCTTGGAAGGATCAATAGATATACCACTTGAGTTAACCACATGGCCGAGAAATTGAATTTCTCGTAACCAAAAGGCACACTTAGAAAATTTAGCGTATAATTTCTCCTTACGAAGTATCATTAACAACTCACGAAGATGTTGAGAATGCTCATTTTCTGTATGAGAGAAAATCAAAATATCATCTATGAAAACTATTACTGATTTATCCAACATTGGTCTACACACCCCGTTCATAAGATCCATGAAAGCTGCAGGTGGATCCGTAAGTCCGAAAGGCATGACTACGAATTCGTAGTGCCCATAACGAGTACGAAAAGTAGTTTTTGGCACATCTTCATCCTTTACCTTTAACTGATGATAACCCGATCTTAGATCAATTTTATAAAACCAACTGGCTCCTTGCAATTGATCAAAAAGATCATCAATTCTGGGTAAGGGATATTTATTCTTGATGGTAACTTTATTTAACTCCGGTAATCAATACACATCCGAAAACTACCATCCTTCTTCTTTACAAATAAAACTGGAGCACCCCACGGTGACACACTAGGACGGATAAATCCTTTATCAAGGAGGTCCTGCAGTTGTGTCATTAACTCTTGCATTTCGGAAGCTGCTAACCGGTAAGGAGCTTTTGCAACAGGTTTTGCTTCTGGTTTCAAGTCAATTCGAAATTCTACTTCTCTGTCTGGAGGAACACCCGGTAACTCTATTGGGAAAACATCGCTAAATTCGTTCACCACTGGCACCTCCTCCAATTTAAGGTTTTCTTTATTATTGTCGGTAACATATGCCATATAGGCTTTACACCCGTGACTTATATATTTCCTTACTTTTGTATATGAGCAAACTACAACGTCTCCTTTTCTTTCGCCATATATTGAAATCGGTTTCCCACTAGGTGTTGTTAATTGTATAACCTTTCGGTTACATATAATGTTTGCATAATATTGGGACAACCAATCCATGCCTACTATAGCATCGAATTCCTTTATAACCATTGGAATTAAATCAACATTAAAATCTTCCCCATCTATGTTTAGTAGACAATTCTTATAGACATTGAATACTAGAAAACTTTCGTTGTTAGCGACATCAATTTCTAATGGTTTAGGCAATTTATCAATTATGAACGAGGGATGCTTAGCAAATTCAACACAAATAAAAGACCTACTAGCCCCCGAGTCAAACAAGATATGTGCAGGAATAGAATTTATTAAAAATATACCTGTTACCACATCAGGGGTAACCTTAGCCTCTTCTGCTGTAATTTGAAATGCTCTACCCTTTGGCTTCGGGGCTTCAGGCCTCTTTACCTCCTTATTGTTTCTCACCGTTTCACCTCCCCTTCTGAATCCTGGATTTAGTATTGGGCATTCTCTCTTTACATGTCCAGGTTGATAACAGTTGTAGCACAAATTCACTGCGCTAGAGCAATGCAACGACGTGTGACCCGGCCTCCCACACTTAAAACATATAATCTGAGTAGCTTTACACTCTCCTGAGTGTCCTTTCCCACAAATTTTGCAACGATAGGGCTCAGTCTTGAAATTTTCTTTCTTAGAAGATGTAACAAATATAGCCTTCTTTACTGGAGTTGTTATCACCTCAGCTTTTCGTTTTTCTCCCCTTTCAACAGATCTCAGAAGTTCCATCTCTCATTCACGAGCCCAATTTATCAACGCTTGAAGAGTCTCACATTTAGAAGGAGTTATGTACTCCCTATATTCCGCCTTGAGCATAAGATGATATCTAATTATCCAGTCCCGCTCTGTTCGTAAGAGATCAGCGCAGAACTTAGCTCTAACAAAGAACATTCCAGTGATTTGATCAATAGATTCATCTTTTTACCTCATGGAAAGAAATTCTTCCTTTATTTTATCAATTGCTGACTGTGGGCAAAAATGTTGCAGGAACATTGTTTTGAAATCCTGCCAAATCATTTCCTTAACAGCCTCTTTACCCTTTTCTTGCTTACGAGCATCCCACCAATCTTTAGCACGTCCTCTAAGCAGAGTAGTTGCATAATTTACTTCATCTATGGGGTCACAGTGACTTGTTTCAAACACAGTTTCTATTCCAGATATCCATCGGTGACTCTCCAATGGATCAATCTCACCCTGAAACTCATCCGGTTTACATACCATGAAGTCTTTGTAACTTGCCCTCTTAGTCTCCTTTTCATTTATTTGCTTTGCTTGATTCATTTCTTTCTCATTCGTCTCCTCATTCAAACTTGAGTTACCCTTGGATAACTCTTGTTGAATTATTGTTCTCATCTTCTCGAGGAAGTGTGGAATCGTAACTTCAAATACCTTTGCTACTTCCTGTTGGACTAAAAGAACCAATGAGCCTGATCATAAAAATTTCTAAGTCTCACAACACACACAACAACTGAAGAAGAACAAAACAGCTGATATTCACTTTGCAGAGTTACAAGATCTGAAGTTATTCACAACAGCTGAAGTGTTAGTCTTCAGGTGTTGTGATGTTAATTTTGTCTTCAGTAGTTTTCTTTAAATATTTTGTAAAAGTCTGATGAGTATTTTACTCATTAGATGTTGTAGTTTAATTTCAGTAGTTTTAATACTTCAGTCGTTGTAAGAGGATGTCTTCAGTAGTTGTAAACATCCTCAGTAGTTTTAGTATTTCAGTTTTTATCTTTTGTCTGTTAGGTGTCAACATCATGTGACATCATCAGACGTCACTGTTTCTATAAAGGGCAGTTGACATACTGTATCTGTTAACGAAGTTAGTGCGAATTGAATGATATTATTCCTTTTGCATAATTCTCTTTCTATAACAACTTGTGCTTTACTGTTCTATTAGATGAACTTTGTTCTTACTAATTCTGAGCTAATTCATCTTTGAATTCCGCTGCTATAAACTAATATTGATCAAATGAGAACATCTGATCTTACAATTGGTATCAGAGCTGGTTAATCATTGATCGATTAAACAATTGATCTCTGAAACTGCTCAATTCAGTTCTCTGGTTGATCGAATTAGCCGATTAGTAAGAATTTGTTATAGATTGAAGTTTTCTGTTAACTTCTGTTGATTTGATTTTCAATATCAATCTGTTTTGAATCAATTGGTTGAAATTTGTGTTAATTCATTTGAATTCATTTGATATTGATTGAATCTGAGATCATGACAACTCCAAACAATGATCTGCACAACACAGGCTCCGCAACCAAGCCTCCGATGCTGTTTCGGAGTGAGTACAACATTTGGCAACGTAGAATGCTACATCACCTGTCGATTAACAGTGCAGGATGTTGGAAATCTGTAGTGCATGGTCCGTATAAACCCATGATCACTGATCCTGAAACTAAAATCATGATTCCGAAACCTTCGGATATGTATTCGGATGAGGATATTAAACTGTTTGAAATTGATGCGAAAGCTCATGGTATTCTGGCCATGGCTTTGCCGAATGAAATTTATTCAGGCTTGATGCATCATGACACTGCTCATGATCTCTGGGTTGCACTGAAAGAACAATTCGGTGGAACCGATGAGGTTTTAGCAAATACTAGAGAAATCCTTGCTCAACAGTATGAGACATTTTCTCATAGAAAGGGTGAGTCATTGACTCAACAATTTGAGCGGTTTTCATGTTTAATTTCTGAGTTGAAAATGGTTAAGCAGGAATATACAAATAGTCAGATGAACAACAGATTTCTCCGATCACTGCCTGAGAGATGGGACACATATACAATTGTCTTACGCTCTAATGCAAATCTAGAGAATCTATCTCTCACCCAACTCCATGGGAAACTCTTAACTTTTGAGAGAGAGGTAGAACAGAAGAGAAAACTGTCTTCATCTGGAAAACTCACTGATGATTTTGTTCCTGGTAATACTGCTTTGATAGGTCAAGAGTTAGAGTTTAATGGGTCTGAATGTTCTTATGATGAACATATTGATTTCTCTACTAACAATGCTGAACATGCTTTTGTGGGAGTTGATGGTAATGCAGGAAATTATGGTGATAATCTGTGTTTTGTGATGGATGACTTGAAAGGAATTCCAGATGATGATCTGGAGGAAATGGATATTTTAAGTCAAATGGCATTAATCAACATAAGATCTCAAAAATTCTACAAAAGAACTGGAAGAAAGTTTCCTGGAATATCTGGTAAAACCAAAGTTGGTTTTGACAAAGGGAAGTTGAGATGCCACAAGTGTCACATGCTTGGTCATTTTGCTAGAGAGTGCAAATCCACTGGACCTAGCTCTTCTGCACCTTTTGTGACCTTTCCTAGCAATAACACACCAAACAAAGGACAACAATCTTCTGGATCTGGTCAACAACAATTTTATCCAGCCCACTTTGTTCCACAAAGTCCTATGCCGTATTCATATCCTTGCTTCTACATGTCTCAACCTACTCACAATCCAGCTTTAATTCCTCCACAATCACCTGCTCTTCCTGACCCCAGAAAATCTCAAACCAATCAACAGCCTCAACAACAACAACATCAGAGCTTCTTCACTCCTGGAGTAGCTGATTGGAGTAGTCTACCTGATGACTTATCTGATTTCAATATGCAAATGTACTCTGAAGCTGGTTCACATGGTGGAGACAATCCATTTGGAAATCTTGCCTTGATGGCTATTGATTCAACTGACAATTCATGTCCAACTTCTTCAACATCACAGGTATCTTCTGAATCAAAAGCCAAGTTATGTTCAGAGTCATGCATTTCAGCATTTGCTTCCATTAGGGAAATAAATGTTGAATTAATAAATGAGAAATTTGAATTAGAGAAGGCTGTGGCTAAAAACAAAACTGAATTTGAGAAAGCTTTAAATGAAAAAGAGTCTGAAATTTACAAGCTCAAATGTTTGTTATCTGATGAAAAAGCTAGAGTGGAAGTAATGCTTGTGAAACATAATGATTTGAAGCAAACACTTGCAGCAACCCAAGTAAATTGTGAAAAATGGGTTGAGTCCTGTAAGGGGTTTGAGATGTTATTAAACAAACAATCAGCATCAAATGTTAAGTTTGGAATTGGTTACAATCACACTGCCCCTCCTGCTGATTATAAACCAAAATGTTCTGACTGTGAGTCTGATGGGGATAGTGTATATCAATCCACCAAATCTTCAGAAATGTCTGATGCTGTAGACATATCTGAAGGAGAATCAAATGTTTGCAAAATTGAGTCTGAAACTGTTGAGATTGAGACATATTCTTATTCAATTGGGTGTACAAATGTCATTCAGGGTAACACATGTCAGGATAGTGTCTTAATTGAGATTGATCCTGATGAAAAAGTTTCAAATGTCAAAAATTTAAACCTGATTGAGTCAGATGGGGATGGGATTGGAGAGAAAGATGCACGGCTTCTGATAAGCCAGAGTCACTCATCAGCAGTTGTAGAAAAAGCTGATAATGCTACAACTGATGATGAGAAATGTGTTGATAGACAAGTGCTGAAGAATAACTCTTCAGAGGTTGTCAACACATCAGCTGTTGTCAAAATGTCTACAAATACTGATGTTCCAAATGTTCTGAAGAACAAACATTCAGTATCTAAGTCTTCAGTACTTGTAGATACTCACAAGGAAAAGCAAAAGAGGGTGCCTTGTGAAATTTGTAGGTTGTTTAATCATTCTTCTGATGAATGCTGGTACCGAAAAGGCTCTAAATTAAATAAAATTAAAAACAAAAACAAGAACATAATCAAAATGAAAAATGAATTTAGTTCCAAATTTGTACCAGAATCATCAGTAGTTTCAAAATCTGGAAAAACCTCACAAGGAAATGAATCAAGTAAATCCAAGAAAGGTAAAGGGGTTGTTCCAGATTCAAAGAAACAACACTTGAAAGATTCTTCATCAATTAAAGAAACTAAGGTGATAAAACGCAAAAATCAAAAGTCAGGTCCTGATGTGTCTAATGAAATCAAAATCTTGACTCACAACCATAATCAACTGATGTTAATGATGCAACAACTGCTAGGAAGAGTTAATCTTGCAGAGGCATCTGTTGCTTCATTTCAAAAGAAGAAACCAAAATCAAAAGTCAAGGATAAATTTTCTGATAAGAATGATTCAAGTGTTGCTTCAACTGAAAATGTTAATTCTGTTTCTTCATGTGTTAACAGACCCAAAACCAAAATGGTTTGGGTCCAAAAGTCTAACTGAGTGTGTTGTTGTATGCAGGGTCCTTCAGCATGCCAAAATAGCATCTGGTATGTTGACAGTGGAGGATCCATGCATATGACTGGGAGCAGATCTCTTCTTAATGACTATTTTACAGGAAGGAAGGGATTTGTGTCTTTTGGAAATGATGCTAAGGGATATATTATAGGGAAAGGTTTTGTGACAAATGGTGAGATAAGGTTTGATGATGTGAATCATGTAGAGAATCTTAAGTATAATCTTCTGAGTGTCAGTCAGATGTGTGATAAGGGTCATATTTCTCTTTTCACCAAGCAAGACTGTAGGATTTTGTCTTCTGATGTGTTGCCTTTGATTAGCAAAGTCTTAGATGAGTATACTCTCCTTAAAGCTAACAGAGTGGGAAAGGTTTATGCCTTTGATTTGTCAAAGAAAATCTCTGTTAAGGGTCATCCTTGTTTATTCTCTAAGGCTTCTTTCAAGGAATCAAATCTGTGGCATAGAAGATTAGGTCATGTGAATATCAAAAACATGAATCAACTGGTGAAACATGGATTGGTTAGAGTTCTTCCATTAAAGGATTTTAATTGTGATGAGAATTGCACTGCTTGCTTGAAAGGAAAGCAACACAAAGTTTCTTTTCCTCCAATTGGTGATCCCAAATCCACTGGTTGTTTGCAAATGTTGCACATGGATTTGTTTGGGCCAGTGAAGGTCATGAGTATGGCAAAGAAGAAGTACTGCTTAGTTATTGTTGATGATTACTCAAGGTTTGTCTGGACCTTCTTCTTGCACTCAAAAGGTGAGGTTGCCAAGTCTATTATAAACTTTGTGTTGTATGTTGAGAAGCAATATTCTCTTCCTGTCAAGTGTGTAAGAAGTGATAATGGCACAGAATTTAGAAATCATATTTTGGATGAATTTTATCTGGCAAAGGGAATTAAGAGGCAGTACAGCATCCCCAGAACTCCTGAACAAAATGGAGTTGTTGAAAGGAAAAATAGAACTTTGATTGAAGCTGCCAGAACAATGCTTGCTGATTCTGGTTTGCCATTGACTTTTTGGGCAGAAGCTGTCAATACAGCTTGCTATGTACAAAACAGGGTTTTGGTAAATCAAAGATGGTTGAAAACTCCTTATGAAATACTTCACTCTTTAACCCCTTTGATTTCTTTCTTCAGAGCTTTTGGGTGTCCATGCTATATCCTTAATACCAAAGATCAACTTAGAAAATTTGACTCCAAAGTTGATGCAGGATATTTTGTTGGGTATTCTTCAACTTGCAAGGCTTATAGAGTGTTCAACTGCAGAACCAAGATGGTTGAAGAAACACTTCATGTCAAATTCAATGAATTTCCAAAAGACTCTTTTCCACAAAATCCTGTTGAGATGTTTGATCTAGATATTTTGCAACATGGATCTTCTCAATCTCCAGCTGAATCTATTGCTGATCCAGATGATGCACTTAAAGCAGTTTCATCAACAGCTTCTACAGTAAACATACAAGGAAGTCCTGATGATGATGATGATGAAAGTACTCATCTGTTCAGATTTAGTGATAATCTGCCAATGTCTGCTAAATCTGATGTTCCTCCTGCTCCAGTTGTTCCTCCCAATACCAATGCTGATGAAATTCTAGAATCTTCTCAATCATTTGAAATTCCTGCTGAACTGTTTCCTGAATCTTCATCAACATCTGCAGCAACTGTACCTCCCGCAAACACTTGCACAGATCTTATTCCATATCAAGAACTGAAGGATCATCCATTATCTAAAGTTCTGGGTGACATTTCTGCTGGTGTTTCTACAAGAAGCCAATTGTCAAATTTTTGTCTCTATGCTTTATTTGTCAGTCAACAAGAGCCAAAGAACTATCACACAGCACTCAGAGACAATGGCTGGGTGGAGGCTATGCAGTTAGAGCTGTTGCAGTTCAAGAAACAACAAGTCTGGGAGTTGGTTCCTCTACCTCAAGGTAAGTGTGCAATAGGCACTAAATGGGTGTTTAGGAATAAAACTGATGAAAATGGTCAAATAATTAAAAACAAGGCTAGACTGGTTGTCCAGGGGTTCTCTCAGGAAGAAGGTATTGATTATGATGAAACTTTTGCCCCTGTAGCCAGACTAGAAGCAATTAGGTTGTTTTTAGCATATGCTGCCTTACACAAATTAAAAGTTTTTCAAATGGATGTCAAAAGTGCTTTCTTATATGGTAAAATAAAAAAGGAAGTGTATGTGTGTCAACCACCAGGCTTTGAGGACAATAAACATCCTGATTGGGTGTACAAGCTTGATAAAGCTCTTTATGGGCTGAAACAAGCACCTAGAGCCTGGTATGACACTCTATCCACTTTTCTCCTCAAAAATAATTTCACTAGAGGCTCCATTGATAAAACTTTGTTTATAAAGAAAGTAGGACAGCATAAGCTCCTTGTTCAAATTTATGTTGATGACATAATTTTTGCTTCATCTGATCCCAAGTTGTGTGCTGATTTTACTGAGTTAATGACAAAGAATTTTGAAATGAGTGCCATGGAGGAATTACAGTTTTTCTTGGGTCTTCAAATCAAACAAAGTCCTGATGGCATTTTCATTCACCAATCTAAATACACAAAAGAGCTGTTAAAGAAATTTGATTTGCAAAACTGTAAACAATGTTCTAACCCCATGAGCAGCACCACACAACTTGATGCAGATTTGAAAGGTAAATCAGTTGATGAAACACTTTATAGATGTATGATTGGTTCCTTGATGTATCTCACAGCATCTAGGCCAGACATTATGTTTGCTACATGTGTTTGTGCTAGATTTCAGGCTGCACCTAAAGAATCTCATTTGATTGCTGTTAAAAGAATTTTCAGATACTTACAGGGCACTCAGTCACTGGGAATTTGGTATTCCACTGGACATTCCTGCAAGCTGGTTGCTTTCTCTGATAGTGACTATGCAGGATGCAAACTTACAAAAAAATCAACATCTGGTGGTTGTCAGTTTCTAGGAAATTGTTTGGTTTCTTGGCAGAGTAAGAAACAAACATCTGTGGCCACTTCAACAGCTGAAGCCGAGTATATTGCTGCTGCAAGCTGTACTTCACAAATTCTCTGGCTTCAGACTCAACTTTTGGATTATGGCATCAAAGAGTCTAAGACACCATTGTTAATGGACAGTGCTTCAGCTCTTTGTATTGTCAAGAATCCAGTTCAGCACTCTAGGACCAAACATATTGAAATCAGACATCATTTTATAAGAGATTGTTTTGAAAAGGGTCTGATTGATCCAAAGTTTGTTCCTAGTGCTGATGAGCTTGCAGACATCTTTACTAAGCTTTTAGACACCTCCACTTTTCAAAATTTAGTTCTAAGGCTTGGTATGCTGCAACTTGAATAAATTGGTTTTCCCCCAAAATAAACTTTCATTCACTTGCTAATCAATTTTTTAAAAAAAAAATACAAAAATATTCAAATTTTGCAACACCTTGCAACTTTTGATATTTTCAGTAAATACTGATAAATATCAGAAGTACTGATTCAAGGAAATATATGACCTTTACCAATATTCTAAGTTACAAGTACTGATGGATGTTGGTTCACTAAGTACTGAAGGTCAAACATTTTTCAAAAATACTGATGAACAACTTCTGTTCACAAGTTCTGATGACCAAATTTTTCACAAAGTCTGATGAGCAACTGTTGAAAAAACCTGATGCACAAAAATTGTCGACAACATCTGATGAGTAACTTTACTCTTCAGATGTTTCAACCACTGCTGCTTTCTCTTTATAACATCTGAAGAACAATTTCCAATTCTCTATTTAACTAAAATCTTCTTCAGTTGTTTCATTACCACCTCATCAGAACTTTCAATCTTTTTCAAAAACCTATCTTTCCTCTCATGTCTCTGCATCCATGGCGACCATGAATCTTAAACCTCGTCACAACTCTGTTGCATATCTTACCAAATCCTCATTCTGGTCCAAATTCGATGAAGCAGTTGATCTCATGAATGCATCGCAATTCCAAACTGCGTTTCTTATCAATTCCACACTTCATGTTGAATCCATTCATCAATTCTGGATGAATGTCGAGCTCGTTAATATCGGCACTGGTGTTATTTCTCTTCGCTCTACCGTCAATGGACACAATGTGCACATCAGTCCAGCCGAACTGAGGGAGGTTCTTCAACTTGATGATGCAAACTTAGTCACTCAATTTCCAAAGAACCTTACTGACCTCTGCTTCACAAGTCATGAATACCAAGGTGACTTGAGTGATTCAACTCTGTACAAGAAGCATTTCAATGATCCTGAGCGTCTTATCTTTCACATGATAAACATCTGCTTGGCTCCAAAATCATCCTCATGGGACCAGATGTCATCAAGGTGGCAGCAGGTATTGTACTCAATTTTGGAATCTTAAAAACTAAATTTTTCACAAATCTTATTTTCAGAATTAACTGAACATGCTGCTAAACCTGTTTCATCTAGATGGCTACTTTACCCACGTTTTATCATGGCCATCATAGAAAAACAGTTACAGCAAAATGGCCTTGTTGGTCAGGGGATCTCTGCTCCAGCAGTTCTGCTGGAGGTATATTCCCGACACAACACTAACCTCACCCTCAAAGAGGCTGCCCGAAAGCTAAAACCCAAGCATCGGGAACCCACAGTCTCCACTTCCAAATCAAAATCCAAAGTCCTCACTACACCACATACCATAAAGCCCAAAAAGGCTGCTCAGGGAAATGAGTCCCCTGAGTCTGCCCATGCCTCACCAAGGCATGACTTGGCCACTGGCAGTAGCCAGCCAGTGGTACATAAGACTCTACCAGCTGAAACCGCCCAGGATTCCTCTCAACAGGAACTTGGTGCAACCTTTGAAGGGGTAGACACACATCTAGAGCCTCTTTCATTTGAAAAGGTTTCTATTGAACAACACCATTCTCCCCGGGTGCACTCTGCTTCACAGCCAATTCCTACTGAAACCACCCAACAAAGCCCAACATTTGTGATTGATCAAATCCTGGATCAGCTTAACACTCCTATCCCTACCCAGACACCTATTACAACTGGGATTAGCTCCAACATTGAGGGGGAGGATCAAAGTGTTTCTGATAACCCACAGGATTTTGACTACCAAATCAGATCTCCTAGTGTGGATAGAGAGATTCTGACATCTGACAGGGCTGCTACTTCATCACCTCCATCATTTGGAGTGATTGACAGTAGTAACATAGATAAGACCCTGCCAGAGGCAACAACTGATGAAGGGATTATCCCTGAGGTTGGAAGTCCCCAGTACCAAGACAAAGGGGCACCTGAACATGTTGAGCCACACTCAACTCAGGTAAATCCTGATGCTATCAGGAGGTCAGATGATTTAGTCAAGGCTAATGATGACCAAAGGACCCTTTCTGATGTTCTACACCAGAACAAACTTCTTGAGGCTGAGGTCTGCAGGCTCAATGAGCTGCTCACCAAGATGTCCAAGGACAAAAGTCCATCTACCCTTATTACCCCACAGATGGCACCTTCAAATCTTGAAGGTCCCCCAAACACTTCCACCTCTATTCCAGATAAACCACCAGCCTTTGCTTCAGGCACTAATACTTTGGGTTCAAGCCCCCCAGAGGCATTAGTTGCTGCCTTTCTCACAGTCCTACCCCTCATCACTCCCTTATTAAAGAATATCATAACCCAAGCCCTTGATGAGCGGCTTCCCTCCCAAACTCAAATCCAGCAAATGGTAGATGATGCCGTTACTGCCAAACTTTTTACTCTTCATACTCCTTCTTCCCCTGCAGCCAAAAAGGGGGAGTTAGGAAAAGATTCAGACACAGCATCTAAACGGCCAAGAAATGAAGAAGAAGAAAATGCTTCTGAAAAGTCTCCAATCATTCTAGTTACATATAAGAGACAAAAGAAGACAAAATCTGCTGATATTGCTACCACTGCTGAGGAGGAGATTGAGCAAGTGACTGAAGAGGATGTTGAAAAGGAGGTTGATGTAAATGTTGAAAAAATAACTGAAGTAGAGGTTACAACCTCTGAATCTGAAACTGAATCTGAATCTCAAGAAGTTGAAACAGAGGAAGTGCAAGCACAGGAAGATCAAGTTCAGATGGGTGGAGTTGAGAAGGAGAAAGAAACTGGTGCAACTAACGTTCAAAAGCAGCAAGTCATTTCCTCCACCAAATCTGCTCCAATTATTGATGATGATGCACCTCTAAAGAAGAGAAGATTCTTGAGGATTCAAGAAGAAGAAGAATCTGATGAAGAAGACAGGCTTCCCATTTCCACTGTGATGAAAACAAGAATTCAAAAGCCTGAGTCTTCAACAACTGGTTCAGAGTTAATGGTTCAGAAGAAGGTAGTAAAATTACCTGCCAACTATGTGCCAGAACAACCATTGGTGTTTGGACAGCATCCAAAGATTACACCAGAGTCTCAAAGGTTAGCAGTAAAAGTTAAACTTGAAGAGGAAGAGAACTAGAAGAAGCATGATGAGAACATCCTAAGACTGGTTGACAAGGAATATCCTCAGACATCAACCATTATAGCAATGAAGAAAGAAGCACAAAGGTTGTATGCTCTAAGGTTTACATATCAGTACAGGAAAGAACAAATCAGGATGTGGCCTGATCCAAGAGTAATTGACAGGATCCACAGGAGAGAGGCTCCAGCTGCTTATGCAAGAAGGATCAGAAAGGTAATAAGTGCTGACATTATGTTAGGATCTGTACTTGATCCTTGGGAGATTATTGGAGATTTTAAAAGTGTGTACAATTCTGGTTTGAAAGCTCCAAAGTTTCTAGAAAACAAGATGATCAAGAAAGGGTTAGTGTACCGAAAACTTGAAGGGGTTAAACAGAATGAACTTCCCTTATTTCTGGAAGGGAAGCATCCAGATGAATTTGTGTATAGAGAGATAACAAGGGTGGAGCTACATGATGGGACAACGGCCAGGTACTTATCTGAGTACTATGGACCTGAGTCATTTTTTGAAGGTGAACCTGAAAGGCTGACTCCTGAAGAGAAAGTAATTTTGTTGGAAGCCTATATCAGGGAGTCATTCAGACTTATTTATGATCAATAGCTTCAATGAGAGGGGTTAATGCTCATAGTCCATTTCCCCAATGGAGTTTCCTCTCATACTTTGACAGTCAGATTTTCAGAAGCTGCTGATTACCAGGCCTGCACTTAAAGTGGTCATTTTGAAGCTGATCTCAAAGAAAAAGACAGATCTTTCAGCCCGGGATACCAAATAAGTGAGACAGTCAATAATTAGAGGTTTTTGGCTGCATTGGTTCAGGGGGAGTTTGTTGGACTAAAAGAACCAATGAGCCTGATCAGAAAAATCTCTAAGTCTCATAACACACACAACAACTGAAGAATAACAAAACAGCTGATATTCACTTTGCAGAGTTACAAGATCTGAAGTTATTCACAACAGCTGAAGTGTTAGTCTTCAGGTGTTGTGATGTTAATTTTGTCTTCAGTAGTTTTCTTTAAATATTTTGTAAAAGTCTGATGAGTATTTTACTCATCAGATGTTGTAGTTTAATTTCAGTAGTTTTAATACTTCAGTCGTTGTAAGAGGATGTCTTCAGTAGTTGTAAACATCCTCAGTAGTTTTAGTATTTCAGTTTTTATCTTTTGTCTGTTAGGTGTCAACATCATGTGACATCATCAGACGTCACTGTTTCTATAAAGGGCAGTTGACATAGTGTATCTGTTAACGAAGTTAGTGCGAATTGAATGATATTATTCCTTTTGCAGAATTCTCTTTCTATAACAACTTGTGCTTTACTGTTCTATTAGATGAACTTTGTTCTTGCTAATTCTGAGCTAATTCATCTTTGAATTCCGCTGCTATAAACTAATATTGATCAAATGAGAACATCTGATCTTACACTTCCTCCGAAATCTGCTTCCTTGTTTCCTCATTTAATATTCCAGTTACATCCCCGCCATTATGTGAAGATGCATTGTCTTCATTTTCGTGTTCTGCCACAATTTTTGGTATTTCTTCACCCTCAGCCATAATCTTCAGCTGAAAATTTACCCCTATCAGGGTTTATATATTTACAGATACATATATTTGTATCACCACTTTCTTACTATGTCTAATTAACACCATTCATTTGTATTTAACGTGCATTTAGTCACCACTATATAAAAGCCACTATATATATAATATCATAAGGCATCCATGAATTCAATCTTATTCATCTCAACGTAATAACATTTAATACTTTAGAACGATGATCATAAATGACCTGAGTGACGTATATAAATCATAACACTGGCCAGGTGTGATGATTAAGATACTTCATTCAAGTAATTATATTCACATTATTCTAACGTATCAAATGTTATACTAAGATAAAATCAACATACCTGTAAGCTCGTGCAATATATTTGGAACGTCTCGGATCAAGTTTCACCCTTCCGATTTATGAACACAAAATGTTTGAGTTTAAGTATCTTAACACCCAATACTTAAGTCTCTCAAACTAGTGCTCTGATACCAAACTTGTAACACCCACTTTATAATAGTTTTATTTCAAATACGTGCGGAAATATGGTCCCAGATTTTTCAAAATTTCGCCATGACCCATTTTAAAACATCTAATTCTTTACGAAATAACCTGTTCAAAATCAACACTTTACACAAAAACAAACTATTACCACCATCACTAATTCATGTCATAGTAACTAGTACTGTTTGACAATAATAATATAGAAACCTCCGACTCATTATAATCTATTTATCAACAGAAACCCAACACGATACCACACTTATTATAACGTTCAAGTTTCACCAAAACCATTTAGCAACAGGTCATATGACATATTAGACAACCGATCCGAGACTTGTTTCATTCCTTATTGCATTGGAGCTTTACCTACAAATTTCAGCCAACGATTTAAATTAGCAAAACGCTAAGTAAGTAATCAATGCCACCATATTTGTACAAAAGAATAGTTATCACCACCCACGTTAATTAATACTTGCCACCATTTTATTTATACTGACATTAGTCAGAGTCCACCATATAGTAAAAGAAATCATCTCTTACATAACCACCATATTTGTACAAAAGGATAGTAACCACCACCCACCATTTTATTTAAACTGACATTAGTCAGAGTCCACCATCCACCATCCACCTTATAATAGGATTACTACCACCATAAGTAAGATACACATCTTACAGTTTTCCACTATAATGAAGGTATAAACCTTGCATTTTGCCACTATAAGGAAAATAAATTCCCACCACCATAATAGAGGTGTATCCACTATTTAACCACCATATCTTTTATAAACTACTATGAATCCACGATATATTTTTATAAACTACTATGAATCCACCATATATACAACCCACATGTATTCTACTATATCCATACATTAAGTATGTTCAACCATTATCAGCAAAACCACCATAACAATCCTAACCTACATTAAAAACACATGACTCTGCATCGAATCATCTTTACATCATTTCTTATTTAGTAATCTGGTTAGATTACTTACCTCTATCTGCAAGAGATCTTGCTTGATTATCCTCTCGATTGAAATCTCGTTTTCCTCAAGTGGTTCACGACCTAAACTTGCGATCTAAGCTTGATGTTACAGATCGTTGCTCGGATCTTTTCCCTTTTCTCTTTTTCTTCTACCTTATTTCTTCTTTCTTCCTTCTTTTTTTTTCTTCTTTTCTTTCTGTTCGAAGAACTCACCCCCCCCCTTTTGTTTTCTTTCTTGCCGCCTCTGACCCCCAAAATATCTATGTATGTTGTTTTTTTTTTATGTGGAATCACGTCCACCATACATACATATATATACTTTTGTTTTTTTTGATCATTTATCCACACACATATATTGTATTATTGATTTATTTATTTTATTATTATTATTTTTGTAAGCCATATATATATTAGGATGTTACATAAACGAAATTGTGCAAGCACAGGAGTTAAAAATGAAACACGATTTTGAAACGAGCTTGATTAAAACTATGGGTCATCATAAACTACCAATATTTGATAACCTTCGAGGAAAGGTGTCCCATAAAGCTCTTGATTTGTTGGTCGAGGAAAAAGAAAAAATAAGAGTCATGCGTGACAAAAATATGACGTGTGGCCACCAGCTTTGGACGAGTTGTGGGTTGCCGTGCGCTTGTAATATATCTAAATATTACAACACAGGTTTGTAATATTCAATGTAAATCTTAGATGTTTCGCACGTAGTTACTTTTATATTAATTCTAATAATAAATTATGCAGATAAAAAGATACCGCTCTCAGATATAGATATTTTTTGGACAAAACTTAACGCAGCTAACCCAACACTGTTAGAAGAAGAAGAAGAAATAGATGTTATAGGACAAATGGGTTTGGTTACAGAAGAAATAAATTCCAAACCTCCCGAAATAAAAAAGAGTCTAATAAAGAAGGTCTTGGCGCAGGTATTTCCAAACAAAAGCGACAAAAAGGCGCCTTCAGTTCAAAAAGATACACGTGGTCGTCCAACTTTAAAGGCACAGAAACAAAAAGAGCAAGACGTTGTTAAAGATAATTTAGTGTCCCAAGAAAGTACATTTGAACCTTCGAGGCATAGTTCGTTTACAGTTGTGACCGAGAAAAGTCAGAAACCCGTATTTCGGCGCAGCCGTTCCACATCGGTATCAAAAGCAATGCCACCATCGGACTCGCTAAATCAAAACGAATTCCGTTTTCCACGTAAGATGAAGCCAGAAGGATTAAACAATGTTTATCGCTTCGGTCATCACATCCTTCCTCTCCATCAACCTTACGTGATAAACATACAAGATGTCCAGCTAGATGGTAACTGTGGTTTTCGTTCTGTAGCCGTGGGCTTAGGATTCGATGAAAGTCATTGAGCATTTATTCAACAACAACTCTTGCAAGAATTGGATTTCAACGCAGATCTGTACAGATATGTGTTTAACTCCTACGACCCAGGATCTTATGATGTACTACGCAACACAATAAATTGGAAACATATTGCACATGCTCCTGCCGAACATTGGATGTTTATGCCTCACACAGGTTTAGTAATTGCTCAAAGATTTGGCGTAATCGTTCACGTTTTCAGCAGAAGAGGTTCTCAAACCATTTTTCCTTTGTGGACATCTGCTAATAGTTTGCCACGACATAACGTCGTATCAATAGTTCATCTTGGCTTCCATTTCGTTAATGTTACCTTACAAGGATGTTATCCAATGCCAACAGTAAATCCTATCTGGAAACGTTATCGAAATGATGCCACATCCGATTGGGAGTTCATATATCATGACAGGCTGCAAGAATACCAAAGATTTTTAGATGAAAATAAGTTGGTCGACTACATAGACTTTTAAATGTAATAAACAAATTCTTTAATGAAATGTAATAAAAGTGAATTTTTTTTTGAATTTAACAAAAAAAAGTTAGAACAATACGGCCCATACTGCCCTGTACGGCCCGTACTTTTCTAGATTAAATTCAAACCTGAGTTTCATATTTTACTTTTCCACACACATACGCTCACATTTTCCTCTCGTCTTGGTCTATACACCTTGTCTTGGTGCTTCAAACTTTCGATGCCAGGTATGTATTTTCGCCCGTAAATCATGAATATGTGTTTAGATTAGGTTTTTGATCGAAATATGACCTGTTTAGGGCGTTTTTAAGTTTTCGAAATATGAACAAGACGGGCCGTCTTAGCCTGTACGGGCCGTCTTGGTCATTCAAAATTTAAATCAGCCAAGAACAAGACGGGTCGTCTTGACCTGTACGGCCCGTCTTGTTCACCAAATGAAGAAGGTGACCTTTGGGCTGGTATGGCCAAGACGCCCTGGTTTTGCTTGAGACGGGCAAACTAGGTACGGGCCGTCCTGGCCTGTACGGGCCGTCTTAGACAAAAAAATTTTAACATTCAGTCGTTTTTCGTTTTTCAGCTTATACTTTTCTGTAGTCGAGATGGACGCCGACATGCCACACCAGGAGGGCATCGCCCAGATGCCACAGCAGCAGGGACCGCCGTTAGATCCCGAGTCGCTCACGCTATCGCAGCACGAGTGGCTCCAGTTCGAGCCAGAGTATCCGACGGCGATGAGGTGCCGTCGGATACTTCGGATGAGCGTGCTGACGCCCCGTTGTATAGATTGGGGTCTTCTGGCTGATGCCGGGGAGGCGGTTTGTGCGAGAGCCATCCTCGGCGAGGACACGCCGTGGACTCGCCTGTTCAATCTCGCGAACCTGCCCACCTACCGATTGATCACTATTGAGTTTCTATCTACATTTAGATATAGAGCTCACCAGCCAGCAGTTAGGGAGGAGGAGGACGAGGAGCTTCCAGATATTGAGTTCCCGCTAGGCGGACAGCCCCATGCGATGTCGATCGAGCGGTTCGCCGTGCAGTTAGGCCTCTACTACGAGCTGGAGACCGTTCGTGAGAACTTCATACAGGGGTTGACGCAGGGGGAGGAGGAGGGTTATGAGGGCCTGGTGGGCCCAGATATCTGATGAGCCGTTCACTGGCCACCGATTACGGGCGACGACGATCAGAGATCCTCTGATCCGATACACCCACTATTGCATCGTGACGACCATTTCAGGTCACGGTCAGAGCTAGGAATGGGTGACGACGACATATCTGTTTTATCTGCACTCACTCATTGCTGGCAGGCCGTGCAACCTTGCACGGTGTTTTGCGTTATACTACGTGTCACACCCCCACCTCTCGTCACCTCATGTATGATGTCACTGAAATGGTTGCGGAAGCATAGTGGTGATGTCTCTGAGGTGAGGTGTGACTTACTTGATCCGATATCACAAGCACACAGATTAACTTACAGTAAATACATTAAAAGGTTCGTCATTAACATCCACACTACAGTCTATAACTAAGTTTATTTAATTACAAAACTAATTTATTCCAGTGCAAGTATTCCAAAAGTGTGTCCTCACCGGCGATTACTGTTTACCTGCAAAAAGGTTTGAGTTTGAAACGTCAGCACAAAGCTGGTGAGTTAGACAGTTCAACCATTTATTAGCACTATCATAGAGTTTGATACAAACGAGTGTTACTACAACATCCATACAGATAACAACATATCCATCTACGGTATGTACAATGACCAGTCCCAAAATGAGTGATGCTCGACCGTATGAAATACGGTAAGCAGGCTAGTATAATAGCTATGGTAGCCAATACTATAGCTAAACATAAGAGTCTAGCCTCGGTACTCAGTGTGCCAAACATCCAAATCCAGCCTTGCAGTCTCTCTCTCCAGACTGCAACTTGCGGCCAAACTACAGCAATCAGTGCCTGTCTCCAGGTCCTACTCAAACGCTCCTCTATGGTCGCCCTCCAAGCCTGGGCATCAGTACCCATGAGATTCACCTGCTCCATCAAAGTCAGGTGTGAATTAAGAATCTCAAGTACTGTGGTGCGGGTATCCTCCAGGGTAGTCTGATGGTGGTGAAGGTCTTGCCTCAGGCACTGCAGGTCTTGAGAGACCTGCTGCATTTGGGCCCGTAGCTCAGCTTGGTGGGAGGATTCTCCCACCTCATGGACAGTCTGTGGCTCATCTCGTGGAGCCATCTGATGTCTAGGGGATAGCCCCGTGGTCTTGCGGGCTTGTCACCGCATCCGTCGTAATCCGTCCCACGCGGGGACTCTCCGTGGAGAGGAGCTCTATCTCCTCTCAGCGGAAACCTGAACCACGGGTGAATGGGGAGGACTGGATACAATGGAGAATGCTGGTGGTGGTACTGGTGATGGTGGTGGTGGTGGAGTAACAGGTCTGGGGGATGATAGTGTATGCGGTCCGGCAGGGGTCGCCTGAGAGGCTGCAGATGAAGCCTCACTAGGATCCGAGTCGGCTCCTGTACTAGAACTCGGGGTGTCGTCCAACCTCAGATAGGGAAATCTCTGGTAAATATACTGTTCGGCTTGGTCGGCCATCGCTGTACAATCAAAATCTCTAATCAGTAACATGAAGTAAATATTAAATAACGATATTTAACATAAACATGTACATGATATGATGCTTCTTCCTATCTCAAAACAACTATTCGTCCTTATAGTTGTTAATGTTCTGCTTGAATTAAATTAAACTAGAACGCACACGTGTTGCGGATTTCAGTTATGCTGGCCACTCATAACTGGAATTCGTACCACCTGATTATTCTGGCTTTATTCAAAACAAGTGTTGTTCGTTAGT
The DNA here is from genome assembly GCA_009363875.1 of Mikania micrantha. Taxonomy (NCBI): domain Eukaryota; kingdom Viridiplantae; phylum Streptophyta; class Magnoliopsida; order Asterales; family Asteraceae; genus Mikania; species Mikania micrantha. The sequence continues at coordinate 13,134,768 of CM018695.1, forward strand.
TATGTTCGGTGCTCTCTGTGTCACTATACGAGCCTATGGTTATAGTCTAGGTCTCTAAGTCAACCTAATTCTCTATAACCTGTGGCTCTGATACCACCCTGTCACACCCCCACCTCTCGTCACCTCATGTATGATGTCACTGAAATGGTTGCGGAAGCATAGTGGTGATGTCTCTGAGGTGAGGTGTGACTTACTTGATCCGATATCACAAGCACACAGATTAACTTACAGTAAATACATTAAAAGGTTCGTCATTAACATCCACACTACAGTCTACAACTAAGTTTATTTAATTACGAAACTAATTTATTCCAGTGCAAGTATTCCAAAAGTGTGTCCTCACCGGCGATTACTGTTTACCTGCAAAAAGATTTGAGTTTGAAACGTCAGCACAAAGCTGGTGAGTTCGACAGTTCAATTTAAAGCAATATGATATGATAAGTATGTTCTCAGAAAGTTCAGTTCCGGATAACCATGGGACCCGTATCTAGTTCCTTTCAGACAGTTCTACATTTCACGAAGATACTACCCGTCGGTAAATATCTTAATGCCTCATTATCTTAGTGTCTATCACTAATATTAAGAAAGTGTTTTGGAAACAGTTACCAAACATTCACACAAGGGGAGATGCAATCCTCCCAGCAAATGGGTTGTCAGCCAATAGTACTATCAATGATTCCTGTTCGGCCCCACATGGGTTCACTAGATACAGTTCAAGAGATGAGGACTTTTGATATTGTGATAGAGATACTAACGGCAAAATCCCATGAAATCACACAAAAGTCACATGAAATCACACAGATAACAGTGATGCATATCATATGTTTAGAAAAAGAGATTTACAGACTTACCCCGATATTTATAAAACATTAAAAAGAAAAAGGGGGTTGCACGAAACTCGCCTGATGATATAAATGTAGCAAAATATCTCGAAGCTGATAACAAAGAGATGATTCTGCATTTAGTTATATTTAATGAATTATTTATGTTCTAGTTTACTGATTACATCCTTCTGAACGTTCAATGTCAAAGACATTGCTTTGTAAGTAATGAAACCGATATTAATGTTTAATTGGTTACTTGAGTATTATATCATACAATGTATGGTAATGTAGGAACCTACATTGCATTAGATTCCTAATACAAGGTTGATGACACTCTTGATTAATCAGAATAATCTCGAATTAACCAAATAGTTAATGTTGTTGATTATGCTACTGTAACAGTTTCTAGATAATTTAATGGCTCAGGAATGATCAATCCTTGTTATTGATTACCCAAATATCATGAAATATCACAATGTAGCATCAGAATAGGTGTAATAACCAGGTTTAACATACTAATCTGACTGTTATCATAAACATCAGATAATCGTTCCAATGAGTATGTTAATGATTGTGAATAGTTTGAAACACTTGGATTTAACCTTGCATTTCAAGGATTAATCCAACTAATCACCTACATTGTTATAATCAAATGGTTTAAATCATTATAATTATGGGTATGATTTCATGCAAATCGGGCATTACAACGGATCAAAACAAGGATTTAACTGTTAAAACTTCGTGTTCTTTGTTTATAATCAATCCTAGCCATCATCTAGGCAATAATCAACAATCCTAACTATGTCATTACGTTCAAAATCAAGATCTAATCAATCAAAACTAAACTAGAAGGTTAAAACGGATCATTACCTAATCTGACGGATATCTGCGGTTAAAGCAATGATCAGAACTTGTAGAGATGATCCCTGGTACGATCTATGGCTTCTGATAGCTTGAAATTGAAGTTTGGATGGTGATTTGGTCGAGTTTTTCGCCTGGTGTGCGTCTAAGTTCGAAAGAAAATAAATGTATACAATCTGCATGAAATCTGATGAAGAAGATTAACTTTCTCCACCGCCTCACCCGTCGTGTACCGCGACCAGAAGCCAAAGAGGGCTTCGCGTACCGCGACGATTTCCGGAGGAATCTTAGATATTTTGGTCCATCGCGTACCGTGGAGAACTCTCAATACCTCCATCGCGTACCGCGATGAGTCCAGTCGACCAATACTTAGAAAATTGTCTTCTTTTTACGATTCCGGGCAATCCAGGACTCCGTTTTGTGCAGGTTTTTACCCATGTTCATCATTTCTCGCCTACTATCACTCTGTAATAATTACAATCATTAAATCAACATGGATTTCTAGAACGATCAAATGTGCTCACATCATTGATGACGTAATTCTTGTATGCAACTGTCACAGTCTCCTCCTGTTAGAGAAATTTCGTCCCGAAATTTAGTGAAGACTTACATTACGACAATCGTTTATAAGAATAGATGTGGATACTTTGATTTCATTTGATCTTCACGTTTCCAAGTATACTCAGGTCCACGTTGCGAGTTCCATCGCACTTTAACGATTGGTATGCGGCTACGTTTTAGCACTTTCATTTCTCGATCCATTACCTCTACTGATTCTTCATTGAACTGAATTTTTTCATCAATATGAATTTCTTCTAGAGGTACGATCAATGATTCATCAGTCAGGCACTTCTTCAGATTGGATATGTGAAAAACATCGTGAATGTTACTAAGTTCAGGAGGTAACTCAAGTTTGTAAGCTACTGATCCAATTCTTTCAATAATTTTGAATGGTCCTACAAATCTCGGTGAAAGTTTACCTCTCTTCCCGAATCTGAAAATGCCTTTCCAAGGTGAAACTTTCAACATAACCTGATCACCTACTTGGAATTTGAGCGGTCTACGACGATTATCAGCATAGCTCTTTTGACGATCGCGAGCAGCTTTGATTCGTTCCTGAATGAGTGCGATCTTATCAGTTGTTTCCTGAATGAATTCTGGGCCTATGATTTGATTCTCACCTACCTCTGACCAACAGATAGGTGATCTACACTTGCGTCCATACAGTGCTTCGAATGGAGCGCATTGAATACTGGTATGGTAGCTGTTATTGTATGAAAATTCAACAAGTGGAAGATGAATATCCCAGCTACCTCCAAAATCAATTACACAGCTTCTGAGCATGTCCTCAAGAGTTTGATTCGTTCGTTCAGTCTGCCCGTCTGTTTGTGGATGATAAGCTGTGCTCATATTGATCTGTGTGCCCAGTGCATTCTGAAGAGTTTGCCAAAATCGTGACATAAATCGGCTATCTCTGTCAGAAATGATAGAGATCGGTACTCCATGTCGAGATACAATCTCATTAACGTAGAGTTTAGCGAGTCGATCCATAGAAAAATCTTCTCGGATGGGTAAGAAATGCGCAGATTTAATAAGGCGATCAACGATAACCCATATAGAGTCATGATTATGTGATGTTCTGGGTAATTTAGTGATGAAATCCATAGAGATCTGATCCCATTTCCACATGGGAATCTCAGGTTGTTGTAATAACCCAGAAGGTCGTTGATGTTCAGCCTTAACTTTGAGACATGTTAAACATCGATCCACGTATTCAGCTATTTGTTTCTTCATTCCAGGCCACCAGTAAAAGTCTTTAAGATCTTTATACATTTTATTAGCACCTGGATGAATAGAATACCTGGATTTGTGCGCCTCCTCCAAGATAATTGTTCTAGAATTACCGAATAAAGGAATCCACATTCGGTTTTTGAAATACAGCAGTCCATCATTTTTGATATCGAGTTTCTTGTCTAATCCCCTCAGTCCCTCAGGAGAATAGTTCGTTGCTTGTAAAGCTTGTTGCTGAGCGTCTTTGATCTGAGGAATTAGAATGGTTTGAATGGTCATACCTAATGCTTTCACACGTAAAGGTTTGACTCGTTCCTTGCGAATTAAGGCATCGGCTACGACATTTGCTTTACCTGGGTGATAACGAATTTCACAGTCATAGTCGTTTAAAAGTTCTACCCATCGCCTCCGTCGCATGTTCAACATTTTCTGATCTAGAATGTGCTGGAGACTTTTGTGATCAGTGTATATAATACTCTTAGTCCCGTATAGATAATGTCTCCAAATCTTGAGTGCAAACACCACTGCACCAAGTTCTAGATCATATGTGGTATAGTTCTTCTCATGTACTTTCAGTTGTCGAGAAGCGTAAGCAATTACGTTATCCTTCTGCATTAGGACACACCCAAGACATTGACGAGAAGCATCACAGTATACTGTGAAATTATCAGTACCTTCCAGTAATGCCAAGATAGGTGCGTTGCAGAGTTTGTGTTTCAACAGTTGGAACGCCTCCTCCTGTTGAGAATCCCATATAAAAGGTTGATTCTTTTGGGTCAATGTGGTGAGTGGCAAGGCTATCTTTGAAAAGTTCTTGATAAACCGGCGATAATAACGTGCCAACCCCAAAAATTGACATATTTCAGTCGGGGTTCGTGGTGTCTCCCACTGTTTCACTGCTTGAATCTTACTGGGATCCCCTTGAATACCGTTCTCATTCACAACATGCCCGAGAAATTGAACTTCTCGTAACCAAAATTCACACTTGGGGAATTTGGCATATAATTTCTCATGTGCCAAAAGTTCTAGAATTAATTTCAAGTGTTGAGCATGTTCTTGTTGGTTTCGAGAATAAATGAGAATATCATCAATAAACACAATCACAAATTTATCCAGATAAGGTCTACATACTCGATTCATCAGATCCATGAAAACTGCTGGTGCATTGGTTAAACCAAACGGCATTACCAAAAATTCGTAGTGTCCGTATCGGGTTCGAAAAGCAGTTTTTGAAACATCATCGTCATGGATTCGCAACTGATGGTATCCGGATCTCAAATCAATTTTTGAGAAGTAAGTAGCACATTGCAAATGATCAAACAGATCATCGATACGAGGTAGTGGATAACGATTCTTGATTGTCAGTTTATTCAGTTCCCGATAGTCAATACACATCCTGAATGAACCATCCTTCTTTTTCACAAAAAGAATTGGTGCTCCCCAGGGTGAGAAACTACGTCTGATAAAACCTTTGTCTAGCAGTTCTTGCAATTGACCTGAAAGTTCTTGCATTTCTGATGGTGCAAGGCGATACGGGGATTTAGCAACAGGTGCTGCACCTGGAATCAAGTCAATCCAAAATTCAACTTGTCTCACTGGGGGTAATCCTGAGATGTCCTCAGGAAATACTTCATGAAAATCTTTGACTACTGGGATGTCTGTAATTCGTTTGGGTGAAGAATTGTGCTCAGTCACGTGTGCTAGGAAAGCATAACAGCCTTTCCTTAAGAATTTCTGAGCTCGCATACAAGATATGATACCAAGTTTTCTACCGGCTCGTTCTCCTTGAACTATCAGTGTATTACCGTTAGGTAATGGAATACGGATCATCTTGTTTTGACACACAACTTCCGCTTGGTTATCAGAAAGCCAGTCCATACCGACTACAACATCGAAGCTCCCAATCTCAATAGGAAGTAAATTGATTTTGAAAAGATGATCATTCAAGTTCAAGGAACATCTAACACTGTTAGTTTTGATTAACTTTCCATTAGCAAGTTCAATAACATAAGGAGTTTCTAGATCTACCGTAGGCAATGAAATTAATGATGCAAATTCAGGAGAGATAAAACTCTTATTTGCCCCTGTGTCAAAGAGAACTGATGCGTAAAGATTATTAAGAAGAAACGTACCAGTAACAATATTTGCATCATGTCTCGCCTCGGTCGCACCAATATGAAAATCTCTCCCTCTATCTTCAGTTCCCGGATTGGTGTTATTGTTTGGACAGTTTCGCATGAGATGGTCAGGGCTTCCACATTTGTAGCATGACCGGTTGATTTGAGTGGTTTGTCGTGGTGCTTGATTTTGTGGTTGAGCAGGAAAATTGCAATATTTGGTGAAATGTCCAACTCGATTACAGTTGGCACAAACAGGACACGGTCCTGTGTGATGAAATGGACATTTATTGCATTTAGGTGCCTGACAGGTATAAGTTTTCCTCTCAGGAATAGCACCATAGTTTTTCACAGTTGGCTTGTTCTGGCTAGTCTCAGCTGGAGCTTTCGCCTTGGCTTTGCCAAACCACTTTCGTTTGGTACCTTTGGACACATTCGAGGTACCGATATAACTACGGCTGTGAGCCATCTGAGGTTTCAAAGACAGAGTACCACTCCTTACCGCCTCATTGGTAAGCTTAGTGGTCAAAAGAATTGTATGTTTCAGAGTTGTAGGTTCAGCAGCAGTCACCATTCCCCGAATCTGGGGAATCAAACCCTTAATGTACTTCTCGATTAAAGCTGCTTCCGTAGGAAACATATCGGGAAGTAAACAAGTAAGTTCATGAAACCGATCGGTGTAAGCCAGACAATCAGCACCGATCATTGAGTGATTCCAGAATTCCTCCTAGAGTTTTTGAATTTCAGTAATTGAGCAGTACTTTGATCTAATCAGATTTTTGAAATCATTCCAGCCCATCGAGTCAACTGTGGCTGAACCCAAAGTCTTAGCCTGGGTATTCCACCAGGTCAAAGCTGAGTCTTTCAGAGAACAGGCAGCATAAGACACCTTATGCTCCTCCAAACACTGGCTGATTTTGAGTTTGGTTTCCATCTCCTCAATCCACCGTAAAAGACCAGCCGCTCCTTCCTTGCCTGTAAAAGTAGGAGGGTTGCAAGAAGCAAAGTACTTATATGTACACCCTTGCTGTGGTGGATCAGGAACAGTTGTTTTTGTGGTTGTTGCACCGGTGGTAGTATGAGTTTCGACGTGACCACCGGTAGCATTATGTTCAGCATGATCGTGGTCCCCACCAGAACCTGCGGTGATATGTGGTTGGTGTTGTGTCAGCACACCACAAGCAGATAGTTGTTCACGCACAATTCCTGCTATCATAGCTTCATTTGTTTCAGAGCCACTTGTACCAGCAGGTGGAACAGTGCTTGCTCCAGGGTTCACTGGTGGAGCAGTATTTGTTTCCAAGTTCCCAGGTGGAACCACGTTTACTTCCGGATTAACACGTGGATCCGGATTTGATTCAACATTCAAAGGTGGAATTTGATTCTGTTCAGGGTTTGTAATGTTCTGAGTAGCTCTCTTAGCTGGTTGACCTCTTTTAGGAGCCATTATTCTGCTCACAAGCAGACAAACTCAGGTCAGTTTAAGAACATTAAAGATATAACCCGTTCTATCACATAAATTCAATCATATTCAGTTACACTGAAAATTTATATTGAAATGTGATTATAAAGAATACAGTATAACTACATGAATTTCATCCAGACATGTTCTCAATACACCCAGATCACACAGATATTCGTAGTTATACTCAGTCCTGATAATTCAACAACATGTCAAAATATTACACAGGACTTTGAAATGTTATCACACAGACAATTGAAATGTTGCCACATAGGACTTTGATATGATGTCACACAGACAATTGAAATGTTGCCACACAGGACTTTGATATGATGTCACACAGACAATTGAAATGTTGCCACACAGGACTTTGATATGATGTCACACACACAATTGAAATGTTGCCACACAGGACTTTGAAATGTTATCACACAAACAATTGAAATGTTGCCACACAGGACTTTGATATGATGTCACACAGACAATTGAAATGTTGCCACACAGGACTTTGATATGATGTCACACAGAGAAATGAAATGTTGCCACACAGGACTTTGATATGATGTCACACAGACAATTGAAATGTTGCCACACATGACTTTGAAATGTTATCACACAGGACTTTGAAATGTTGTCACACAGACAATTGAAATGTTGCCACACAGGACTTTGAAATGTTGCCACACAGGACTTTGAAATGTTGTCACACAGACAATTGGAATGTTGCCACACAGGACTTTGAAATGTTGTCACACAGACAATTGGAATGTTGCCACATAGGATTGCTCACACAATGATATGATATGTTCTCACATTGATATGTTTTCAAGTTGTTATGTTCTTACTTGGAATTGTTTTTAGTTTCTAGTTATTGATTACATGAATTTGATATTAACACACAAATCACACACAAAATACATAACCCATTACACAATTAAATACACAAAACAACCATTTATTAGCACTATCATAGAGTTTGATACAAACGAGTGTTACTACAACATCCATATAGATAACAACATATCCATCTACGGTATGTACAATGACCAGTCCCAAAATGAGTGATGCTCGATCACACTTACCGTAGGAAATACGGTAAGCAGGCTAGTATAATAGCTATGGTAGCCAATACTATAGCTAAACATAAGAGTCTAGCCTCGGTACTCAGTGTGCCAAGCATCCAAATCCAGCCTTGCAGTCTCTCTCTCCAGACTGCAACTTGCGGCCAAACTACAGCAATCAGTGCCTGTCTCCAGGTCCTACTCAAACGCTCCTCTATGGTCGCCCTCCAAGCTTGGGCATCAGTACCCATGAGATTCACTTGCTCCATCAAAGTCAGGTGTGAAGTAAGAATCTCAAGTACTGTGGTGCGGGTATCCTCCAGGGTGGTGAAGGTCCTGCCTCAGGCCCTGCAGGTCTTGAGAGACCTGCAGCTTTGGGCCCGCAGCTCATCTTGGTGGGAGGATTCTCCCACCTCATGGACAGTCTGTGGCTCATCTCGTGGAGCCATCTGATGTCTAGGGGTAGCCCTGTGGTCTTGCGAGCTTGTCCCCGCATCCGTCGTAATCCGTCCCACGCGGGGACTCTCCGTGGAGAGGAGCTCTGTCTCCTCTCAGCAGAAACCTGAACCACGGGTGAATGGGGAGGACTGGATACAATGGAGAATGCTGGTGGTGGTACTGGTGATGGTGGTGGTGGTGGAGTAACAGGTCTGGGGGATGATGGTGTATGCGGTCTGTGACAATCCGACTTTTTACACTAACCTTGTTAACGAGAGTTGGTGATATCACAGGCCCAATAGTGATAATGTAGGCCATTGAGATCTAGGGAGGCCCAATTACAAAATGAAGGCCCAACAAGGCCAATGAAGGCCCAATAAGGCCAATGAAGGTCCAACAAGATCAATTAGGCCCAACGAAGTCTATGTAAGCCCAACAGAGCCAATGTAGGCCCAATAAGCCAAGAGAGGCCCATTAAGGCCCAATAAGTTCAAGTAAGGCCCAATGTAAACCAAGTAGGCCCAGGGAAGGCCAAGGTAGGCCCAGGAAGGCCCAGTGAGGCCCAATTGTATTTGAGAAGCCCAATTGGGTTAATTTAGCCCAACAATGAGTTAAAGGACCAATTTATGGTAATCCGGGATCTTTAATTCAATTTTATTAATTGAAGCAATATGTTAATGATCCAAAATAATTTATAAGGATTGAGGAATATCAAAAATCAGATTTTAAGAATTAAATTTCAAGGATTAAGGTTGTAAACTAGTGGAAATGTCAAAACTTGACTTTAAAAGTCAAAATACGATCATATCATCAAATTGAAGTTAATATTCGTATTAAACTCAGGTTGTAACCGAAATGGATCATCATAATCATCACAATTATGGTTATTAACAGTTTTTAGACGTTATGAGGCTCTTCAATCATCGAATTTATGTAGTAACGGCCACAACACTTGAAACCGTGGCCTTAGTCATAAAATTCGTAGAATTCGACAACACCTTGCACAATTGAGCATTCTTTCACATTAGTCGGCATTATTAGAGGAGAATTCAAGCAGCAATTTGATCGCAGAGGCGTTGGAAAAAGAAATTGGATTGAGACTAGGCCGAATATCATCCAAGAAGGGAACTACTTCAATCGGGCATCAAAACAGGTTAGTGATTGATCATATACCTTCTAAAACAACCGATTAAACTTAACCATATGTTAATTCAGGGTTCCAATATCGAATTGTTCAAGAACGATAGCTAGGGTTCATCTAAGAATCGGTTTTGGGGGTTTTAAATCATATAAGCTTTAAAATGGAATTAAACTATACCAATAGTTTCAGAAGGGTGCGATGTAACTAAACCAGGTCCCAATTTCAGTAGGTTACAAAGATTTGATGGATGTTAGTTCTAGGGTTCATGCTTTAAGAACGAATTGGGGGATTGGGTTAAAATGGGTTCAGAAATCGAATTGAATGTTATTAGTAGTTTCAGACAAATTTCATTTCAATTTGTGGTTTCAATAACGAATTGGATGAATTCGAATATTAGGGTTCATAAGATGAATACGTTTTTGGGGTTTTGATGCAAACTGTTATAATTATCGAAATTGATTAATCAGAAAGGTTCGGAATTTGTAGTCCAATGAAAGCCCTATGATGTTAATGTTAATCGGATTCGAATTCATGACCAATTTAGGGATGCATGCTTCGGCTATAGAAAACATAGGGAAACCGACCCATGTAAGCTTAAAAGAATTCATTTCTGGAATCTATTGCGAAACCCTAGCGGGCTGAGATGGTAGATGCTGTGTGTTTGGTGTAGGGGGTCGCGGGTTCGATCCCGGGCAACACCAATTTTTGGGTTTTAACTTATTTTTAGTATTTTTGAAATATCTCTCACATACGAACTCCGTTTTAATCCGTTCAAGTTGCGTTGGAACCGTAACGGGAATACGAACGTATTAGAACAGTAAAATTAATATTTTAATCCAAACACGAAATCGCGTATAACTACGTTTAATTAAATAAAATCATATGTGATTTTATTTAAACGATTTCAATGACACGCGTACTTTCGTATGCACATTCTTAGCAAATCCAACATACGTGTGTTGACACGTATGTGATTTCAAGCACAAAATGATGTCTCGAATAACACTAGGTTATTGTTTAATCACAGATTCTTCGTAGAGAATTTCTACGCAAGTTCACACGTATTTGATCATTCTACTATTATCAAAGGTGCGTACACGGCCCCTTTCTTATTTTAAACTGTTTTGGGGGAGAAAACATGTGCAACAAACTATTTTAGATACATATCACTTGCATGAGTTATCTGTTTACATTATGTGACAATATATCAACTTGAAAGTCCTTACACACCTCGAACCGTTTAGTTTGCTGTAATGCAAAGCGTGGTAGTTGGAAATAGATCTATTAGGTTTGACAAACCTCACCTGGTAGATGGGATCTACGCAGGTGTTTGACTGACCAAACACAATTTTTACTATTGTTGTGATAGACAATAGTGGCAAGGCGAAAACATGCTATAGCATGGCAACTAGTCAGCTTCGGTGTCGAACACGTATGTAAATAGTTTATATGACTAGCTATCATGACTGTGCATTTGTGATTATGTTATCTACAAACAAGTTATTCAAACTGCTGTTTTGAACACTATGAATACTTAAAACCTGTGTTATGCACCAACCTTTGTGTTGACTTGATTTGCATGTTTTCTCAGGACGCTAAGGCGCGCGTTAAAGCTGGCATGGACTAGGAAGATAGAGTCTCATGCATTATAAACACTTTGAATTTGAATTTGAACATTTGAATATTTAAGTACTTTGGTTTGTAATGTTTACTTTACAACTGTTTATGGTTTTTAAACACTTCCGCAACTTTTTGTAAACTCTGAATGTTATGTTTTGAAGATCAACGTACGTTTTGAAATTCATATAGAGGTCTTCGCTATGTCTAATGATCTGAGATCCTGGTTTGTCATGCTCCCAAACGGTATGATTCCGTTAGTTGGAATTGGGGGTGTGACACGGTCCGGCAGGGGTCGCCTGAGAGGCTGCAGATGAAGCCTCACTAGGATCCGAGTCGGCTCCTGTACTAGAACTCGGGGTGTCGTCCAACCTCAGATAGGGAAATCTCTGGTAAATATACTGTTCGGCTTGGTCGGCCATCGCTGTACAATCAAAATCTCTAATCAGTAACATGAAGTAAATATTAAATAACGATATTTAACATAAACATGTACATGATATGATGCTTCTTCCTATCTCAAAACAACTATTCGTCCTTATAGTTGTTAATGTTCTGCTTGAATTAAATTAAACTAGAACGCACACGTGTTGCGGATTTCAGTTATGCTGGCCACTCATAACTGGAATTCGTACCACCTGATTATTCTGGCTTTATTCAAAACAAGTGTTGTTCGTTAGTTATGTTCGGTGCTCTCTGTGTCACTATACGAGCCTATGGTTATAGTCTAGGTCTCTAAGTCAACCTAATTCTCTATAACCTGTGGCTCTGATACCACCCTGTCACACCCCCACCTCTCGTCACCTCATGTATGATGTCACTGAAATGGTTGCGGAAGCATAGTGGTGATGTCTCTGAGGTGAGGTGTGACTTACTTGATCCGATATCACAAGCACACAGATTAACTTACAGTAAATACATTAAAAGGTTCGTCATTAACATCCACACTACAGTCTACAACTAAGTTTATTTAATTACGAAACTAATTTATTCAAGTGCAAGTATTCCAAAAGTGTGTCCTCACCGGCGATTACTGTTTACCTGCAAAAAGATTTGAGTTTGAAACGTCAGCACAAAGCTGGTGAGTTCGACAGTTCAATTTAAAGCAATATGATATGATAAGTATGTTCTCAGAAAGTTCAGTTCCGGATAACCATGGGACCCGTATCTAGTTCCTTTCAGACAGTTCTACATTTCACGAAGATACTACCCGTCAGTAAATATCTTAATGCCTCATTATCTTAGTGTCTATCACTAATATTAAGAAAGTGTTTATGAAACAGTTACCAAACATTCACACAAGGGGAGATGCAATCCTCCCAGCAAATGGGTTGTCAGCCAATAGTACTATCAATGATTCATGTTCGGCCCCACATGGGTTCACTAGATACAGTTCAAGAGATGAGGACTTTTGATATTGTGATAGAGATACTAACGGAAAAATCCCATGAAATCACACAAAAGTCACATGAAATCACACAGATAACAGTGATGCATATCATATGTTTAGAAAAAGAGATTTACAGAGTTACCCCGATATTTATAAAACATTAAAAAGAAAAAGGGGGTTGCACGAAACTCGCCTGATGATATAAATGTAGCAAAATATCTCGAAGCTGATAACAAAGAGATGATTCTGCATTTAGTTATATTTAATGAATTATTTATGTTCTAGTTTACTGATTAGATCCTTTTGAACGTTCAATGTCAAAGACATTGCTTTGTAAGTAATGAAACCGATATTAATGTTTAATTGGTTACTTGAGTATTATATCATACAATGTATGGTAATGTAGGAACCTACATTGCATTAGATTCCTAATACAAGGTTGATGACACTCTTGATTAATCAGAATAATCTCGGATTAACCAAATAGTTAATGTTGTTGATTATGCTACTGTAATAGTTTCTAGATAATTTAATGGCTCAGGAATGATCAATCCTTGTTATTGATTACCCAAATATCATGAAATATCACAATGTAGCATCAGAATAGGTGTAATAACCAGGTTTAACATACTAATCTGACTGTTATCATAAACATCAGATTGTTTAGACTATTGGTAATAATAATGTTTATTAGGAAATGAACTAAGCATGTGGTGGAAGAAACCCTAGACACATGAGTACAGATAATTAGTGACCGCAATTAGCTACTACGGTTACGGATTTATCTATATGACTAATGCTCGGGTTTCATCTGTCATATGACTTGGACACAAAAGGAAAGATTCAATGACTGAACGAATTATAACTATTCGATGCCAATAAAAGTAAAGAACAAAATGTGATTAGAAAGGTTGAAAGAGTTATAGAAACAATTGGGAATGCTTGTTTGGTCAGATGGATACCGGTTAAGGTCTTACTTTATTGATTTGACAAAGATTCATGGATTAATAGGTATAAAGTACGAATGGGAATAATAGAAACACGGTTGGAAAAGTAAATGATTAATGACATTCCGGACACTGTTATTAATGATTTACTATACAACTGAGTTTGTATTATTGTCTAACATACGAATACCTTATATGTCCTAAATTGCGTCATGGTCACATTGAATTCATCGTTGAAGTTATTGGTGAATGACCTACCCGCGCATGGAATACAAAGCTTGACCAGGTGCTTAAAACAATGGGATTTTGTAAATGTTCGAAAGAGCAAGCTTTGTACCTCAGGAAGGAAGGAAAAGAGATGATCATAGTGGGTGTGTATGTTGATGACATGATAGTAACCGGAAGCAGTGTTGCGGGAGTTAAGTCATTCAAAGACAAAATGAAAAACACTTTTGAGATGAGTGATCTGGGTAAGTTGAGCTATTATCTTGGGTTGGAGGTGTTTCAAGATCAAGGTTGTATAGAATTGAAGCAATCTGGCTATGCTATGAAGATATTAAAATTGATTGGGATGGCTGATTGTAACCCATCAAAATTTCCTATGTATCCAAAGCTTGGTTTAACGAAAGCTGGTGAGGGTGAACCAGTGGATGCTACCTTGTATCGTAGCCTTATAGGAAGCCTGAGGTATTTAGTTCACACCAGACCGGATCTTGGGTATGCAGCAGGAAGTTTAAGTCGGTTCATGGAAAGTCCAAAGAACAATCACCTTGCTGCGTTGAAACAGGTGATCAGGTATGTGAAAGGAACATTAAATTTTGGGCTGAGATACAAGCAAGGTGGGAACGGTACTATATTGGGCTATAGTGATAGCAGCCACGGGTCTGATCTTGATGATAGACGTGGAACAACAGGCACATCATTCTACTACTCTGGGAATTTGATTACGTGGGCGTCTCAGAAACAACATACGGTGGCGTTGTCTTCTTGCGAGGCGGAATTTATGGCTGCTACGGAGGCTGCGTGTCAAGCGCTTTGGCTCAGAAGTTTGATAAGTGAACTGACTGGAAGGAAACCTGAGGTGGTAAAGATGCTGGTTGATAACGAGTCTGCTATAGCTCTTATGAAAAACCCTATTTTTCATGGGAGAAGCAAGCACATAGATACAAAATTTCATTTTATTAGAGAATGCATTGAAGGGAATAAGGTGTGTGTGGAACATGTAAGTGGTGATCTTCAAAAGGCAGACATTCTAACTAAAGTGTTGCCACGGATAAAGTTTGTGGAGATGAGAGCACTGCTGGGTGTAGAAGATTTGGGAGATACAGGTCAACATTAAAGGGGAGATTGTCAAGTTAATGTTGACTGGATGCTGAGGTGGATTGAGAGTTATTCAGCAAAGGAACGTGTTTTTCTATTTTGAAGTCGTTTCCCTATTTTCTTGTTTTTGTTAGTAGTAATGTTTAGTGGTCATGGAACGTGTGCTTTGCAGTTAGTTTTTTTTTCGAAGTATTTGTGTTTTGTTTAGCAGTATGAACTTTTTAATGAGTTGAGAAGTAATATATGGTTGTTGAAGCCTTTTGATTGTTCATGTTAATCTAGTTCTGATTACCAACACCTACGTTACTGTAAGTTATATATAACGTGTCACATAGACATTCTATAGATCATCTTCGGTAGGCAGTAGCCGATATCTTAGTTGCTTACATCAACATGTGAAAGTTGTAATAAACTAAGACAATATGTTAATTTCTAACAGCTATGCAATAATGGTGACTTTATAACTACCATACAGTATTTATATCTCCAAGTAGAGCAACTAGGTATATTATTAACTATTGATTTTAAAAATTGATCACATTACATCCAACTACTACATATCATTAAATTTGCAAGTGAAGGCCTTTTGATTAGTATAATATATAAGACCAGAAGTTTAATCTGAATCCAAAAAAATCAAACAACCTCTTTTCTTCATTGCAAATTTCATCCCAACCACAAAAATCAATCTTTTCATTTCCAATGGATGTTAATCTCATTGGAACACTCTTCAAAGGGTTGTTTCAAATTATATCCTATCATGGCGTGATCCTCCAAGTGATCTGCTTGACTCGGTCTGCTGGAATCGAATCTAAATTCAAGGAAGTGCATGAAAAGTTGCTCATGATCCAAGCTGTACTTGCTGATGTAGGCGGGAGGCAAACTCCATCGGTTGAATTGTGGTTGACAAAACTACGTCATCTGGCTTATCAAATAGACGATGTAATCGATGATTTGGCCACCGAAGCTATGCAGCGGCGGTTGAATGAAGAATTTTCCTGTAGCGCCGGCGCAATTTGCACAAGTGAGATGGAAAAGTTCTTTGCAGACAAAATTCATGCTTTAAAGTACAGCGTTATGATGGTTTATAATCTAGCTGAGATTAAAACCAAAGTACGTGATATTGTTGATGATAAAAATTTTTTGGGTTTGCATGATAATGTTGAAGGGCCAAATAGAACCAGTATACCATGGCAGGAGACAACTTTAGATGTTGGGGAAACTTCATTGGTTCAGGAATCTGAAATTATAGGCCGGAAAGATGATAAAGAGGCATTGGTGAGAATATTGTTAGCCGATGAATCTTCAAGTCGTCAAAACTTTATTGTTGTGTCCATAGTTGGTCTCGGTGGGATTGGCAAAACTACTCTTTGCCAACTTCTGTACAACGATGAGAGAGTGGTAAAACACTTTAAACCCTACATGTCATGGGTTCGTGTTTCCGAAGGGTCTACTGTATCTTCAATTTGCGAAACCATTTTTAAAGATGTTGCTGGCGAAAAGAAAGAATTCGAAAATTTGAATCAAGTTCAAGTGGCTCTTAATGAAAAACTTTCAAATAAAAGGTTCCTAATTGTTCTAGACAATCTGTGGAACTTAGATTACAACCAATGGGAACTCCTCCAACGCCCTTTTCTCAAAGGGGCTCCTGGAAGCAAAGTTCTAGTGACAACACGGAAGAGCGTCGTTGAATCGGTGATGGACTCTTTTCATTCTTACAACCTCAAGGTTCTATCAGATGAAGATGCTCTATCTCTGTTTGTTCAGCATGCAACATCTGTCAGACAAACCTTTGATGATGTGAAGCGAAAACTTAAACCGTATGAAGCTAAGATCCTTGAGAAATGTGACGGGTTGCCTTTGGCTTTAAGAATACTTGGGAGGGCATTTCGAGGAAAATCCAATGAAAAATGGAAGGAACTCTTGAATAGTGAAATATGGAATTCAAATAATAAAGAAGGGATTCTTCCGGTTCTAATGCTAAGTTACTATGATCTCCCATTTCATTTGAAGCTACTCTTTGTGTATTGTTCCTTATTCCCGAAGAATTATGTGTTTGACAAGGATGAGCTAGTCTTGCTGTCGATGGCTGAAGGGTATTTGGACGAGTCAAACGACAAGTCGATGGAGAATTTTGGTCGGGAGGGTTTTGAAGATCTAGTATCAAGGTCGTTTTTTCAGCATTCAATCAACAAAAAATCAAAATATGTCATGCATGACCTAATAAATGACTTGGCTAGGAGTGTTGCAAAGGAGTTCTTTCTTATGTTGGATAATAAGAGGGACATCACCGATAGAAATGAAGATTTGGAAAAGTTTCGCCACATTTCATTTATCAATAAACCATTTGGACCACAAAAGAAGTTCAAGGAACTACAAAGAGCTAAATGCGTGAGAACTTTCTTAGCTGTACGAGTTGCAAGTAGTCGGAATACAAATTTATACGTATCACACAAGGTACTTATGAAAATAATTCCCCAATTACAATTCCTAAGGGTGTTAAGCCTCGCTTATTATAATATTACAGAGGTACCATCATCTGTTTGTAGTCTCAAGCATCTTCGATACATCAATTTTTCAAAAACGAGGATCACATGTTTACCTGAACACATCGGTGACCTTTATAATTTACAAAGCTTGTTGTTGTTTGGGTGTGAGAAGTTATCTAGCTTGCCCACTAGTACATCAAAGTTGATAAACCTGCGACATCTTGATATTCGTTCTACTCCAGAACTGAAAAAGATGCCGTTAGGAACTCGTGGCTTGATAGGTCTACAAACTCTATCCAAAGTTGTCATCGGAGAAGATGATGATGACTTTAAATTATCTGATCTTCAGGGCTTATTATATATTCAAGGTAAACTTTCAATTGAGGGGCTGCACAAAGTGAGAAATACAGTGGAGGCAAAGGATGCAAATTTGCACCAAAAGGAGGGTATTTATGATTTGGAGTTGCAATGGTGTGATGGTTCTCGGGATAAAAAAACTCATGAGTGTGAAGTGCTTGATGGGTTAAGGCCTTTTGAGAAGTTGAGAAGCCTGAGCATTATGTACTACATGGGAGAAACTTTTCCTAGTTGGGTCGGGCATTCCTCATTTGTCTGCTTAACTGTACTTACATTACGTTTCTGTAAAAGTTGCAAAAATTTACCGGCACTTGGAATTCTACCATCGCTTCAAAACTTGTTTGTTGGAGGCATGGATAAGTTAGATGAATTAGGCGTTGGATTTCATTGGGATGCTAATTCTGATCATGTTGCATTTCGATCACTTGAAGTTTTGAAATTTGAAGATATGAAAGAATGGGTGAAATGGTCAACTAGTGGTGGTAAAAAAGTTGAGGCGTTTCCTCGTCTTGAGGAGATACGTATTATTAATTGTCCGAAGCTAGATGTGGTGACAGTAGAGTTAACAACACTGTCACTTCGGGTTTTACATGTACAAGGATGTTCTTTAGCGATGTTAAGAAGCATGGTGGGTATGTGTTCATCAATTTCTAGATTGACAGTGAATAATATTAAAGGACTTGCTGAAATAGACGGAGAAATTTTAAAGTGTCTTAAGGCAGTTGAATATCTTGACATTTCCAATTGTGATGAATTGACATCCCTGTGGGAATCACAAGCAGTGGCATGTGACACTTTTCAGAAATTACAGGAATTGAAAGTAAGTGACTGTATGGAATTGCTATCATTGGGAGAGGAAGAGTTGCAGTTTCTTACAAATGTGGAAATTAGATATTGTGGGAAACTGAAGAGTTACAAATGTCCAAAAGGCATTGAGAAGTTGAGAATTGAGGCGTGTTTTTCGCTCACATCCTTGAGCTTCCCAACAATGGATGACCTCCCATCCACATTGAAGACTCTTTTTATTGGAGGTTGTTATAAAATGGAGGTAAGTTGCCTGTTAAACAACTTCTTGTCATCAATTGAAGATCTTGTCTTTTATAATATGTTCAATCAGATCTTGCTTCCCGAAGGATGCTTTGTTCATCTGACTAGTTTAATAATTTATGGTTGTGATAACATAGAATCCATCCCTAGAAATGGTTATGGTTTTCTTCCATCTCATTGCTTGAGACGGCTTAGTATAACTAACTGCAAGAATCTGAAGTCTTTTCCTCATGACCTTTTGCAAAGTCTTGCATCTTTGGAAGATATGGATATATCTAAGTGTCCTAATCTAGATTACCCTTTTCCATGTTGTTTGTGGCCTCCTAGTTTAATTAAGCTTGAAATAGGAGGGATGAAGAAGCCCATTTCAGAGTGGGGGAAGCAAAATTTCCCAACCTCACTTGTTGAACTAACCTTATATGATAGTAAAGATTCAGGAGTGGTTACATTTCCAAAGGCAATGGAAGAAGATAAATCATCATCATCATCATCATCATCATTGTCGTCTTTTCTTCTTCCACCATCCCTGAATTCTCTATGTTTGCGTGATTTTATGGATTTGGAATCACTTTCAGAGGGCCTGCAACACCTCACATGCCTTCAACATCTTGAAATTATCAGATGCCCTAAGCTTAGAGATCTGCCAGAGACATTGCTTCCTTCACTTTCAAGCCTAAGATTCTTTTCTCAAGGTTCAGAGGAACTAAGAGAAAAGTGCAGCAAAAGTAAAAAAGGAGAGTACTGGCCCATCATTTCTCAAATCCCTGAACTTTTCCATCCGTGAGATTGATCAAAAGTTGTATGACTTCTCCTTGCACTCTAGATATATATATGTATTCACATTTACAAAAGTAGTCACCGTCTTTTATTTTATTTTTCTATCTAAGTAAACTTGCCCATAAAGTTTAAGTTTGGTTTTAGTTTCGGTTTTTTTATCTAAGCTTTAGACTTATTAAAAGAACAAAAATATTGTATTTGGTAGTATATGTCTAAAAAATCATGTATAAAAATCTTTAAATTCAGTAAAAATTATTTGTGCTTTTGGTAGTATATGTCTAAAAAATAACAAAATATACGATTTATATATTGTTTTAATATTTTGCTATCATGCATTTAATTAATTTGAAACTCTCATCCATGTATGTAGCTTTTGGTATCAAAAACCAAGAAAATAAAAATATACGTTTTATAAATTATTAACTTTTTAAAATAAAGGTTATACATACATACACATATATTCGGTTTTTATTTTAGGTAAAATAAAACAAACACAAACTTTTGATTTAAACGTATACCAAACTCTTTGTTTTATGTTTGGGTTTGATTATTTTGGTTCTATTTTAAGTTGATTTAAATTTCTTTTTTATATATTATATTATTACTTTTTTATATATAAATTATTATGTTATTTTGTTTAGAAGGGCCCAATTTTTCTTTTTTCTCCAAGCCTCGGAATTCTTTTTCATTCTCGGGGTTGGCTCTTCCGCGAATACAAGTTATAACTTATAAGAAACTAGTTTATCAATTTTTGTCTTAATTACAATATCTTTTTATGCACCCCGTGTGCGGTGCGCTCATATAATGTATATATATGTCGACCCTCTTAGGGCAAAAGTAAAATTGCACTAATTTTATAGTTATTTTACTTAATTTTTGTAAAAATAACGTTAAAAGCGTAGGGTTAGTTGGTTAATTAGGCATCATGAGCCAGTGGTCTAATTGGAAGCAACCTCTCTATTCCTACGGAGTAGAGGTAAGGCTGTCTACATCTTACCCTCGTCAGACCCTACCTTAGCTTTGCTAATAGTGGGATATACTGAGTATGATGATTATTTTCATGTTAATTTTTATGTCTGTGATGATCTTGCAAATGACCTTTTTAATGCTAAAGAAGTTTGTGGTTGGTGCAGCTATTGGTGGTGCTGCAGCAAGGCTTCTTGAGCAGAATGATCAGGCCATCAATCAAATTTTGGCAAATGTTTCTGCTAATAAGGTAATTAAAACTACATCTATTAAGTTTTCTTGTTAAATTCAAGTAGAGATATTAATAAATGGGTTGATTGAGTTATGTTTATATCTGATGGGTCAAACTGGTAAAATAAAAACTTAGTTTAAAGAATTCGGGTCAATGTGTCAAGGCTTCAAGCAGGTTGAAATTCAAAAGCCTATTTAAATGCATGGACCCTGCGGTGAATTACTAATGTTATTATTATTATTAGTATTATTATTTATTTAATTAATATAATTTGTGATAAAATTCAACTCTTTCTGTATATAAGAAAGTAAAGAGCTTGGAGTTGTGTTTTTGAGTTCAACCCAACCAGTGGTGGATCTCGAAAATTTTTTCAATAGGTTCACTATTTTCAGATGCTTCAATTAGATAGAAGCGGACATAAAAATTTCCGGGTGGGGTTGACGGTTCGGATTATGTAATGTTTATCACATGATAACAATGCGATATATCAAGTTAATAATTAAAAAAACATTGTCGTTAAAGAGTTTGGAGGTGCAGAGTGTACACTTGTTTAAGATTTCTGAGCTCCTAACCAAGCGGGATGCTACCTTTTAAGCTTTTCGAAAACAAAAAATTCCTACTAAATCTTCTAAACGTGATGGGTTCCTATGAACCCACACCCAAAAACCTTGATCCGCTTATGAACCCAACATGCCCATTTCAACACGTACCGAAACAAATTGTCTATTAAGATGTTAGTGTACGCCTAATTTGGTCAAATTTTTCTGGTGTTGCAGCTGCACGAAAACAAGAAACAACCTTAACATTCTCTTGAATGAGTAAGTCTTGAGGTCTATATTTCTATTTTAAATTTCTTGTTATATTTACTTGCATTATTATTTTTTTAAAAACTATGGTATTTGACACCTTTGACCCTACCATGCATATATTTGTTAATCAATCAAACTGTATATGATTGCAGAAGCTTATATGATATGCCTGAGATGAAACCGTCAGCTCGCCAACTCTATGATTTACATGTCCTTAAAAACTGGACAAAGTTTATTCCTTTGTAGAACTTGGTTCAGTTTTATGTTTGTGGTGGTGATTTTGTTTATTTTCTTGTTACATTGAGATTGTGTATATGGGTTTGGATTATTGGAAGGAAATTGAGTCCGATGAAGTTTAGGTTGATTTAAGATGTTCTGAATCTTATATGTTTCTATCTGAAGCTGACAAAAGACACAATTAGATCTATTTAATAAAAAAAATAAAAAAAATTGTTCTTTCATTTTATACCTTTTTTAAAATAATAAAAATTAGGATGCTAGGTTTCATCATTTCTATTTTTTCCTACATAAAACATAGAACTATCGTGCTTAAACATCAAGGCAAGTGTTAAACAAGTTTTCATGTTTTATATTTGCAAAAAACAAAAAAGTTTCTAACCTGTTAAACATGATAAGATCTGTTTTGCTAGCCTTAGTTCTTTCACCAATTAGAGGTGTTCAAAAAAAAAACGTATCCAAATCCAAAAATTTGTACCTTAAATATCCAAAAATTTCGGATACTTGAAAGTTTGGATATTTGGAAATTTAGATTCGAATATTTATTTTGAAAATTTTAGGATGGTTAGGATATTTTGTTAACTAATTTGAGAATCAATCGAAAAAGAAAAATAGAAAAATGAATCGAGAGTGAAAACTGGAATGTGTAATTTCTTGAGTATTCCAATACTGAACTCAATCAGATTAACAGAATGCATAAACCGACTAACAACCATTATTCATCTAATATAGAAAACAAACTCTATACTAATGACAATTAAGGATCTAAGAATACCAATATGACAAAACAGACCCTACACTTTATGACTTTTAGCTTCAACCTTTAACAATCTCCACCTTTGAATAAAAGTCAACCAATGTTTAACTTCTTCAAACAATCACCAAACTTCACTCCAGACAATGCTTTAGTAAGCATATCTGCTGCATTATCAATCGTTCCCACACTTCGAACTTCAACTTCTTTGGAATTAACTACATCTCTTATGAAATGTAATTTAACATTAATATGTTTTGTTCGTTCATGATAAACCTGGTTCTTTGAAAGCTGAATAGCGCCCTGATTATCACATAACACAACTGCACCAGTCAGTTTAACACCCAATTCAGTAACAAAACCTTTAAGCCAAATTGCTTCTTTAACAGCTTCAGTCAATGCTACAAACTCCGCTTCAGTTGTTAAAGCAACTACATGTTGCAATGTAGCCTTCCAACTCACAATACAACCAAACACTGTAAAAGCATAACCAGTTATAGATCTTCCTCTATCAAGATCCTTAGCAAAATCTGAATCCACATACCCCAGAACCAGATCTTTATCTTTCTCATCAGACTCAGCACTTCCAAAAATTAATCCAACACTTTTAGTACCATTTAAGTACCTCAAAATCCATTTAACAGCACCCCAATGTAATTTCCCCGGATTTGCCAAGTATCTACTAACCAGGCTCACAGCATAACCTAAATCCGGTCGAGTACACACCATCAAATACATCAAAGAACCAACAGCTTGAGCATAAGGAATTTGATCCATCTTTCCCATCTCTTCAGTAGTTTCAGGAGAATCCTTCCCAGTAAGCTTAAAATGTTGTGCCAAAGGAGTCACAACAGGCTTGCAATTATCCATATTAAAATTATGCAATACCTTCTTTATATAAGAACTCTGAGTCAACTTTAATTGCCTCAACCTTCTATCTCTAGAAATCTCAATACCAACTATCTTCCTGGCTTCTCCTAACTCCTTTATGTTAAATTCAGTCATCAACAATGCCTTGGCATTTGCAACTTCAGTCTTGCTCTTACAAGCCAATAGCATATCATCTACATACAGTAGAAGATACAAGTATTCACCAATCCCATACTCCTTAAAATAAACACAGCTATCATAACTACTTCTATGAAACCCATGAGTAACAACAAACTCATCAAATCGTTTGTACCATTGCCTTGGTGACTGCTTCAAACCATACAAAGATTTCTGCAGTAAACACACCTTTTCTTCTTCTCCCACAGACTCAAACCCCTGAGGTTGACTCATGTAAATTTGTTCTTCTAAATTACCATGAAGAAAAGCCGTTTTAACATCTAATTGTTCCAACTCAAAATCCATATAAGCAGTAAGAGCAAGAATAAACCTAATTGAAGAATGCTTCACTACAGGCGAAAAAATCTCATTATAATCAACACCCATTTTCTGAGTAAACCCCTTTGCCACCAGATGTGCCTTGAACCTAGGACTTTCACCATTAACTCCTTCCTTTATTTTATAAATCCACTTACAAGACACAAGTTTCTGATTAGCAGGCTTTACTACCAGTCTCCAAGTTTCATTCTTCCTTAACGAATTCATTTCATCTTGCATTGCTGCAATCCACTTATCTTTATCAGTTGATTCAATTGCCTCTTCGAAAGTTATAGGCTCCTGTACACTTTCCTCCTCTGCCATCATTAACACAAAAGCAGATATATCAACTGAATTTCTATATCTTGCAGGTGGAACCACTTGTCTTCTAGCTCTGTCTCTAGCTAGATTATAATTGCTCAAATCAACACTTGAAGATCCAACTCCATCATTCTTATCAGCAGCATCTGAACTTTCACCATGCTCCACCTCAACATGAATACCTTGATCACCTCTCTGATCAACTACCTTGTTCATAACATCTTTATACATAACATGTTCCTGAAATGCAACAACATTCCTACTAACAAATACCCGAGGACCTTCACCTTCTAACTTCCACAGCTTATAACCCTTAACTCCTTCTGGATAACCCAACACCACACACTTTATGGCCCTAGAATCCAACTTACCCTGGTTAACATGTGCATAAGCGACAGACCCAAAGACCCTCAAATGCCCATAATCAGTCTTCTCACCTGACCATTTCTCCATAGGAACCATCATTCCAATGGCTGAAGAAGGAGATCTATTAATCAAATACACTGCAGTACTAACCGCTTCGGCCCAAAAACTCTTTGGAAAACCAGAATCATTCAACATACACCTCACTTTATCAAGAATGGTCCTATTCATTCTTTCTACAAGACCATTCTGTTGTGGAGTACCAGGAACTGTCAAATGCCTTACAATACCATTACTTATACAGAATTGCATAAACTCCCCACTACAAAATTCCATTCTGTTATCCGTTCTCAGTTTTCTAATCTTCCTGCCAATTTGAGTTTCAACCATTAACCTCCATTCCTTAAACCTTTCATATGCTTCATACTTGTGCTTTAAAACATAAGCCCAAACCCTTCGAGAATAATCATCAACAATCGAAAGGAAATATAAACCTCCACCTAAAGAAGTATACTTCGCAGGCCCCCAAAGATCCGCATGAACATAATCCAGAATGCCCTTGGTCTTGTGAATTCCCTTCTGAAACTTAACTCGATGTGCCTTTCCCATCACACACTGTTCACATAAACCAAACTCACAACTCTGCAACCCTGGAATTACCTGTTGTTTCTTTAATTCCTTTAACCCTAGGTTGCTTATATGACCAAGCCTCTTGTTCCACAATTCATCAGGATTTTTCAACTTGTCTTCCACTACACAAGCTACATTCTGATTCATCACATGACCATCCAACACATACAGATTATTATCCAGTCTTGTACCAGACAACATTACCATAGAGCCTTTAACAACTTTAGCCCTACCTTCCCTTAGACTTACAGTGAATCCTGCCCTCTCAAATGTCCCCAGTGAGATTAGGTTCTTTGTCAACTCAGGAATGAACCTCACCTCCTTTAATTCAAATTCAACACCATTACTCAATTGCAACTTAACAGTTCCATGGCCCTGAATTCTACAAGGTCTATCATCTCCCAATCTGACCACCCCAAGATCTTCTGTAATCAATTTATGAAAGAACTCCTTGTTTGGAGTCATATGATAGGAACATCCCGAATCCATAATCCAATCATTTACTGAACTAACCTTTGTAACCACAAGCACGTCTGCACTCTCATAACCATCTGTTGACTCCTCAGGCGAAGAATTACACTGCCCCTTTGATGAACTTCCTTCACCCTTCTTCTTCTTTAACTCTGGACAATCTCTTTTCAAATGTTTCTCCGAATTACACACATAACATCTCCTTTTATATCTAGACTTGGACCTGTAAGTGCCCCTTTGTTTATTTCCTTTAAAATCCACACTTCTATGTTCAGGTCTTCCTCTAACAATCAATCCATCACTAGCCTCTTCTTTTACATCGTTTCTTTTCTTTAATTCCTTTGAATTAAGTGCGGATAACACTACCTCCATAGTTAAAGTATCCCTCCCAAACATGAGAGTATCCACAAAATGTTCATAACTATGTGGTAACGATGTCAAGAATATAATAGCTTTATCCTCATCATCAAGAATCACCTCTATGTTTTCAAGATCTAATACTAACTTATTGAATTCATCAGTATGATCTTCTAGGGACTTACCAGATAACATATGGAATGTATACAACCGTTTCTTCAAATACAATCTGTTGGCCAGTGACTTTGTCATGTATAAACTCTCCAGCTTCGCCCAGATTCCTGCTGCCGATGTCTCCTTCGACACTTCCCTTAATACTCGATCCCCTAGACTGAGTATTATCGCACTGTGCGCCTTTTCTAGAACATCCTTTTTCTCTTTGTCATTCATCGTCTCTGGCAATATAGCCTCTCCTCCCAGTGCATCAACAACCCCTTGATGTACCAATAGAGCTCTCATCTTGAGACGCCATAGGCTAAAATCATTTCGACCATCAAATTTCTCCAGATCGAACTTGGTAGACACCATTTCGAACGCGAATCGAATGATCCGATGAATCCCTTCCCAAAATCGAGAGCCGTAGCTCTGATACCAATTGTTAACTAATTTGAGAATCAATCGAAAAAGAAAAATAGAAAAATGAATCGAGAGTGAAAATTGGAATGTGTAATTTCTTGAGTATTCCAATACTGAACTCAATCAGATTAACAGAATGCATAAACCGACTAACAACCATTATTCATCTAATATAGAAAACAAACTCTATACTAATGACAATTAAGGATCTAAGAATACCAATATGACAAAACAGACCCTACACTTTATGACTTTTAGCTTCAACCTTTAACATATTTTATATCCAAAATAGTTGTATTACTTGGATATTTAGGATAAATTTTCGCATGTTCGGATAATTTTCTCTGATATCGTATAATTCCGGATACGGATACGGATTCGGATATTGAAATTCAAAATCTGAAATTTTTGGATATCCGAAAAAGAACTCCCTTACCACAATAGGGAGTAAATAATTTTGGGATCTTGTTGAAAGCAATAGATTTTCTTGTGAAACACATTTTTGATTGTGAGGATCTTAAAGAAGAGAAATTGTTGAAAAAAAGTTAACCATGTTAGGAGAAAGTAAGGATGCCATTATGAATAATGGATATGCTTTTTATGGCCATTTACATGTTATAAATGATTATACTGAGTATATTCTGTTGAGTCAAGGAGTCACATGGATTTGTGCATCACAAAATGGTGCAAGTGTGTCTAGCCTTAAAGTGACATTTGCAAAATTTTGGCCTCAAGAAAATAAAAAATGGTATAACCAAGCAACCAATTAGGCAAGGATGGCTAAAAAACTAACATCTTGTTAATTGATCTAATTGTAACACTTAAACCCTAAAAATGCTTTTTGCTTGAGATGTTACCATTCTACTAATTTCCACCCAATCACATGTTTTATAAAAACTTAAAAAAATGTGTATTATTTTTTGAAAAATTTGATCAAAATGGTTGTTTTCTTAATTAGCCCATTGTTCGGTAGTACCTTCGCCTCCTCGCTTTGCTAGAAGCAAAAAGTCACTTCTCGAATTCCCCTTTCCTTCTCTAAAAGGAGAGTCGCTTCATTTCATTTTTACGGTCGATGATCAGAAAGGGCCTACGCCACCTTTGTTGTATTGTTTTCAAACAAATCCAATGTTGGGCCTATTACTTGTGGTACGCGGTTACTCCGTAGTATCGATAATCAACATAAAGTTTTTTTTAAGAAGAGTATGTCTATCCAAACACCTCTTAAACATAAAATAAACTTTATGGTTTTCATATCTTAAGTTTGAACCGCTAAAATAAATTGGAATCTTTTTAAAAGACATGAATCATGATATTGTTGCCTAAAGTTCGAATCTACTTACGTGGTAAATCTAAGGGTCCCTTAATACCTCAATATGTATACTTCCATTGTATTCTAAGCATTTACACATAGGACGATACGTGCCGAGATTTATGTGAAACCGTTTCTTGTAGGTTCAATGTTAGTGATGAAGATTGGGTTCACCAACATGCTTGTGAAGCCATGCCAATCTATATCTATATCTATACTTTATAATAAACCAAAATATTTTTGCTTACTTATCATCACTATATTAACTCTCATTTTAATTTTGACATGTGTCAATCTCATATTAATTCTTATATTAAAATTGACACATATCAATCACCTATTAAATCTATCTTCAATTTTAATTTTAATTTTAATATTTAATTTAAATAACAAAGAAAAATAACAACATAAATCCTATTTATTCGTCAAGAAAGCCGTAATACTCTAAATATCTTCAACTAACATACGTCCATTATATTGAAACACTAAATTGCATTTATCATTTCATGTGCATAATTTCGTAGATGGATTCTTCTTCTTTACAATCATTAATTTCATATAATTTTTAATAATCAAAAATTATTCGTAATAATATGCAAATATTTAGCACATTAAGTTAATAATTCGTAGTATTCAAATCAAAAGTCAAAGTTTTAAATTCAAAATTTCACACTTATGACTTAATTGTTACCTATTTTTACTCAATATTTATCTTATTATTAATTATTTGAATTCTCTATTTTTACTCATAAACAGGTTAACAATATAACCTACTAGGTTATTAACTCGTGTGTTACATATGCTTAATAAAAATATTAAATACTTAGCAACTATAAAACGATATTTTGATAATAAATATTTTAAGTGATAAAAAAATAATTTAAAACTTTAATCACTATTCAAATAATATATTTTCTTTTAATGTGAAACAATTGATATCTTTGAAATAACTAACGTTAAAGATATAATTTTTGTAGTTATTAAGGTAAACGACCCAATTTGGAATTACGTTAAGCATAGCAGATCAAAAGTGTAATATATAAAATATAATTTTTGTAGTTATTAAGGTAAACGACCCAATTTGAAAATAGTGTTAAGTATAACAGATCAAAAGTGTAACTTCCTATATTATTTTTATCGTTTTAGTTTTTAAATAGATTAAAAAACGTCATTTGTTTATAAAAATCTCATTGTTTAAAAACTACTTTTATTACATATTTTATTTTTTAAAAAATTATTATTTAAGATCACTTATTTTTTACATAAATTTTGTTTTTTTAAAAATAAAATATTTCTTACTTAAAAGAATTTGATTTTAGGAAATTTCGTATTTTATAAATATTTTAAGTGTGTTTTATAATAAAAAATAAATACTATTTAGTTATTAGTATTAATCAATTATTTGATAACAAATATAATTTAATAAATAAGAGAGAGAATATAGTCACCAGACGTACTAAATGGTCTTAAAATTCCGGTTTGCCTAACCATAAGTCAGTTCTAAAGGTTGGGCTTCGTGACTTCGTGTGATGTTGCTAAGAAATGTTGATAAAAAATGGTTTATGCAACGTGATTAGATTAACGATCATCTCGTGTAATTGAAGAAGAAGTAATTTCAGGAACTCATATATGTAACTGGACATGAATTCCTAAAATAGTTCTAACACCTTTTGATAAGAAAATTCCATTTAAATTTCAAAGGGGACAATCTCCTATATCATTATCTTTTGCAATGAAAATAAATAAAAGTCAAGGGCAGTCGATATCAAGAGTAAGATGATCTTAAAACTTCTAATTTTTGATAATTTTATTTGTAATTGTAAAACATATTCGTTTATGATATATTATGTAATTTATTATAAATATATTTTAGTTGCATTATTTTTTTTACCAAATCCCGTATAACACACGGGTTATTAACCTAGTTGTCAAATATAGAAAAAAAATGTAGAATGCAAAATAATTTAAATGTAGAAAATATAAAATTTTGATCTTTATATATTACAAACGAATTTTTTATTATATTAAATTTTAAAACTAAAAATAATTTCATTATTTTTTTTGAAACTTTTTTCAAACTACCAACTAGTCGACATAATACAAGAAGAGTGAAAAGATCATACTTTCAAAACTTTTTATAAAACTACATGATAATAGAATCATACTGTCACTTTTACTAGAACATAAATGATGACTCGTGAAGAAGTGAAATCTATCTTGGTACTTTTAGTTTTGCTTTTTATTTATAAGTTTATTTTAATATTTTATTTAAACTTATTGTTTTTTCAAATAAATGAACATATGTGTTGATATTTTAATTGTTTATTCAGTTTTATTAAAAACTAAGAGACACACCTCTCTCATCCTAAAAACCAAAAACTATTACAAATGATTTTGAATGTTCACACTACTTGATGTTATTACATATGATCTTGAATATTCACATTATGTGATGATAAATTCATACCTATGTTTTTTTGCTGGTTTATGAAAAACCATTATTAACAACTTTTGATTAGGGTTATTCATAAGTCGAGTCGAGCCAAACCGATCATAGACTCGACTTGATGGCGCCATCTTCAGTTAACGGTTTTGAAGTTTCAATCTTCAGTTAATCATTCGAAGTTGTTGCTAAAAAAGTGTGCCAACATACTCTCTCTTAGCGACAGCTCGGTGATTGCCTTCTATTCAGCCCATCAAGCAGGTAAGTGGCTACCAACATGTGTTTGTTGCCGGAAACAAACATCCACTACTCTTTGAAGCTGCCTCACCCCCGCCTTGTGATCACGATGAAACTGTATTTGATTTCTTTGTAGATTTGGTAAATCAGATATAGAAAGGTTAGTCAAGTTAATAGAATCAATCATTCTCATAACTACTTTCCAATTTGATTATCAACAAAAACTGCTTCAGAAATATAACCATCAATATTCCACATCTTTAATGTCTCATAATGTCTATGTCATCCTTCTTTAGCGGAATCTTCTTCGAACTCTTTGCTGGTCTAAACTCGTATCTAATTCTTGGCTTTTGAGTTATCCGGTCTTTTATCATTCTTCACCTGAATCTTCTTTGGTTTCTGAGGTTTTAAGAAAACAAACTTTCTCGCCCGAAACTCATCTCTTAACTTTTCTTCAATCTTTCATTCCATGTAATCATCAAATGGATTAATCAATCTTACTTGCACCAAAACACGTAACTCACATAGTGGAAACTCATTGAATAACCTAAGTCTCTTGTTCAAATACTGAACTCCATCCAGTCTTTTGATCATGAATACATTCGTTTCAGCATCGTACATCCAATTCAAATTATTTCCAATACATATAGCTATGTTTTTGTAAAACTACTTCGTAGTTGGACTCATTAGCATCTCATTCTAAGTACATCAACTACTAATAGATTTTCAAAGTTATCTTCAAAATTATCACAAAACAAGAATCTACATAAGTCTTTTTCTTTGAAATAAATCTTAGACATACTTCTAAGGAAACCATTCACCCTCTTCCAAATCATCTTCATCATCTTCAATATTAACTCTTCTAGATTTATATAAAGATTCACAAATTTGTTCTAGATCAAATTGATTTTCATCAAGATTAGAGCCTATGTCATTAACAAATTCTTCAAAATCAAACTACCTTTATCTTCAAGATCCATCAAAGCATCAATGATAACGTCACCTTGAAAATTTTGTGTTTGTTCTTTTCCTTTTCTTTATAAGAACGTTTAACTACAGACTCCCCCTGAAGATTATCATCCACTTCAACCGCTTTGCTAGAACCAACAACATGTTCTGTTGATGGAGGTTGTGAAGCAGCAGGATCATCGTCTTTGTTATCATCATCATCATTCCTCTGCATCGGCTCATTGGCATTTTCTCTACAAGAACTCTCCCTTGAGCACATAGAGGATGAGATAAAGAACCTTAAAGTTGTTGAATTAGTTCTTTATGTAGCTTAAATATCTATACATAATTTTGTTGTAACATAGAAAGTAGTTCTTTTTGAGTTTGAACTTGAGTAAACAAGTCCCACAACATAGTTAACATGTGATTTTGTTGTTGAACATGATTGGTTGTCAACTAAACAAGTTTTCAAACTATCATTCTCTAAGCTCTAGCTCTCCATTTTCTCTATGCCCAGAAAAATAGGCGGGTTGGGTTGGGTAACGGGTCAAAAAGAGTGCGGGTTAGGATGATTGTGGGTCAAGACGTGTTTTAAGCAACATACGTTTGGGTTTAAACGGGTTGTTTTAAAAAAATCAATTTCGCTCAAGTTAAAATGAGTTGTAGCTAAACAAATAGTTTATTTAAATATTTTTTTTCGATTTTCTCATTAAATATATTATTGATCATTCTTACCCATTGAAATTCATTATGTTCACATAGTTTTTAAGTTACACATCTTGACCCGCTTTGTGTTAAGGTGTTATCCATCTCAATCCATACTATATCATAATGTTGTCCATTTCAACCAAAAATGCAATAATTGTTTACCCAATTCTATCCATTTATGTTGTTATATGTCAAGATTGTCAGGTATAATTTTCTCTAATTTAGTCTTCAACATTGTCACCTTTGAAGTAAGCTCTGTAACCTATTACTGGAAGATGGTCCAAAGTCAAAGTCTTTAGTAAATACAGTATCAAAAGCAGCTTCAGATACATGCAGCAAATCAACTTATGTACCTAATGGAATTGTTGAATCAACAAGTAGGAATTGATGTTGTTATACTTGTAGTAAAGAAAGGAGTATCCTCATTATAGGACGAAATATAATCAGAATCCAAATCGTTCGTTGTCGCACCCCGGTCACTTCCGATTGGTTTTATGGATATTATAGTCTCGGTTAGAATTTTATAAAAATGACTTGCGTCATAATTTTCCACACACATTCACAACCCAACTCAATTCAAGTTTTATTATATATTTACTATATAAATATTATTTATGGTTGTTTTTAAAATATAAATATAATATTTTATCTAAAAAAATACTTATTTTTTTTTTGAAAAAAAAATAAAAAATAAGACATTACATTCATATAATAATTTGGAAACGAATGTTCCATGGTAAATATTAAGAAATCAAAAAAAATTAAAGAAAAGAAGAAATATGTGGATATAAGATGTGTTAATAATATAAAATAATTATAGAGAAAAAGAAAACAAAATTTTGAAAATTTTTATATTTTTTAAATTGGATAATGTAAGATTTTTTGGATAAAAATTTTGTAAAAAAAAACTAGCAAACTAATAACGTGACACGTGACAAACAACATAAACTGATAAACTTTTTACTAAAAAACATTTTTTTGAAATTAACTTCGTTTTTAATAAAATTTATATTAGCAATTTGGTATGTTCGTAAAAAAGTTTTACAAGATTTTGTTACTAAATTTTAAAATGAGTTTAATTAGATAAATTATTAAATGAAATGCAAAATTAATTAATTAAAGTGGAATTGTAGGAATGGTGAAAAGACATGGTTGTGAAGTTGGGTCGAATAAAATAGATTTTTTCTTTCTTTATACAATTCAGCCAACCAAAGGGTTACGATAGTAAGACATGTGATTTGTTTCATATTGGTTGTATAGACAATTGATGTTAGTTTTATAATCCAAATAGACTCTTTTGATTATCAGACTAGGTTTTGGGTTGAGTTTTCCTTTTAATCAGAGTAAATTATCGAGATGATTCTTGTAGTTTATTAATATTTCACTCTTAATTCCTATGTTTTATAAATTACTCACATGGTTCCAAACTTTTGACATTTGTAACACATATAATCTTTATGTGAGGGTAATTTAGTGATTCAAAGACTAATTGTGTTACAAATATCTAAAGTTTAGGACCATATGAGTAATTTATGAAACCTATAAACCAAGTGTAAAATGCTAGCAAATCGCAAGTATCGTATCGGTAATTTACTCTTTTATTATAACAAAATATATATACCCTTATAGGGGAAAGATCAAATAAAAAGTATATTTTGCCTAAGAAGGCTAAGAAGGATTTTTAAAATCTCCAAAACCGACCCAAACGAACTCCGATTGAACTCATTTTGATGGCATTGGAACCATCTCATCGAACCCTACAATATTAGATTTTAAGTTTTCGTTTTAACAACTAGATTTAGATTTTGGGTTTTAGGGCTTGGTTTTTAGCTTTTAAGTTGTATCTTTATGTTTAATATTTGTTTTTAAAGTTTTGGTTTTAGTATTAGGGTTTATTGTTTACGATTTAAGGTTTGGGTTTTAGGGTTCGACAAGCCGGTTCCAATGATGTCAAAATTAATTCAATCGGGGTTTGTTTGAGTCGGTTTTCAAGTTTTTAAAATCCTTCTTAGGCTTCTTAGGCAAAATAGACTTTTTAGGGGAACCTTCCCTGTAACTTATAAACCTGAAAACAAAAGAGAATGAAATTCGACTCATCAAGGCTAAAAGAGAGTGAAATTCTACTCTGCTTGAACTTTGAAAATGTCAAATATCAAGACACTAATAAATCTCCAAAATATACAGGAAAAAAAAAGCCATGAGCGATCTATTCACACGACAGGAACGACGGAGTGAAATCGACGACCGCCGATTCAACCACCACCACCTCCGGCGTCATCAACCTAACGATCTTCTGTGTTCGGTTTCGTCATATTTGTCAACCATCGGTAAATTTTAAACGTTTTTATATAATTCATCGTCAATTACCGTTGCTTTGGTTCTCGATCCGGTTGATCATTGATATTATCGCTAGCTATGAGATAGCATAATCAATCCTTCATCATGTATTGTACTGTCATTGATTGATTCACTGTTAGTAGCTGAGCCAATTAGGTTTTGTTTAGGGGATCACCAAGGTTATGTGTTACCAAAACCTCTGTGATCATCTTTGACCAATTTTTTATGCTAGACAAGTTGGTCATGCCTGATGCATATGTTCTAATTTGATCAGTATTTAATTTTAGGATTTCTCAGGTTGTTTAAAGTTATATTTGGTTTTTAAAGTTATAATTAGTTTTTAAGCTAGAGCACGACTCATATAATTTTAAATATTTAGTTAATTTACAAATATTTAATATAAACTTATAATTAATATTTTTATATAGCATGATATATATTCTTTAATTATTCATTTAATAACTTTATATATAATAGTAATTATTATTAGCTAAATACACATGTTTTGCTCATCAACCTAATTAAGATCCATATGTGAATCTAATATATATATATAGGGGATTAATAAAATGAAAACCTTATTTTAGTGAGAAAACTTTGAAAACTCATGTAAAACGAACGCATTTTTTTTTGAAATTTTTTTACATGTTTGTAGCATTATTGGACACATTTTTATAAAAAAAATCATAAAAGCACCGAAGGAAATATTTAAAAAAAAATATTTTATAAAATTTTTTTACGCTGTAAAACATACGTAACACTGCATCAGATCATGACGGAATTTTTTTACGTTTTTACGTATGTTTTACAAATTTTTTTTAGTTTTGTTACGTATGATTTACATGCGGTTTACTGGGTTTTCACAAATAAAAATGGTTTTCAAATTATCCATACCCTATATATAAGCTTATCTTGCTTAAGCTCGGCTAGATTCCAAGCCTTAGCGAGCCAATCCCAGTAGCACTTTATGCCCTTGGTTATATGTAACATATCATATATTTTAATTGTGCACTTGTGCTAAATCAAAGATTTGAAATATGATTTTCCTCTTTTGTTTATCTATAATTTAGAAGGCCTATAGACAAAGCACACGAGCTTGTTAATGGATTTCCCAATTTTATTCTTGAACACAGTTGTTATCACCTGCATATTTGCACTCTCACAGTGAGTCTTGGAGCAACTTATAATGGTCTTGTTTTGTGACTTTGAGCCCTAGTGTTCATGCCTAAGAAACAACCTCTTGCACAAATGTGTAGGTTAAGGTTGTGTACATCGTGAAGCGTTTTGGCCCTGTTCGGCCTATGCAAAGTGGGTAGAGCTGTAAACGAACCGAATGAACACGAGCGGGCCCTTGTTCGTGTTCGTTCATTAAGTAATTTAGCTTGTTCACGAACGCTAACGAACATATATTATTTAAACAATAAAAATTAAAATTCTTAATATCTAGAATTGGAGATAACCATTTATAAGTATATAAATTAAAATTTTATAGTATAAAACTAAAAATAACTTAAATATTATGGTATTAATTTGAAAATAAAAAATTAAAATATACAACACATTTAATGAATAAATATAATAAATGAACTTAACTGAACATAAACGAACGTAAATGAACATGTTACCGAACGTTCACGAACACAAATGAATGAACATGACCTCTGTTCATTTAACTAAACGAACGGAATTTGTTGCTCGTGTTCGTTCATTTAACTAAACGAACTTCCCGCCGAACGGTTTACGAATTGTTCACTGAACGTTCGGTTCGTTTACAGCCCTAAAAATGGAAGTTAAGTCGAGCATCAAATCTTTTTTTTTCTTTTTATTTTTATTTTTTTATATTTGGAATCTCACAGTTATATCTCTTGCACCATTTTTAATACAAATTTAGCCAAATTAATTTTATTTTTGATCAATTTGTGGCAACGCAAGAAGTTGAGGGAGTTGGACCGGAGTTCATTTGATGATGTTTTATGTTGGTCATGTGCAGGCTCTGCTTAGGGCCTGATATTTTAGGGGCTTAAATTTTCTTTTTTTCGCCCTTTAGGTATCATCGGTCGATTAATATATTTAAGAAAATCTCGTTTATTGATTACTTGCATGTTCTAGAATTTATAAATGGCCCAACAAGTAGATAAATAGACACTAACATTTTTCAAGAGATGGCCTATTTCTAGAATTTAAAGATGATCCATGAAGTTAGCAAACAAATATTATAAAACCCTGACAGTAACAATATAGATGGCCTAATAATTTTAAAAAATTAATAAATAAATAAAACCGAATAACATGTTCTAGAGGGGACTGATTATCAAATTTAATTTGGAACAATAAAATGCAATAGACTGATAACAATTTCAATCGATCGTCCTACACTGTCGTCTGTTGCCCAGCTCCCTCCCTTACAAAATTGCTACTTATAATCGGCAATTGTTTTTGGTTGTTTGCAAAATCACATTCTAAAATCAGCATGTTTATAATAAAAAGTTTCGTGTGTACCTAATGCCTTACATGTTAGCATTTATTTAATTTTGATTTAAAATCAAATTGATATGTCTAGTAAGTTGATTTAAACAAAGTAGAAAATGAGACAATTGGTTGATTGTGTTCGAATATGTATTGAAATAAATATGCAAGTAAAATTTAATCTTTTTACAATTGCAAACAAACTTAACCAGTATGATCTTACTTTTCAGCAGGGTTTGGGGGGAAAGATGGATACAAACCTTACCCCTATTCCAGTTGGGATCCTCTATCCCAGTTGGGATAGAGAGGCTGCTCTGAAAGAGTGCCCGGCTCAAAGTCATCATTTGAAGTTAATCATTCCGACGCTTTTAACGTTATTTTCACAAAATAAGTAAAATAACGTTAAAATTAGTGCAATTTTACTTTTGCCACTTGAAGGCACGCACATATATACATTATATGCGTGCACCGCAAATGGGGCGCTAATCTTTTCACAATTATTAACATTTATTTTGCTTGTTATCTATGTAGATATCCCAAGCAGAAGCAAGGTATAAAGCTGAGCATTGTTACTGTTGAAAGGGCCACTGCTGAGGCTACAGAGAGGGTCTCCGTAGAAAAGGCGAACATGGAAGCCCGGTTAGAAGCTGAACGTGCTGCTGCTCAGAGAGTACAAACAGAGGCCTGTGAGAGGAAAAGTGTTGAAAGAGCACAATGTGCTGCAAGAGAGGCCAAGGAGAAAGAATCACGTGAGAAAGAACGAATTGCTGTTGCAAAGGCCCAAACAGAAGCAAGGCATCGGGCAGAGCGTGCTGCTGTTGAAAGAGCAGTGGCCGAGGCTAGAAAGAGGGCTGCTGTTGAAAGAGCTGTGGCTGAGGCCAGAAACAGGGCTGCTGCAGAAGCTCGAGAGAAGGCAAACATGGAAGCCCGGTTAAAAGCTGAACGGATTGCTGTTCATAGAGCACAAATGGAGGCCTGTAAGAGGCCAAAAGACAGAGTAGAACAGACCGCACCAGATGCCCAGGAGAAAGAAGCACAAGAGAAAGAACGAGTTGCCGCAAAGGCCCAAACAGAAGCAAGGCGTCGAGCAGAGCGTGCTGCTGTTGAAAGAGCAGCGGCCGAGGCTAGAAAGAGGGCTGCTACCGAAGCCTGCGAGAGGGCAAGCATGGAAGCCCGGTTAAAAGCTGAACGTGTTGCTATGCAGAGAGCACAAATGGAGGCCCGTGAGAGACCAAGAGAATGAGCAGAACAGACTGCTGCAGAGGCCGAGTAAGAATCACAGAGATGCGAGATAAATAGAATGATTGGGAGTTATATTTGTATTGATTTGCTATTGTTTTTCTCATATTTATAAATCATAACACTTAGTATGACAACTTTATTTCATTTAAAGTTTTACTATTCTTATATGAGGAGTAACCGGTAGTGTTGAATCTTTGAGACAAATGGGTTTAAGTTATGAGAAATAATCTCTTGCATAAATATGCATGGTAAGGTTGCTTATATTGGATCTTGAAGCGATCCAATTTTCTCAAAAGTCTGTGTAATGCCGAGGTTAAGTCAAACATCGGGTGCACATTTATACCAAATTGGTAAATCATCCAACTCCTTTATCCATGACAAATAATAATTAATAGATAAAGTTTGATAATTTGTTGTTTGAGATCTTTTAACGTTATAGATTTTTACCCTATCTTATAAATTTCTTTTGCAGTGGTAATTCACAAGGCATTGGCGGGCATGAATCGTTTAATACGTTCCTTATTCAACCAGCTTGGGAAAGAACGTGCCAAGGGCTGTATTTGTCGGTCTTGAACCAACCGTTATCAACGGGGTTCGAAGTGGAATTTAAAGACAACTCTTTCACCATGAACAACTCATTTCTGGCAAATAAGATGCCTCCAACAATTTTGATAGAGGACACTGTATAGGTGAAAAAAATAACACGGGTTGAAATCGTGTATGGTTGGTTGGTTGTTTGACATGTTGAATGTGGCAACCGAAACATTATCTCTCAGGAACACCTGTAACATCCTCCCCAGATAGACTTCAGTCTTCCCTTACGAAACTTTCGTTATTGGGTTAGCCATGCAATCAAACCTCCTCCTATAGGTAAGTTCAGCTATTGTGTGTGACTGCTTCTCATCGTGATACATCAACCCTAACACCAAACATGTTAAATAGTGTAGCATATACATCAGTCTTTTAGTTAACCTGTTTATTGAAACTAGTTAAATGGGTTGTAAACATGTTAAATGATTGGCTGGTTGTAAATGTGTTAAACTTGTACTAAATGGGTTAAAAAAAATGGGTAGACGTATTAGCTTGTCTTCCCAAACGTGTTAGAAATTAGTCAACTTGAATACAACCCCTTTAATAAAAAACGCATCAAATAGGCTATATAGGTAAACTCTCATACGCCTGGGTTAAGCAGGTGGCTAAATGTGACGCCCCGACACCCAAGACAAATCACTTATCGGAATTACTCATAAGCACAAGGTTAAACAGAGATATAAAAATGTAGCGAAATTGAAAACTTTATTTATTAACCAACTGCTTAATATATAAGTTGTTATATTATATTACAAATGCTCTATTTATTTACATTTAAATTAAGTAACGTTCTTCATTCCTTTGGTTGATTTTTGATGCCTTTGCTTCTTCTTTCTCTTTACCTCTATTATTAGAGAACTCACCTGGTCCTAATATGCATACTTAAAATGGTCAGCTTACGTTTGTGAGTTCTAGGTTTAGAAAACCTCTCCTTTAATATACATATATCATACATTTATACCAAATTATATGTCATTGGTATATCTAATCATCCAACTCCTTTATCCAAGACAAATAATAATGAATAGATAAACTTCGAAAATTTGTGGTTTGAGAATTTTAACGTTGCAGATTTTTACCATATCTTATAAATTTCTTTTGCAGTGGTAATTCGCAAGGCATTGGCGGGGACAACTCGTTTAATACATTCTTTATTCAACCAGCTTGGGAAAGAACGTGCCAAAGGCCGTATATGTCGATCTTGAACCAACCGTTATCAACGAGGTTCGAAGTGGAACCGACAGATAACTCTTGCACCATGAACTCATTCCTG
This sequence comes from Mikania micrantha, assembly GCA_009363875.1. Classification (NCBI taxonomy): domain Eukaryota; kingdom Viridiplantae; phylum Streptophyta; class Magnoliopsida; order Asterales; family Asteraceae; genus Mikania; species Mikania micrantha. The sequence continues at coordinate 13,175,042 of CM018695.1, forward strand.
GCAAAGAAGATGCCTCCAACAATTTTGCTAGAGAACACTATACAGGTGAAAAAAATAACACGGGTTAAAATCATGTATGATTGGTTGGTTGTTTGACATGTCGTTGGATCTTGCAACCAAAACATTACATATGTAGTTATTCGTGTTAATTTAATACATAACCCTAACACCGAACATTTTAAATAGTGTAACGTATACATTAGTCTTTTAGTTAACCCGTTTATTGAAACTAGTTAACTGGGCTGTAAACATATTTAACGATTGGTTGGTTGTAAATGTGTTAAACTTGTACTAAATAAGTTAAACAAAATGGGTAGACATGTTACTTAGTCTACCCAAACGTGTTAAAAATTAGTCAACTTGAATACGACCCCTTTAATCAAAAACGCATCAAATAGGCTATATAGGTAAACTCGTAGATGACCTGGGTTAAGCAGGTGGCCGAATGTGACGCCCGACACCCGAGGCACGTCACTTATCGGAATTACGTATAAGCACAAGGTTAAACAGAGATATGAAATTGCAGCGGAATCAAAAACTTTATTTATTAACCAACTACTTAATATATAAGTTGTAGTATTATATTACAAATGCTATATTTATGTTCAAGCTAAGTGAGAGTCTTCATTCCTTTGGTTGATTTTCGATGCCTTTTCTTCTTCTTTCTCTTTACCTCTATTCTTAGAGAACCCACGTGGTGCTGACGCGTATACTTTAAAAGGTCAGCTTACGTTCGTGAGTTATAGGTTTGGAAAAACTTTCCTCTAATATACACTAGGTTATAGACCCGTGTAATACACGGGTTGCGAATAAAATATAATGTGCTTTTATAATTATGACTTCATGAATTTACATAATTAAAATAATTTTATTATATTTTTTTAAGTTTACATGATTATATTAATACTAATAATATTAGTTATACCTTTTTTTATATAGAAAAACTTTAAAGATAAAATTTGTAAAAAAATATTCTTAAAACACACACACACACACACACACACACACATATATATATATATATCATTAAACATAGATGTATTAAACATTTACATAGATTAAATATTTAAATTTTAAAATTATTTGTTTAAAATAACATAATACATATTTTTCAAAGACGTTTTATAAAAAATTAAAGAATTGATTCATAATTTAATCATATTATTTACTAAGTTTAATAAAATTATTAATATTTAATAGGAGAGAAGATAAAAAATCAAAATTTAATAAAAATATGGCATAGAAATATTTATTATGAGAGAGAGGCTGGAAAAATTATTTTTAAGTGGCCTAAAATGTTGAAAAGTGGCATATCAAAACCTTTATTTATTATATATTATAGATTTACATAGGTTAAATATTTGAATTTTAAAATTATATGTTTAAAATAACATAATACATATTTTTCAAAGACGTTTTATAAAAAATTAAAGAATTGATTCATAATTTAATCATATTATTTACTAAGTTTAATAAAATTATTAATATTTAATAGGAGAGAGAAGATAAAAAAATCAAAATTTAATAAAAATATGGCATAGAAATATTTATTATGAGAGAGAGGCTGGAAAAATTATTTTTAAGTGGCCTAAAATGTTGAAAAGTGGTATATCAAAACCTTCATTTATTATATATTATAGATTTACATAGGTTAAATATTTGAATTTTAAAATTATATGTTTAAAATAACATAATACATATTTTTCAAAGACATTTTATAAAAAAAATTAAAGAATTGATTCATAATTTAATCATATTATTTACTAAGTTTAATAAAATTATTAATATTTAATAGGAGAAAGAAGATAAAAAAATCAAAATTCAATAAAAATATGACATTGAAATATTTATTATGAGAGAGAGGTGGGAAAAATTATTTTTAAGTGGCCTAGAATGTTGACAAGTGGCATATCAAAATCTTTATTTATTATATAGTATACATATAGATATATCAAACTTTCTTTTTGGATAAATTTAAACATTTAAATAAACTTTTACTCTACAACATGTTGTCAAGACCGCAGCCGAGATCCATGTTCGCATGAAAACATTTTTAAAATAAAAATGCATTAAATGTTTTTTCGGAAAATATGTTCTCTAAACCGCAACTGGGATCCGTCTTTTTAATATACTATTCACCGAGTAATGTTCAAAACCAATCACTCACCAAATACTGCCTTAACTTTAACCTTGGGTCGTCACCTAAGTGATCGTCATCACTTAATTCTCTACGTTGTACAACATTTGGGAGGTCGTTACCTACCCCTTTATCCCAATCATCCTATAAGGGCATGACCGATAGTATATGCTAGGCAATTCAGAGCCCATTGTATTGATGAGCCTTGGATTTTCTTTATCAAAATTCTCTCTTTATCTTTTCTGCGATAATGACCTAAAATCACTCGTTGAATAATTAGTTCCTTGAATAATTTTTGGAAAACTAGTTCACATAGAAAGAAGTTGCACTGAGTTTGAATACACTAGTTGATTATCGAAACCAACTTGGATTTATACCAAACAAGTGGGGTTTGAAAGATAACACATAAAATAAACATTTGGCTCAAGAATCGCTCAATTTGGATCAAAAACGGGGTTAACCATTCAATTTGATATTAGAGTGCTTTGAGAATAATAAAAAACGAAAAGCGTTCAATTGAAACATGAAAACGTGATTAAATTGGTCCTAGTTACTCTTTGGGACGGAGTGGAAGACGGGAGGGGATTCTAGAACGCGGAAAAGGATCCATTAACTTCGAAAGAATTGAACTAGTAGGCGTATGACTGTATGGAGTGCCCCGTGGTTCCTCAAATGCCAGCCGCAGAGAGGAATGCCATCAACTAGGGCGCCATTGGTCACTAACCACTCACTCACCGGACGCTCGGGCTCCGTGTTTCAAGTTGTGCAAGTTATGGCCTTCCCAAGTTGACCCATTTGTTCTGATTGTCCAGTACAAATTTGAGTTCTCAACTTGGGATAAGATTGAAGGGTCAAAACTTGTAAATGCACGTCCACTTGGGATGGAAATTAGACTCTAAGAAATTGATTTTAGACTCAAGAATCTATTGATTTGGTGAAGATATGACCAAGTTATGGTTATTTAAAGTTGAACCAAAGTTTCCAACAAACTTCCTAACCGGATTTGAAGTTGCAAAACACATTCATTGATTATGAAGTCATATGTTTTTGTGCAAGATTGCTTTTTAACATGATTTTATTTATTTTATTCGATGTTTTTGATATAGATCGAGAAAATAAATTCACACTTCGTTAAATCACATATTATGTTATTGTAAGATTAATAGTTTAAAATGAGGGTTTTCATAACTTTTTCATGGTTTGCATGTAAGATGTGTTTGATCTTACATACAACCATGAATGTTGATTTTAAACATTCATAGATGGCTATATAGAGTTTTATGAATGTTCATGAGCATTGAACATGACATTGGTCGGTGTGATACCTCACACTCCAATACTTTCATATTTCAAACTGTAAGCACAAACATCTTATACATTTGGTATTATTACAAACATTTGTGCTGAACACAAACATTGTAGATTTCAAACACTTACAATTAATGTGCTACATTTCATGGTAGTACAAGCATGATTAGGTACAGTTGATGTACTACATTTCAAACACTTACAATTGATGTGCTACATTGCAAAGTAGTACAAACATGGTTAGTTACAAACAAGTTACTATGTGCGAGGTTATATAGTACATACAGTTGCAAACATTTTGCTATGTGCGAGGTTACATAGTACAGTGTGATCAAACATGAACATTCACAGTTAGATTGAACAATCTGATTACGCAAATCTCACTTCAAATGTTATGTTAATAGGTTATTAAAATTAATAAGGAAGTTATTTAAAATGGGTCAGTAATGGTTTAACTTATTAAAATTAATGCTGAACTTGGTTATAAATTATTAGTTGGGTATTAGAACTTAAAAGTAAATTGGGGACGATTGGAAAATTTTATGAAGGAGTGATCGAGATTTTAACATATATATACTACTAGGCTATTACACGTGTGTTATCACACAAGCTTATAATAAACGACTAAACAAATAAATGATACATAAATATTACAAAACAAATATACATGTTAAATCAAAAATAGTTGAAAATATTAAAAACTAAATCAATGAACTTTAAGTCTCTAGATATTTATTCATAAGCAATACTTGGTGTTATATTTTAAGGTCTATCAACAATATCTAGGAATTATATCTAATGTCTCTCTCTTCTTGTAACTCTTGAACATGCAACATAAAGTTGACAATGAGTAAAAACATGTCTTTCAAAAATAAGCATGCTTTAAAAAGTGATTATTCTTGACTTCTATTCATGGTCACAACAAAACATACCATAAGTGGAAATTGTATTATTTTAATCTAAAAGAAAGTTGTATGTATGTGGTCTTTTTTTGAACGGCCAACAAAACTCTTTTATTATTAAATGGATAATTAGGACTAACAAATAGTTAGCCCTACAATATACACCTGAACAGTAAAAAATTACACACCCAATCTAGATAGATCAAAGTTGTACCATTGGTTCCAAGTTAAAGACCCTAACTTGGCAATATTCTTTACCCATAAGAAGCTTAGAATTTTTATTTCCTTCATCATATGTTCAACGGAGAAAGACTTTGATTCAAATAATATCGCATTACGAGTCTTCCAAATACACCATATTGAAGTTGCAATCACCGAGTGAATTATCTTCTTCCATTTTTTTACCCACGACCCACTTTACTTAGATCCACCACATCCTTTATACTAAAGATGACCAAGGATTGCATTCTGCACCAACTTGAAATTGCTTCCCAAATTAGTTGAGCAATCCTACATGAAATGAGAATATGCTCTGCTGTTTCATCATGTTCATCACAAAAAACACACCAATGGGATTCAAAATGCATCCTCCTTAGTGATAAAGCAATCTTGGTTGGTAATCTGTCTTGTTCAGCTCTCCATGCTAGAAAATTCACTTTTTTAGGCACCCAACTATTCCAAAAAAACGAGTGAGTCAGACTCGTTTTATTAGTTTTCTGTAAAACTTCTTTGATGCTGTCAACTGTAAATCCGTCTTCTTCCCCATGTTCCATCGCCATCGATTAGATCCATGATTAAGCTTTACTGAACTAAGGATAGTAGAAAGCATCCTTAATTCATTTTGTTGTAGTGGACTAAGTTCTGAGGCTATCCATTGGAATTGCAAAATAATTCTCCCTTCCTGTAGCTTCATACGATCAGCAATCAAGCATCCTTTCTTTCTTTCCATTAAAAATAATGCCGGAAATTTGGACTTAAATGGTTCTTCACCCATCCATAAATCTATCCAAAATAGAATATTGGTTCCGGATCCTGGCACCCCAATTATGGCATTACTCGTGTTCACACCAGCCACATATATCCACTGAATTTTTATATATAGCTTTCCAAGGAGCCGATATAGTAAATTTCACAGGTATAAAATTCCATGCCCTAGAATTATGATGATAAGCCCAAATGACCTTTCTCCACAAACCATTCTTTTCACTTTTAAATCTCCACCTCCACTTGGCTAATAATGACATATTCATGATTTTTAACGATCCCAAACCCAGACCACCACTATCTTTTAACTTTATAACTTTATCTCAAGCAACCCAATGTATTTTCCTCTTATTATCATCCCCACCCCATAAAAAAGTTTTTCTTAATCGGTCCAAGGATTCTATAACGTGCATAGGAGCTTTATATATAGAAAAATAGTATGTAGGCAGAGAATTTAAAACCGAATTTATCAAAGTTATTCTTCCCCCATATGATAGACTTTTTGCCTTCCAAATTGATAATCTTTTCCTGAACACATCAATCACCGGTTGCCAATGCTTGATTAAATTCATATTTGCCCCAACTTGCATACTCAGATACTTGTAAGGCAAACTTCCAGATTGGCACCGAAGCCGGCTCGCAAAATCATTCCTAGATTTCTCATCAACTCCCACACCAAATAATCTACTTTTAGAAAGATTTACTTTCAAACCTGACACAAAGTAGAGTAGGATTCTTTTAAGATTGTCCACATTTGTTTCGGTCCATTCCCCTAATAATATAGCATCATCTGCAAAAAGTAGATGAGTCAACATGAGATTATCATTTGGGATATGAATGCCCTTGAATAAACCTTCTAATAATGCCCTTTTCATGAAACAAGAAAGAGCTTCCATAGCTATAATAAAAAGAAAAGGAGACAAATGATCTCCCTGTCTAAGCCCTCTATAGCATGTAAACTCTCTTGTTGGGGAACCATTGATTAATACCGATGCTCTTGCTGATGCTAGGATTGCTTTCATCCATACCCACCATTTATTTGGAAAACCCATTTGTTCCAAAACAACACCCAAAAATTCCCAACTTAGATAGTCGAAAGCTTTTTCAAAATCAATGTTGAGTAACATGCCAGATTTCTTAGACTTTTTCAGCCCCGCAATGATTTCATTTAACATTAACGGCCCGTCTAATATATTTCTATTTGATAAATAAGCAGATTGTTCTTTTGAAATTAAACTCCCCATGAAATTCTTGAGACAATTTAATAATACCTTGGATAAAAGCTTATTAAGACAGCCCAATAAGCTTATTGGCCTATAATTAGTAAAACCGGAAGGATCTTTTGTTTTGGGTATTAGAACAATGAAAGATGAAGAGCATCCATTACTTATAGTCCCCCTGCTATGGAATTCATTAAAAAGATTGATCCAATCGTCCTCCATCCAATCCCAACACTTTTTTATATACATGAAAGTTAGACCATCGGGTCCCGGAGCCTTATCACCTGCACATTCTTTAAGAGCTGCCTTTATTTCATGAGTAGAAAACGGAATAACCAGCGAGGATGCTTCAGCTTGAGATAGTTTCTGGATATTCGAACACACAAATGATGGTCTAGGGGACATAGGTTCTTTGTACTTATCTGAAAAGAACTCAAAGGCTTTTTCTTTGATAATAGCCAGATTTGAAGACCAAACGCCATCCACAAAACTACCAGAGATCCTATTATTGCTGAGATTAGCATTAGTTAATCCATGAAAATACCTTTCGTCCCCTTCGATAGCCCAACGCCTTCTTGATTTTTGTTGTAGGTCTTGGATCTGCATATTATCATATTCCATGATAAATTTCTGATAGTCAACTTTTTTCTCCACTTCGAGCTGGTCCAATGGTCTTTGTTCAGCCATAAGATCAAAATTCTCCACTTGTTTTTTGTATTATTTATATTGCCCCTCTCTTTTTATCCTTTCCTTAACCATTCAGTCCTTGATACGGTACTTTAGCCAAAGTAATTTTGTAGCTAAATCCGAGTATGCCACTCCGGTAAATCTAAACTTATTGCATTCATTTCCCATAAACTCCAGAAAACCTGGGATAGTGAGCCAAGAATTATATGCTTTGAAAGGGCACGGGCCAAAATCAACTGATATAGTGGATAGCAATACCGGCCTATGATCAGAGTACTCTCTAACAAGAGCTAATAATGTTGCATTATTCCACCGATTAAAGAACTCTTTACAAACCGAAAACTGGTCTAATTTACTATGTTTATCACCATTACTACACATATAAGTGAATTTTCCGCCACCTTGTTGATATTCAAACACATCCATCTCCCTAATAAATTCATTGAAGATCGTTGCATTAGCTTCAAGAAATTCAGAATTTAATCTTTCCTCAGGTGCACAGACCTCATTAAAATCTCCCATAAGGACTCATAATCCATTCATCGAGTTCCTATACGACAAAATAACTTGCTAAAGATTTCTGCGCATTAACGGATCGTTTGGTGCATATATATTGACAATATATATTTTTTCATTCAAATTGCTCATTCGACCACTGATTATCATAATATTATTGTGTTTAATCACCCCCTCCTTCATGAAGAAATTTGGGTTCCACACACAACAATCGTCCGGAAAGTCCATTCGAACTCACCCCTTCATAAATGAAGGGACATCCGCCCCATAATTTATTAATAAAAATCCGTGTTACTTCCTTCGATAATTTGTTTCCTGAATAGAAATAAACTGCACCCCGTACGATGTTTTGAGATTTTTCACCCGGTTGGCTTTCTTAAGATCCCCAACCCCCCTTATGTTTATAGTTAAGAAATTCATTGATTACCTTCTAAATCACCTTCTCCAATGATTACCGATCTAATATGGGATTTTAAAGGTTCTAATTGTATTCCCAGTGCATTACCGATTTCAACAGTTTTGTTGATCTCTACTCCCACCTCATCTGCGTTCACCGGAGTGGGTCTTGGCGGTACGCGAAGGATGGGCGGGGGATTTGAATCCCGAAATTCGCCGCGGTACGCCAAGCCCCTATGGGACCCTCTTGGCGGTACGTGACGACATCCAGATGCCAAATCTGTATAAAACCAAGACAATCATGGCTATCCTACCTTTCTCACTCATTATACTCGGCTCTACACTCCAACTCCCGACCTTATCCTCTGCAAAACCATCTGCAAACACCGTTGGAAGCCATTGAAGCCCCAAGAACCTGAAGATTGAAGCTTGAGAGCAAGAAGGAAGGCTTGGAGGAGCTTGTTCATCATCACCATCACCTTCTAGCCATCGAAGCACCACCATCAGCAGGTTCCAGTAGCATTTCCAACCTGTTAGAACAACATATCAAGATTCTTGGAGAAGTTGAAGTTAAATCCATGGATAACTTGCATCTTTCACACCTAAAAACCCACATACAATACTCGAAACCCACATGCAAACACTCTATCTACATATGCATGGCATTTTGATCATATAAATATGTGATTATTGATTTGGATGATCTATGATGATCCATAGTGATGTGGATGTGTCTTGATGCTTGTCTTGTTCATAGATGTTAAAACGGTGATTTCTAATAACATGCATGTATGATCTAAGTTATTTTAGATGATTTTAGATGGTGACAAATGATTATTGATGATATTTGTGACATGCTATAAGGTTCATCATGATGTATTTGGTCAAAAAATGGATTATTTGAAGTTATTACTATTTTTAGTAACTTTTGAGTTAAACCAATATTTTATTCATTATGTTACAACATTTAATTACTGAAATGTGAGGCAACCGTAAGTGATGTGCATGATACTTCTTTCATACTAACACTCATTTGCTTTAGATGAAAATAGTAATTGCGTTAGTAACAATTCAAAAGGAATGTATAAAATAAACCCAACAACAAATAAAACACCCCAAATCTTCACAAACCTGCTGCAGAAATGAATGAGGGAATGGAATGAATTTGGGAAAGAAATGGATCATTACCAGTCCATTGTCCTGTTTGGTTACCTTTGGTAATGAAATGATTAATTACCTTTTGTTGTTTGGTAGACATGAGAAGATGAAGGAATGAAGTACAAATTATGGGTCGATTCGTGGTTTTAATCATTGTTCGAATCATGTGTCATGGGTCGAGTCATGGTCCAGACCATCGGTTGGTTCATTGGTCATTTATTGTTTAGCTCATGGTTTGATTATGAGACATATCATGGATCGGGTCTTGGTTTGGTTTGTGGATTGAATCGTGGTTTGGGTCATTGTTTGTGTCATGGTCGACTCATGATTTGGGTCATGTTTCATCATGGTTCAGGTCATGGGTCATGTCATAGTTCGAATCAGGGTTCGCGTCATGATTTGGTCATGGATCGAGTCATGGTTCAAATCATGGTTTGCGTCATGGTTCAAGTTATGGTTCGGGTCATGGGTCAGGTCAAGGGTTGGGTCATGATGTTGGTCATGGGTCGGGTAAAGGTTTTGGACGTGGGTCAGGTGATTGGTTGGATCATTTCTTCAAGAGAAGGAATGAAAATAACACCCTACTCCAAAGAATGAAAATCATCAAAAGTGTAACATCACTGTATTTTAGGTATTTTCTTTACATATATATATATATATATGTATGTATGTATGTATGTATGTATGTATTGATAGAACCTGATATGTTAAGTTGATAATTTGAGAATTATTTGCTGATATTATCACTGGTATACATTTATGAGAATATATGATTATTACGCATAAACCATGGGAAAGTCAGTTTGAAATATAACTAGGCTGAACCATAGTGTTTATTGCAGTTGATTAATTATGAGTTGAACTGGTTTTGGTTAGAATTGGAAAAGGTTATGGTTTGGTCACTAAATATAGTCAAGGACACATGGTCATGGTTTATCGAAATGGTGGTGGGACGGCGGCTGGATAGGTTGCGACCGACTCCTACGTATGCCCTATACATAAACTTATTTCGGTCTATCATGGATGTGTCAGTGATATGATTTAGTGGGGTTAAGGGTTGGGAAACTGATAATTGATAAACATATTGCATTAAATAATGAAAAGGATAATGGAAAATATTTATGTGATGGTGAGGTCACGAATATAAATTAAACGTGAATGTTATTTGAGAAGTGTTAACTTAATAATGTATTCGCGTGAGTGACGATTCGCACGAATACATTTATTAGGAATAATATACTGAAATGATATTCCATAAATTGTAAATCAAGTTGGAATAAGATACGAGCGTTGTAATTATAAGGGTGACGATCTTTATAATTACAAACGTGAGTTACGCGTTCCAACGAGATAATCAAATAAAGGTTTTCACGATATTTAAATTAATAAAAAGAATTTAAAACGTTTATTAGGAATTATCAACTTAAACGGATTTAAATAAAATCATTTTATTAATCGAAAACATTTTTATTAAATGTTTCATAATTTAAAATATACAATTCGTGAAAACCGAGCAACTTAAAATAATTAACACGAAGATAAACGTAACCGAGCAAGCGGGATCGACTCGGAGTATAAAAGGGAAGAACCCTTCTTCCTCCCCCATTTTTCCAGCTCATTCTCTCTCTCTCTTGTGACAATTCAAAATTCTCAGGTTAGAATCATAACTCGAAAATGAAGAGAATGAGTGGAAGCGAAATCGCGAAACGAGGCTCCGATTTCAAGATACACTGAGTCAAAGATAGCGTTAAATAAGAGATCATATATTTTGAACTCTTTAGGTCTTGAGATTATAACCATTGGAAAGAGCTCGAAAAATCGTGAACGTAGGCGAAAACCGTGCGCAAAACGGAGTTCGTATGCTCCCGGAATCGCGAAAACAAAATCGAGTCTGACTAAGGCGGTGGAGGTACGCCGAGAAACCCTTTGCCACTCTTGGCGGTACGCGACGGACCAGCGGACATAAAAATCTGATTTTCTTGATCAGATTTCATTTCTGGTCAAATACTCTCGACTTTCAGACGAACCAGATCAAATTTTAAACCCCAAATCTCAGTTTTGAAGCTACCAAATCATCAGGATCAAGCTAGGGATCGATTCTACAAGTCCTGATCATCGTTTTCATCCGAGAAATCCGTCCGATCGGGTAATGATTCAACCTATCTTACTAGTTTGATAATGGTTAGATTAAATCTTGTTTTGAATATAATATAATAGTTATTGTTGTGGATTATTGCCTAGTTGATGGCTAGGAATGGTTAGAAACGAAGAACACGGTATGTTAACGGTTAAATCTTTGTTTTGATCCGTTGTAATGCCCGGTTTTCATGAAACCACAATAATGGTTATAATGGTTTAAACCATTTGAGTGTAACAATGATTGTGATTGTCTTGATCATTCCTTGAAATGCTAGGTTAAATCCAAGTGTTTCAAACTAATGACAACCATAAAGATAATCTACGGAATAACGATCTGATGTTTATGATAACAGTCAGATTAGTACATCGAGCATGGTTATTAAACCTATTTTAATATCACATTCTCATGTTTCATGATACCTAAATGATCAATAACAAGGATTGACTATTCCTAAGGCAGAAATTCATCTAGGAATTGTTTTAAGTGAATAATCAACAACAATATCTATTTGATTAATCCGAAAATGTCGTGATTAATCCAGTTAGTCATTAACTCCATAATAGGATCCTAAATCATTATAGGTTCCTTGTTTATCACACTTTGTGCAATATTAACTTAAAGAGGCTGATTAAGGATTAAGATCAGCTTGATGACTTAAACTACGATTCCTTGTTATCAAAAGTCAAGGAATATTCTGATAATCCAATTCAAATACAAGGAACTCATAAAACATTAATGAATTGCAGAATTCTCTTCAGATTTTGTGTGATACCTCAAAATCAGAACACTTCGATAAAACATGTGAGACTGATAACCCTTTTTCTTTAAATGTTTACCAAAACTTGGGGTGGAACATGTAGATACATTTTCAAAACATACTTTATCAACTATTGTGAAATCATATATCAGTATCATCAGGAAAATGATGATAAACATTTATCAACTACTGTGAAATCATGTATCAGTTTCATCAGGAAAATCATGACAAACTATTATCGAGTAAATCTTTTATCAAATCATTAAATCAAGTGTATCACTTGGAAACTTTGGTTATGTGGAGGCTATTTGAGGACATTCTTATGTAAATATCATTAACTTGTTATCAAGCCCTTGGTAGTACTGGTATGATCATATGCGGGAAAACAAGTATCATTATCACAAATCTCTCCAACCGTGGGTTGGACATCATCATGTGAGCTAACAATCATTACTAACGATCATTTATCATTAGGTTCGATGTTTGCATGCTCAATTAGATTCAATTTCAAAGTACCTGTTTGATCACTTGTGATTACTACATCATGAAAATTATTGTTTGAACAATCATTTTGAATCAACAAAACTTATGTTGAGCATCAGTAAAGAAATCTAGGTCAGGATCAACAACAGAAATAGTTGCGACCTAGAAAGAGAACAAAAACATCGTATTGTATAATAATTATCTTACGATAAACTTGTTGTATAATATGTATGTTATGTTTGTTTAAATGAACCTAATTTTTTAAAACATAGTAAATCATGGGTTATTCTCCAACATTGTCACATGAACACATAGTCACACGCCGTGGATTCCGCACGCGGCGTGGGTTGTGACATCTCTAAACCTTTCCACCGTCACTTTCTCTCTCTAGAAATTCTAGAGAGAGTTCTTCATTTCTTCACCATTTTGCTTGATCTTGGTCCACTCGTCTAGATCACGAACCCATGAAGAAAACAAGCTCAAATGACGAAAAACGAGGTAGATCTACGGTTTTAGGTTCGGATTTTAGGGTTTTCAACAAACCCGACAAAAACCGAAGTTTAACCGTTTTGAACATCTTTTTTCGACCCACACACCTTCTAAATGAGTTTACTCACCTAAACCCACTCAAAACGACTATATATTCGACCAAAAATCGAAATCGCCACATACCATGGCTGAAACCCGTTTCAGGCGAATGGCTCATAAGAACGAACCACTCATTCGTGTGAGCTACTCCTTCGTGTGAGCTACTCGTTCGTGTGAGGTGCTCATTCGTGTGAGCTACTCATTCGCATGAGTCATTTGTGTGAGCTGCTCATTCGTGTGAGCTGCTCATTCGTGTGAGAACTCATTAGCGTGCCTCATTCTTACGAAAATCACAAGAATGAGTCATTCTTACTACACGAACTCAATTAACAACTCTGATTCAAAAGAGAACAATCAAATAATAAATTATAGCTCAAACATATCGTCAAAACTTAATTTGTAGGATTCGAGTAAAGTTCCGTTCCCTACGCCCGATAACTGAAGAACTAAGCAAACCACTTAGTCAAGGTGAGTTCTCATAATCCTCTTTTTAAATCATTTTGCTTTTAAACTCGGGGGTGGAACATGTATACCAAAACGAATATGATTTTGATAACACATGGGTGAAACCTGGATTATCATTTTGATATTCTGATTATTGAGATAATTGTTGATTGAGGTGGATTATCACAACTTCGTGAATCATTGTTGGTCGAGTTGCCTTCAGTCTTTCGCGATGATTGAATTACTATTGTTGAGTTGACTTCGGTCCTCCGTGGTGATTCCACTGTTGGTTGAGTTGGCTGCGGTCCTCCGCAGTGCACTGTATTGACACTTATGCATATTAGGAAGATCGTTGATTGAGTTGACTTCGGTCCTCCGCGATGATTCCACTTGCCGTTGATTGAGTTGACTACAGTCCTCCGTGGTACATTATATTGAGATAATTATGATGAATGATGATGATGAATGTTGATTACCTATTTGATGATCTATTTGAATATCTATTTGATGTGTGGGGTTGAGATTGATTGGATATACTTGAATAATTACTTGTTATTGCTTGAATTATTTGATTTGTGTGTTTGTTGTTGACAGAGTTGGATTATCTCACAGGTTCACATGTGTATTTTCTCAAAAACTATAAAATTTTATGAACTCTTATAAACATTTTTTTTGAAAATGAAAAACTTATGATTACTCACCAACTACTTCGTAGTTGACACTTGATTTTCTACATGTTTCAGGGAATGAGGAGAAGTAGGTAGATGAGGATAGCTCTACACTTTTGAAAATCATCACTTAGGATCTCGGACTTAGCTAAATTAACTGGATTACTGAAGACTAGTGTTTAGTTAATTTAGCTATGTCTTTTGTGTAAATTGTTGTACTTGAATCATGATGAACATGATTTTTGTGTAATTACTTTAACTGATTTAATTGATATGTGATGATACATTTAAATGCCCACGAGCTTATGAACAATCTACACATCCCTTGTGGCATCCTGACTTTCCGCCATCGGTCGGGGTGTTACAAAAAGTAAAGGAATCACATTCCTTATGGAATGGTGCATTCCATTCCTGTGTGGTAACCAAACACGTTTATTTTCATTTCAACATAATGACTTAATCTATTCCATCATTCATTCATGCATATCAAACGATACCTTAAGCTTCAACCTATAATGATGTAGATATGTATAATTACTACTCCAAATTAATAAGAAAAAGATGGGAAATGCTTTAAAAAAAGCGAAGGCACACAAAAGTGACACCAAACATTTAATTAAAGTACTTATAAATTAAACAAATGGATAAAGAAATCTTACATACGACACATAAAAAGTGAGGTAATTGTATCATAAATAATGTTGGTACCTTGAATGAGTATAACAGGTTTATAGCCATTTTAAAAGCTAGATTTTTAAAACTAAAACGTTTTTTAATACAAAATACCATCCCTACATATACATGTAACCCATTTTACAAATATTTTCACATAATTTCTTTTTAAACCAATAACTCTACAATTTTTATTTTATATTTTCTACTAAAAAATGGCATCTTCCTTTCGAAATGCTCAAAACCCACCTTACCCTATCCTATGTTTTGCCACATTTAGTTAACAAGCTGAAAATAATACACAACAAAATTGTGAACGCAAGATTCAAATGAATCGCATTGTAATTTGAGAAAAGGAGAGGAAGGTGTTGTGTAACTAAATTGATTTTATCCTTGTTTGAACTCTATCCACACGATGGCTCCCTAGTGTTGATTTCTTTTAGAACTTTAACTTCAAGACAGAAATCGATTGACTCGCTCCCATCATTGTTGCATAAGGTTTTTTGGGTTATGACTATGCATATTTCAAAATCTGATGAAATCGATGGACTGCAAATAATATTTAGGGTATGCAGAAGGGGTTTCACGATTGATACAATGGAGTGATTACTTTAATAAAACCGCTATGACCCGCGTGTTTTTTCTTTTTAGAGAACAAAAACCTTACAAGTGTACATGGATGAAACAAATGAATACCATGTGGCTACAAATTTTGAGTCTTTATTATATACTAGGTTGGTGCAACGTGTATTATACGAAATAAAAATAATAAATATATGGGTACTAGTTCTAAACGTAATTATTTTATATGTTGGATATCATATCTATCGTTATTGAAATTATTAAGATTTAAAAATAAAAAATATTTAAAAATTATAAATTTTATTTTAATAAGATATATTTGAAACTTAAGTATGATTATTAAGTTAAAATAAATTATTAAAATAAAAATATTTATGTCTTTTACATATAATTATATAATTTAATCTTTTAAAATCATTAACATTAAATATGAGAGAAAATTAATAAATATAATTGAATGAGAGATGAATGCGAGAATAACAACTGTCAAAACTTAATAACAAATGAATATATGAGTTACATGCGGCAAGTTTGTTATTCTTTCGGCCCATGTTTCAAAGCTACCAAAAAGTTCAAGCCTCCGGGATCTCTCTTGAATAACAGTTACATTCTCTATCATCAGTGTTGTGTCTCAAAAAAGGATGGGGTAATCATATTATCTCATATCTCTATCTCTTATTATATTTTAATTTTGCCTCGCTATATATATATGATACTATTTGATTTTGAGGTTAAATTGCCTGATGAAAAGACGAAATATGTAGAATTTGTGCAGCATATTGGTGTTCCTACAAAAGACGTCTTTTGGAAGTGGTAAGCTACAACATACCACCAGCTCCAACAACAATATGTTTGAAAAGAAAACAAGTTCTCTTTACATCACCAGGTACACAATAAATAACTTGTACCTCATAAAATTTAAACACTTATCGTGGGTCGGTTTTCATAGTTACAACGGGTTTAATGGGTAAAGACATGATTATGCTCACCTATTGTTTTTGTTGTTGTTATTATTAGTATTAATATTATGTCTTTTTTGTTTACTAATCATTATGAATGTATTAACAAAATTTTAGGTTCAAGATTAATTGGAATCACAACTGCAAGAACTTAGATCTCAACTTGAAATTGAAAGAAAATTAAGGGAATAGTCGGAGCAACGAATTGAACAACGATTACGAGAGCAAAACGAGCTAGCGCAAATGCAAAAACAAATGCAAGAGTTTATGAGTAAATTTATTGCTTCGAGTAATTACTAATAGCTGGGTTGAATTAAGTTGATATTTTGGATATGTTAACTCGTGTTTGGTTTCTTGTTTAGATATTAAAACGTGAATTGTAATGCATGTATTTTCTATTTGTTTAGGTTATTATGATTGTGGTTGAATTTGCAAAATAGGTTTTGAAAAGTTTTCTGGTTGAATTAGATTCTTTTAGTAAATAAAAAGAACTTAATTTTTTAGTATTTCAATTATTTTTTAATAGAAAAAAGTTTTGTAGCAAATATGTCGCAAAAAAAGTATTTTTTTTCAATAAAAAAAATTATAGGCGTTGCTTATTTGTTGCAAACCTATAAAAGAACTACATTATTATTTGTGGCAAATGTGTCGCAAAATAAAAACTGTTTTGATTATTAAATTTTATAAGTGTTGCTAATTTGTTACAAATATATAAAAGAAAATTGTTATGAGTTGCAAATGTGTCTCAAAATAAAAGATTATTTCGCTTAAAAAATCTGCAAGTGTTGCTAATTCGTCGCAAACCTACAAAAAGGAAATTATTATTCGTTGCAAATGTGTTACAGATAGAAGAATTATTTGATTTAAAAAAATTAATAAGTGTTGCTAATTTGTCGCAAATTTATGAAAAGAAAATTATTTTGAGTTGCAAATGTGTAGAGAACAAAAAGAAAATGAATTCCATTTATGTCGCAAATGTGTCGCTAAAAAAATTAAAAAATCAAACATTGTCGCAAATTTGTTGCAAAATAAAACTTAATTGCAATTACATTAACAAGAAATATATAATTAGGAGTGTGTGTAGCAAATACGTAGGAACTTTGCGACGCACTTTGTTTGTCGCAAAATTGTTACAACTTGTGTTGCAAATTTGTAACAAAGCTTTGGTAGTAAATATGTCGCAAAATCCAGTTTGCAACGCATTTGCTACAAAATCGAGCGTCGCAAATTTATTTTTTTCTAGTAGTGACATAGTATAGATAAAAGATTAAATTTTTTTTCTAAGGTCACGGTAGCCCCCCAAACCACAATGTAGCTACGCTCCTGTATGCTCCAGTCTCCATGACGGTTAACCCATGACCCGACTTGAATTCATCAAAACTTTACCCATCAAGATTAACTCTTCACATAAAAAGAAACACATAGTAATGTGATTTGGTGAAACTTAAAAGGATTCCAAAGGGTAAGTACACACACTCATAATTCAATCCCCATTAAGTAATACATAACCTTGTGAAATTCGAAATCACATGCCAAATTTTTAGCCTCAAGATTCACAATACACAGAAAATTAACACACATATGTAACCAAAAAAAATGGTAAACAAACTCAATTAATGTCTATAATATACCAGCTAAAAAACTAGAATAACTTGATTAATCTCTATAAGCCAGTGATCTTAAGTTAAGAAACACCATGATACAAATAAAAAACGACACATTAGTTGTACAACATCTTTAGGGTATAAAAGAAACTTATCAGCATATTTATGTTGATTTGAGTATCGAAAAGAGTTTTCAACACGTCAAGCTTAAAGAAGCAGACTAGCCTAGTAACATATTTTACTTAAAAACACAACTTAAGACTCAAAAGGGGCTAACAATTCTTACATTTGATTTTGTTGTGACAAGTTCAATGATCTTACTTACACCCATGTGGGTGCGGCCATCTTATATAGAAACAAAGAGTTGAAACTAGCGATGCGTACCCATCTTGATCTTCAAATGACTTTCTTCTATTTTTCGTGTCGTTGTTGGAGGTGTAGAGAGGTGATGGTGAATCCAAATACGATGAAGATGAAAACAAAGAAGATGATTCATATGCACCTTGTGAAACAAGAGAATTATGGCTTCTCCTAGTGGAAGTAAGCATAGGAAGAACACCTTGTAGAATACCTCCTTTTGGCTTTGAGATGTTTCTATTAGGTGTTTTGGGAGAATTGAAGAGAAATGATGGTGGCGGTGTTAGTGGTGGCAATGGTGTTTCGTGAAACCGAACTCGTGGTGTGCCTGGTTGTGATTCCCATTTAAACGGAACTGCAACCTGTGCTTCACCATAATATACTTCTATACAAGAGTTGTGTTTCGACATTTGATCACTTGATAAAGGTCTTGAACTAACGCAGAATCCCCTATCTTGGTTTGTTTTAATGCGCGTTGATGGAAGTTCGGAGCCAATCGAAAGTGTTTTCATCATTTGGTTGATGACTTGATCCTTAAGTCACCTAAATAGTATTTGAAAGGTTTTGAAAACCACAATGGATCTAGGGTATAGAAGAAGCGTTGGGTATCTTAAAATCTCAATTTGGAAATTTTGACATAGGGGTATGTACTTGTTTACTTAAACATACATCAAGTTCCCAATACACATTCCTCTCTTTATATACATATATATGCACACACATAAATAATTATTTCAAAACCAATAATGTGATGAGAATCGTAACATTATAATACAATTTTACCAATGAGGCAGTGTCTCAATGGTAACCCGGGATTCTTCCAAATGTAAGGTCTTGGGTTCAAATCCCTCTCTCAGCGAAAAAGGGGTCTGACGAAGGTCAGGGGTTTTCCCAGTGGGATTTCCTCATGGGGTGGTTGTGGTGGCTCATGGGAGGTCCAGGTAATAGACCTTGGTGACATGGACTGGAAACAGTGAGATCACACGATTGAGACCTTCGCCGTTCAAAAAAAATATATAATACACTTGTATCTCGTTATTTAAAGAATGCATTAAATGCTTGGTAATGGCGACACTTTTTCTCTCCCAATTCTTGATTATCTTATGTGCTTCATGTGCAATTCTTATATATATTTCAGAAATGAATACGTTAACCGTAAATAACAAATATATAGATTCTTGCGGCATTTGTCACAATTTTGTTGGACAAAAGTCTATTTTTTGCCCTTTTCTAATTTCACTTTTCATATTTTCACTTTTTTTTTGCATTTAATATTCATTTTAGGTAGTCCTTTATTTATAATTTTCTGTGTATTCAATATCTTTTTTATTAAATTAATGTTATATATAAGTTTTTAACAATATAAGTATCTATGAAAATAATCTTTTGCCTGCTAATTAGACTATGAAATGTTAAATCTAAAAGAGTCTTCTCATGTGAAATCCCCAAGAAAGTAGCGTCTTGGATCTTATTTAAATATTAAAAATGGAAGTTGAATCTAGAGTCAAAGGTAAAAAATGGTATAAAAAAAAGAAGCACGATAAAAGAAAAGGCATTACAATGTTGATGATATTAATGAGAAATAAATGCATGTAAAGAAACATGTGATAGCGGTATTTTAGCAAGAATAACAAGTTATTAAATGGAATGTATCTCTTGATCGATCTTAGATTAAGGGTTTGAGTTTCATTAAAGTTAAATTGATATAAAAGCTTACTTTTAAAAAAAAATTAAAAATAAGTTATTGAATACTTTGTTTTTAGTTTTGAATGTTTAGATACTTTTATGAATCAATTCAATTTTGTGAATTTAGGTATTGGATATTGGGTATTTGAATCTCTAATTAGTGAAAAACCTGAATTATTTTTTCATTATATGTATTTTTTGCAACAAATTAAAAAGGTGGTTGCAAGTAGAGGTGAGCAAAAAACCCGGAATCAAAACTGGAACCAACAAATTGAACCGGAACCGTCGTACCCGAACTATTGGTGCAGGTGGTTCTGGTTTCTCAAAGAAATTGGAATCAGAACCGGTTCCACCATTACCCGGAACACCCGAACTGGAACCGGAAAAAACCGTTTGGAACCGCTAAAAAAATCAGATTTCCTAGACGCAATGTAAAATCAGATTTTTTTTGAGGTTCTGATTTAAATCAAATCCATCTTCCTCTACATCAAGATCATCATCTTCGCCATCATATGTGTATCAAAACTCTACCAATGAATTTAGGGCATTTTCACATGTTTCGTTAAATGCATATTATTAAATTGCTTGTGTAGCAATGATGTATTATTTTTGGTACTCGGTCATGATGTCTGACACACTACTTAGAACAGTGGTGTTGTTACAATAGGAGAAGATAATACTTCTTTTTATGGTAAACTACAGGAGATCATATAATTGAACTATGTAATAGGTTACTCGGTTGTACCATTTTGTTGTAAATGGTTCAACACATTGGGTAGGCGATTTAATAAGAAGAACGATATCACTATTATCCATTTTAACATGAATGGTTTGTTAATAAGCAGTATATTTTGGCCATGCAATCTAAACAAATGTTCTATCTCGATGATCCTTCTTGAACCAACAATTAGAGGGGTTTGGAAAACATTCATCTTCGAAAACATCGGAATCATCGAAGTATGGGTGTTGTACACTCAATCATCTGATTTTTACTTAGTTTTCAATGATACATGTTTTGCAGCACCCTAAATCATTTTATTGTAAGTTTGTTATTGACTTTGGATCCTTGCCCTAGATGAAAACTTTAAATACAGGCGGTGAAATAAGTCCTATTGCCCCAATTGCGGATGACGAAAGTTTAATCGATGATAATGACGAATTGAAGAAAACGAAGGGTAATACATTTCAATTGACGAAGAAAAAATAAATTACAAGAAGGACAGTGACGACAATGATCTTTAAGACAAATATTTTTGTAGTGATAATTCTGATTGAATGTATGATTTTTATTTATTTTTGTTAAAATAATTAACATTTATTATTTTATTAAATATTGTTCTATTGCTTATTAATTATTAGGATCTTTTTATAATTTGGTTTTGATAAAGGAGTGATAAATATGGTTTATATGAAGGAATTAACCTCTCCATGTTCCTTCACATAGGATAGTGACAAGTTGCAAGTCTTGTAATGTAATTGCATACTATATAGTTGCTCATACTTAATATATCTTCAATTTGTTATTTTTTCAATGTCATGCATGAATAACCTGAGCACATGGCCGGCCCAATGGGCTTAAAATCCTAGGCCTCCGCCCAGGGTTCCCAAAATTTATAGGGCCCCATAAAAATACCAAATTGGGCTTATACGTATATGTAAGTTGGGCCTAATGATAATCTGTTTGGAAGAAGGATGGGCTACGGATACCTGGCACGGAAATACATGATATAGGGAGATGGGATTCAAAGTTCAAACGGTGGAAAAAAGGGGCTTTCAAGTTTCAAAGCTTATCATCATTAATCAGTTCATCACGAGACAATTTCACCACGTCAAAAATTAGGGCATCGACATCACCATCTTCACATGGATCAAATCGTCACGTCTCTTCGATATCACAATTGTTGGAATCGAAGCACCATGGAAGCCATTAACCCACCTCGTCTTCTGCCGCCTTTTAATCTTGCCCTATCCCCATCGGCCATCACTTTTCTTACACGAACCATTCGACATTCCAATTATCCGCTCTCAACTGAGTCTCAATCGTTGTTGTTAATCCTGTTATACAAAGTTACAAACCATCCGAGTCTCCGAGACTCATCTTCATCAGCCATCAGGTGCTAGGCGACCGGTCAGGCGGACGACGGTCGTCGGCGACGAAGTTACGAAATACGAACCATTCCGAGTTCCGACTACCGTTCATTGGCGACGGCCAACCGTCAGGACTCAGGCACCAGGCGACGACCAATTGACTATTTGTCTTTTTGACTAAACAATGAACACATCCGGTAAAGAGTTTTCTGCTTTTCCCTTTACTTGATTAAATGATTAATTGATTCATATTCATATTAGAGGTTGTGAGACTGTGAGTTTTCTGCTTTACTCTTCACTTGATTCATTCATATTGTGTGCATAAGTGTTTTGCTTGATTCATTCAATCATTCGTTTAGATTTTATTTTATTAGGTTTTACTTATTATTTGATTAATTTAGGTCTACATTGGTTCATACTTAATTAGTGATTTATTGATTCAATGATTCATATAGGTTTTAGAAAAGTATATTAGAAAATTATATTCAGTGATTCATATAGGTTTTAGTATACATGTTTTACTTGTTTACTGATTTAGTGATTAACTATATTAGTTACTGCTCTTTGTTTATTGATTCAGTGATTCATATAGGTTTTAGAAAAGTATTATTTTAGTGTTTTACTTGAATGATTCGTTATTTCAAATAGAAATAGGAAATACGAATCAGGATCCTCAAAAAAGAAAGAAGAAATTAAAACTAGATGCTATAGTTGAAAAAGAAAAATGATCATTTCTAAACTTTTAGTTTATTGTTGCCGGTCCCAAGCCCGGAAAAAAGGAGGAGAGTTTTAAATATAACTATTAGGTGTGAGAGAAGGGCTCCGGATTTAAAATCCGCCTAAGGCCCCGAAAAACCTTGAGACGACCTGCTTGAGAAGATGTTCTCATAAACAACACCTAAATTTATATGATAACAATAAAAAGGCTAATAAACCATTTCCTTTTAAATTTAATCCCATAGACCAACAGTTTAGGATCGTTGGCGAAAAATTAATATAAATTGTTTGTAAGGCTAATATTTAGCGAGGTTGATACACATGCTTTTTTCCACTATTGTAATTGACAGAAATGCCCGTACTTACCACACTTTATATAAGGATACATGTTTTAAAAAAGTTATTTAAAATAATATTAAAATTATAGGTTATCACGACCTCTTGTTGCAACTTGCAACAAAGAAAAAAAAAGATAATAGATTAATAGTAGTTAGCTATGAGGGTGACGTTGATATAGATAATAGATGGCATTCATTTTTTTATTATTTATTTTATTTTTTAATTTTCTAGGTTTTTCACAATAATAAAATGCACATCGTCCAAAAAAACCTGCCAGATATAATAAACAAGTACAAATTATGAAACAAACAAGTTTAATTCTAAATAAAACTAAATTCAATTGTTCATATACATTGATCCATATAAAATTAATCCAAATCCATTAATCAAACAAAACCAAAGTACCTTATCACTTTGATTATAGACTTCATTATGTTCTTTGAGTGTGTTGATACAACATGACGACACCTTTATATTTCTGCATTGAAAGGAGTTCATCTATTTATTGTTGCATACTTTTATTTATCTATTGTTGTTATGCCACTATAGATTCAAGTGTCATCGATCTATATATTATCTTAAAATATAATTTATTGTTATTGTTACAATAAAGTTCATCTATTTACTGTTGCATACTTTCAATTATATAATATCTTAAAATATAATTTGTAATTCTTAAAGTTTTATTATTTGTCATTTATTATTTTTAAGTATTCGTTATTTATTATTTTATCAACAATTATTGTTATCAAATGTACAAATCTTCATAAAAAAATTATTTATAACATATTACATTTGTTCAACCCATGTAATACATGATTTTCTAACATAGTTCGTAACATATAGGAATAATAATAATAATAATAATAATAATAATAATAATAATAATAATAATAATAATAATACATATTTATTATTGAAAATTCCAATATTATTTCCTTGTAGCGCCTTTAAGAAAAGATGATCTTAAACTTAACTACTCGTCTTCTTATGTTGTTTGAATGATCGATTTAAGAAGTAATGTTACACAAACAAGTTTGTGCAATTGATGTCAAATTTAAATTAACTTTTGAGGATTCAATGACATGGTAAAGAAGAATAATCAGTTTTCATTAATTATTTAATTAAACTCAAATTTAAAGCTAATAGTAATCGGTTTTATACGGATGGCTTTTGATATACATCACAAACCAAACTGTTTGCCATGGTCAGAACAATTCTCAAGCAACCACCAAATATTTAAAACAATAACTAATCATGAACTTAAATCTCTAACCGGCCAGTTTGGACGGTTATACATTTTTAAACCAAATATTTTGTAGCCCTTGGACGAATCATAATTATTCAAAGTTGTTGAACGAAGTTTTCCAAACATTAAAATTGTTGGGTTCTTTTCATTGTTTTGTATTTTAGTTGGATGTGGATGTAATACTTTTTTTTTAACGACTAATTTTTGGATCACTGACAGATAATTAGAGTCTTATCGTGCCACCAGTTCTAAAAGAAACTCAATACTTTAAGAAAACATCCTTTTGTTTGAACCTAGGACCATTTGGTTCCTGAGCTTTATCCCACAACCAAGATACCGCTAGATTATAATGTCTTTAGTATGTGGATGTAATAATACTTGAATGGTTTTTTTAGGTTACAAATGTTATTCATAGCATGGGCGGAGGAAATTAAATGAGACCGATGCCCAGACAACATCGTTTTTTCAGCACATATGGACATTTATGAACAGTGTTTTCAAATGACAATATCGGTTTTTGAACTAGTGATAACATCAGTTGCAACGACCAGTTTTGAAAGAATTTTTTCTTCAATGAAGCATGTGAAGACGTAATTGCGTAAGATGAATAAAGATGGTACCTCAATGATTCTTGCATTTTTTATGTTGAAAACGAGTTATTCCAAAAAGTTTCAGTCGAAGATGTAATGCAACATTTTCAAAACATGAAAACTTGTAGGGAACAAGTATTTTTTTTAATTTGTAAAAACTATCGAATTTATATCATGTGTTTTTTTAAATATATTCACAATTTTTATCTGATCTGTTTTTCTTACGTGACAAGCATGTAAAAACGGTTGCGGAATAGGACCTACCCGGTTTGTGAAGATTAAGCAGTTGAAGAACAGAGAAAGTCTTGAAGCTGGGTGAAGATGTTGAAGAACACAACCAAAAACGAATCTAAGATGTAATATAACGACTAACAATGTAAATAAATAAGATTCATTAGTCAACAAGATTACATTACCTACCCCTCACATGCTCTCAAACTCCATGGATAAAGAATCCATGGAGTTCATGGGGGAGAGCTCTCAAGACTACATTGAAGCACACCCTCACACACTCTCTTGTCTGTGTTATTTTGACAAAATAGAGAACATCCTCTATTTATATGTCACATGATCCAAACCCTAGAAAATAAATAAAGTGCAACAAATGATAATAAATAATAAACAAATAAATCATATTATCATTTGCTAAAGTCTTCGGGTCATCTCGAGTGTCTTCATAATCTTGAGCTTTTCAGTGGCTTTCGCGGTGACTCGTTGCTCCCTAATCAACAAATACATAATACTTCTTGTTTACATTCCATCTATCCAAATTAAACGTTGGTCTTGACTTTTCTAGACCCAACAAAGCATTTCCTAACCCGAAAGCAACACTCGAAAATTTTAAATCCAGTACTATGAAATTAGAGCATTCAAATACGTGACATCATTGGAAAAAATGTTGAATCCGTCAATGAGCATATATTAATAATAAGTATAAATTTAGTGTATTTACCTAAACAATGTATATTAACAAAAACATTAATCGCGAGCTTTTATATTTAAAGATAAAGATTTAACTTTGAAATAAAATAAGAAATGTTATCCAATATTAATTCATGAGAAAATTACCAATTTACTCACTCTTGACCAACTTTTTACTAAATTAATCACTCGAATTTAGGACTCTTAGACGCCAGTTTAGACGTCATTTTTTATATACTTTTTGTAAACATACGGGCCCACATGTTGACACCTTCGTCGGGGTCTAAATAGGTTGTCTTAAGACCTCTTTTCTACCGGCGTTTTAAAATGCACGTAGATGCCCAATTTAGACACCACCTTAGACGCTCAATTTATGTCTACATATTTAAGCCGGTGTCTAAATTGAACGTCTACAAACGTCTTAAGACGCTAGTAGAAAGGAGTTTTAAGACACCATTTAGACCCTGACAAAGCCGTCAACATTAAGATGCAAGAGGTACACTTATTAATATTATTAATATTTTTATTATATTAGACAGATGGCGAAGCTTCAACAACATCTTCTTTGTCTGTAGATGGCGAAGCTTCAACAGCATCATGTTGGTCTACAGATCTTTTAGAGGCAGCAGCATCTTCACGAGTGAATTGTGCTTCGTATACAGGCGAAGTGCCCTGCTCAATGGTTGATGACACCATCATTCCTTTCTTAATAGCAACACTTTGTCGACTATCAAGTCTATTCATCTTATTGTACACTTCTCCAGGGGCGTCCACCTTTCCATCATCAAAGATGTCACAGTAAGCCTGCACACAACATACATACATACATACATACATACATATAAATATATATATATATATATGTGCAAATTTAGCTTATTCAATTACTAATATATACATGTATATATACGCACGTACGTATGCAGGGGCGGCTCAAGACTTTTCGAGACGTAAAACAAGTTTATAAGTTCCGGCCTTTTGTAATTTTTTTGTTTTTCTTTTAATTTAAATATAGTAGAATATAATTAAAATCATCTATTTGATATGTTGTTTAACTATTGGTTTGACCTCTAAAAGTATTTATGTTTTAATAAGCTACAACTATTTCAAGTTATAAAATTGACCCATATAATTGTAGATGTGTTAAGCTTCTGTTTTGTTTATTTAAAATTAATCAAACTTTATGGATTTCAATTTTTTTTTTACAAATGATTGTCATAAATTATTTTGTTTTCTCTTCCAGATTTTTCATTATTTATTTGATTTTTTAACCTGTTAAACCTTAAATCCAAGTCCAATTGTATAAAACATGTTCAAAATAAACCTAAAATTGGTGTTCAAAATGAATGCTTACTTGGTTGTTAAATCTCACTTGGCCCCAGGGAGTTTGCCAAGCAATTAGCTGGTTGCAGAATTCTGTATCATCCACCCTGACGCGATACACCACAAATCCAACCGACCCACTAGCCACAGTAGGCGTTTTTCCATGAAAAAAGGCACCCCATTGCCCATTCTGAACTCTAGTCGGATACGGGCCTACTATCTCCCCATACCAGGAGTCTTGTTGAGTAAACACCAGGGTCTCACCGGTGGCATTATAAAAAATGCCTAGTGTGGAAACTCCATTCCCCCAATCTTGCTTCAGTCGTCTCACATAGGCTAGCGCGTCACCGCGCTTGCCATCGGCATTAGGATTGTTTAATGCCTGGATTGCCCTTTCGGTCCTTGTAGCTCCCGCTATTACAGGATTGCCAAATACATTACTAGTGGCCATTAGTTACACAAACAAACTAAGAGAGGTGTTATAACTTATAAGTTTTGGTTTGGGATGCTTGGTTAACTTGAACTCTATTTATAGCCCCTCCTTTACAAGCATGAACCATATATGGCATGAAAAATGTGACTAAATGTTTATTAGTTTATCACATCCTATGAACAAGTGGATGGTATTCCATAAACGTTGCACCAATTTGTAATACTAATAATGTTATTTATATGTAAATTATTATGACAATCAAACGTATACCATCGTTACATTTTTTTCTATTTTTTTATACTTTTTCATGCCTCTTAAGGAACAAGTGCATTATATTTTTAGTTCATTAATTACACAAACAAAGAGAGAGTGTTTGAGGGATTAAGGGAGGTCATATTTTTTCTTTTAGCTAATTATACATACATATACATATATATATATATAGGGGATGGTTCCTTTGTTAACCCTCCCTTATTGCGAGAACCCGTGTTAACCCGGCATTTTTTGCCCGAATCTTTGTTTTCTTTTTTTCATGGTTTTTGTTATACATAAATAGGGGGGGTTTCTTTTTTGTGTTTTTGCTAATTCATCACCGTTTAGAAATTATTTACAACCGTAAGTAGGTGTAAGTTACTTACATTAAGTGTAATGTAAGTAACTTACACCTACTTACGGTTGTAAATAATTTCTAAACGGTGATGAATTAGCAAAAACACAAAAAAGAAACCCCCCTATTTATGTATAACAAAAACCATGAAAAAAAGAAAACAAAGATTCGGGCAAAAAATGCCGGGTTAACACGGGTTCTCGCAATAAGGGAGGGTTATTATTTGATCCTTCCCCTATATATATATATATATATATATATATATATATATATATATATTAAAAAAGAACCTTTTAGATATTGTAATATTTTCAGGTTAGCTTATTGAATATCCGGCCAGGCAGGCATTGATCCAAGAATATCTTGTATGACCCAAATCCTTTTCATAATTACCTAGCTTTTTGTAGTTTTACCTTATTTAAGTTATGCGTAATGGAGGGAATTGATGGATGCTTGACCGGTACCACACAAATGCCGCATAACTATGCCTGGCAAAATGGGCGGGTTGGGTCGGGTTGGGTAACGGGTAAGAACGGGTTCGGGTCAGGATGGGTACGGGTCAGAACAGGTTTTAAGCAAAATCAGTTCGGGTCTAAATGGATTGTTATTTAAAAACATCAATTTAATTTAACTTTAGATGTGTTATAAGTAAACAAATAGTCAATTTGGATAATTTTTAGTGATATTCTCATCAAATATGTTATTAATCATTCATAAATGTTTGAATCCATTGCATTTACATTCTTTTTTGGTTACCCGTCTTGACCCGCATTGTGTACAAGTGCTACCCATCTCAACCCTCTCAATATTATGATGTTACCCATTCCAACCCATTATACTACAATTGTTTACCCAAACCAACCCATTTCCTTTGACATGGGTAGAAATTGCCACCTCTACGCATAACAATCACATAGGCTTGACATATGTGTAATGTGAATCTTGATGTCGGTGTTTGATTGGGTGATGTGGGTGTTTTTTATTGGTTTAGAAAAAAAATCCTTCATGCCAGTTCACGGTTGTGAACAGTGTCACCTAAGACCAGTCACGCCTCGGTCGCAAGGTTTGTGTAATGAGTACGTGTGTAGGCATGGCAAGGGGCTTGAGGTTGGTACAAAATGAGGGTCGCTTCCCTTTACACGGTCTTGAAAGGCCACGTGTGAACACTTAGATATGTAATTTCCGTGTGTAGAAAACTAGGTGTTTTTATAGTGGTGAATTGGGATTTTAAGACGGTTTAGGAGTCGCAATAAAAGGTTTGTTTGGCAAAATTAAAATGTTATTAAAAGCAATTAAATAACTGCTCTAAAAAACCATTTATATATTATAAAACTAGACTAATTTCCCATGTATACACAAGTTAGAACAAAATAATTTATATTGTTAATAGTAGAAATTTATAATTATCTACTAGTCCTAATAAAAGAGTAACTCAAATGCTAAATGTCATTTAATTAGGATGTCCACATCATTAAAATGTCACGTGTCACTCAAATACATATGCCACGTACGTATGCCATTTTGATAAATGTCACAACCACAGTCAATAATGACTTTAAATAATAACGGTCACTTAAATATCTTTGCTAATTTATCTAAAATTAGTTATAATTGTGTATAATTGACATTAATAATGACTTTAAATAATAACGGTTTCCAATTACTAAGCATTTCAAAACATGTCTAATGTCTTTAAAATCATAATTTATTATAATTATTATGATTATTATAATAATCACTATCAAAAGTTGGATTGTATTTAAGAGATCCGGTATTTAACATATGGTCAATTGTATGTTATATTATCAAGAGTGAAAAGTAGTGATGGATTAAAACTTATAATTTTAAACAAAAATGGAAAAGTTAGAAGTACAACAACAAACATTGTGTTTAAGAAAATTTTTGAAAACTTATGAACAAATTCTTGTGACTTTTAATTTTAGTTTATGATGTTTTGTGTCACGTATAAGTTGTTATATTAAAGGTAGTTATAAATTATAGTAAACTGCATCTTAACTCTATGTCAACCAGTGTGTTACACATGTTACTAACCTAGTACAATATAATTAAATAATATAATCACTTTTTTTAAAATTTTATTTGCTAAATTTTAACATTATGTTTTACAAAATCTGTTTTGTAAAAATCTCATTCTTTTAACAAAAATACAGGCTACTTCTATGTATTACATGAATTAATAAAAAATAATAAATATATAGTAATGAAATTTAAGAATTTTAAAAACAGAATTTTGATATAAATTTTAATTGAAAATACGTGACGTAAACAACTTAATTAATAAAGAATTAATACCATTTTTTTTGCATTCATGTTTTGAATCTTTTTTAAACAAATTTGTGTTAAAAAATATTTTTTTGTAAAAAGGTCATTTTATTGTAAATATCTCATTGTTTAAAAACTTTGGTTTTTAATTATTTTTGTGTTAGTTTTTTTTAAATAATAAATTTTACAAAAAAAAAATTCTAAAAAAGCGTTGTTTAAGAAAAAAAAATCTTGTTTTACAAAAATAACGTATTTTATAATAATTTATGTTTTTTTGATTGGTGTGATTGTAATAAAAGAACTTTTTTAATGTTTTAAAAAATATTTCTTTTAGTATAAAAGTATAATATTTAATATTATGATTTTATATGAGAGATGTATTTAATAAAAGAAAGAATAATAAAAATAAGTATGTACAAGCCATAGAAATATAATACATATTTAATTTTTTATTTATTAGTATAGAGACTTTTTTAACTTTTACAGCCATAAATGATATATGTCATGAAAAATGTGACTAATTGTTTATTATTTTATCATATCCTGTGAACAAGTGGATGACATTCCATAAACGTAACATAAATTTGAAATACTAATGTTATTTATATGTAAACTAGTAAATTCTCCACATTTTGCGGTCGAAATTCCGTTACAATGACAAATAACAGAATTAAGACATGATAACGTATATCAAAATACATATATAGAAACATGCCACAATAGTTGTCATCTCGGCATAAAAGCCTAAAATATACTTTTCGTATCATGATCGTGATACCAAAAAGAAAATGGCTGTGATTTAAAAAAACTTAAGTCATACCACATTGTCAAAATAAATACTTGGTTGCGACATTGATAAGAATAACACAAATATCAAAATTTATGCAAGAACCATTTGCGATTGATGTCAATCCGTCATAAAACAATAAACCGATTTATCGCAAAAGAATGCGGTACACAAATAAAATATAAAAAACATTGTTTTTAATTTATATTATTTTGCGACAATTATTTAATTATTATTATTATGTAATTAAAATTTTAAACGAAAAAAGAAAAAGAAAAACATAGATATGCTTTGAATTGAAATCAAACCATGGATCACTTGTTTCTATGTCCTTCAGCTTTAACCACCAAAGCCATCCTGTAGTGATCTTATCAAACGAAACTTATATGTATTTAGCAAATATTATTTATTTTTTAATTAGTTGTACTGTTTAGAGGCAATCATTATCTTTGGGTGTATCTCAAAAGTGGTGTCTAAGGTACTTTCCTTTCGAATAAAAGGGGTTATGCAATCGATTATTTCTGAAAGCCAGACTGCTTTTCTTGAAGGTAGAAATATTATTGATGGGGCTCTAATTGTGAACGAGATTTCTATGTGGCTTAAAAAGTCTAAGTCAAAAGCCTTCTATTTTAAGATTGATTTTGACAAAGCATTTGATTCAGTATCATGGCACTTTTTGGATTCCATTCTTGATCAACTGAAATTCCCAGCAAGATGGCGAATGTGGATAAAAGGTTTGCTTGGGTCTTCATGGGCTTTAGTATTAGTAAATAGTGCTCCTACTCCTGAATTCAAATGTACGAGAGGACTTAGACAAGGGGATCCACTTTCGCCCTTCCTCTTCATTATAGTTATGGAGTCCTTTAGTTGTATGTTTAACAAAGCATGCTCTATTGGTCTATTCTAGGGTATTCATATTCGTAACAATAGTGCCCAAGTATCACATCTTTTGTTCGCTGATGATGCAATCATTATGGGGGCCTGGTCAAAGGAAAATATGGCAAATCTTCGAAGACTATTAAGAGCTTTTCATATGGCTTCGGGTCTAAGGATTAATCTAAGCAAGTGCAGCCTAATTAGCTTTAACTTGGATGACGAGCTGATCGAAAATATGGCTTCACTCATGCATTGTATGATAGGGACCCTTCCTTTTTACATACTTGGGCCTTAAGGTGGGAGTGAATATGAATAAGGTGAGTAATTAGGCTTCGGTGGTTTCTATATTTGAGAAACGTCTCTCCCTTTGGAAAGCTAAACACCTCTCAATTGGGGGTCACATTACACTTATCAAATCAGTCCTCAATAGCATTCCATCTTATTACCTTTCCCTCTATAAGGCACCACTACAAATAATTGATAAGCTAGAAAAAATAAGGAGAGCTTTTCTATGGGGTGATGCAAATGATAAAGCTAGAATTCACTGGGTTAAATGGGATACAGTCACCGCACCAAAAGAAAATGGAGGATTAGGAATTGGAAGTCTTCGGGATATAAATTTGTGTCTTCTTGCAAAATGGTGGTGGCAGTTCAAGGTTGAGCCATATAGTCTATAGAAAAGGGTGATTGAAGGGATCCATGACAACACCAGGATCGGGCATATCATCCCAAGTAAACATGTATATTCGGGGATTTGGCTGAACAATACCAAGATTGATGTACTCTTTCACAAGATACATGTAAACCTTAAAGTACTTTTTAAAGGGATAGTGGGGAACAGAGAAAAGATACGGTTCTGGACTGATTCATGGATTAGCGAGACACCGTTTTGTTTTAAGTATCCAAAACTTTTCCTATTGGAGTAACAAAAGAAGTGCTCGATTAAGGAAATGATTGTTATGGAAAATAATCAGATATCACTCGTTTGGGTCTGGTCGAGGGTTCCAAACACAAATCAAGAAATTGATGAGCTCTCTGATTGTATTGGTCTTTTACAATAGGTGGTTTTGAACAGTTTCGAGGACAAATGGGTGTGGCTGGGGGATAAGGATGGAAAATTCTCGGTGAAAGCGCTAAAACAAAGGGTTAATGAAGCAAATGTAGCGCAAGGAAGCTTGGTACTAAAATGGAGTAAAGGGGCTGCAAAAAAAAGCAAATGTTTTGGCTTGGAGGGCTGGAATTGGTAGACTTCCTACTTTGGATAATATTGCGAGAAGAAATGTTGCAGTTGGTTCACTCTTATGTCCGGTATGGAGAAATGTTAATGAGTCTGTTATGCACATATTCACAAGTTGTGAGTTGGCAGTCTATATCTGGAACAAATTTCTAAATGGGTCAAAATCCCACCAATACTGGCT
This sequence comes from Mikania micrantha, assembly GCA_009363875.1. Classification (NCBI taxonomy): domain Eukaryota; kingdom Viridiplantae; phylum Streptophyta; class Magnoliopsida; order Asterales; family Asteraceae; genus Mikania; species Mikania micrantha. The sequence goes on from CM018695.1 coordinate 13,208,921, forward strand.
TTTGATGTACCAGATCTTTTGGAGCTGTACAAGAACATTGATGGAGATAAAAAGGAGATTATCCACTCTATAGTCATTACCTCAATGTGGTGTCTTTGGAGAATGCGAAATGATATAGTGTTCAATGGTGGGAAGCCATCGGTGCACCGGTTAATTGAAGAGGTGAAGCGTACAAGTTTTCTTTGGTTAACGAGTCGAGCAAAAAGTCTTAACTTGGGGTGGGAGGATTGGCGATTTTTTCATTTGTCCTGAATGTTCTTTTAAATTTTCTTGTATCGGTGTTTATTGGGTGTATTCTTCAACTAGCCTCTTGCTGGTTGTGTTTTTTTTGGGTTATAAAATTATTTGCTGTTCAAAAAAAATAAATGGATAATATCGTTTCATTTTTTTCATTTTTATATTTTTTTCATACCTCCTAAGGAATAAGTGGATCTTATGAATTGTAAAGCAGATGGTATTCTTAACTCGTTATGATACTCTTAGCTCATTAATTAAACACACAAAGAGAAAATGTTTTAGGGATTGAGGGAGGCCATATGTTCAACTTTTAGTTAATTATATGTTAAATTAAAAAGGAACCTTTTGGATATTGTAGCATTTTTGCAATGGTTTCAGAACCGGACCGGACGTTAAACCGGATGTCTTACTAGTTACTGTTCGGACCGGTTGGACCGGATTCATGAACCGGGCGACATAATAAATATATAAATATTTCAAAAAAATTATATAATTATAATCGCATTTAAAAAAAGCATAATTACTATTCACACAAACATAATCATTTTTTAAATGTTATATTTTTTGGATTTTGGTTTAAAAAAAACTTGTTTATCATCTCACATAGGTTGGCATACTTCGCTTCCTAACTCCTCATCCCACATTGGTGGGATTACAAGTTTAACATTCATCTCCTCCCTATAAATTGAAGAGAGAAGGGCACCATTTGTATGAAAAAAATTCCATTTCAAACTCCTCATCCCACATTGGTGGGATCATGTTCCCCGCCGGCGGAAGGTTCTCGGGGCGCAATATCGTGAGTGATTATCGTGATGATCAGATTGTTTACATAGCATCAATGTTAAGAATAACTAAAGCACAATATAGTATCAAACTAGGATTACAAAGTTAAATTACAATTAACAATGTTCGGTAATTTAACTAAGTAAACCCATCTAAAGAATGATATGTTTCTATCTTGTATATGTACAAGATATCAAAAGAGATTCGTATCGATATCAAAAGATGTGCTTTCCAAAAGTCTACTAGGTCCTCTATCTGAGTATCCTAGCATGCAATCATGTGTCTTAGCTTAAACCTGTGCATCACCTGAGAAAGCATGTAAGAAAACAAAGTCAACACAATGGTTGGTGAGTTCATGTAGTTTTATAAAATTAGTTTGAAAAATCACTTGAATGACAACCTTAACCTCCACTGAATGACTAGTGGGGGTTGACTCCACCATTCAACACGCGATGCCATTCAGTCTGTCTTGCTAGGTCCTGACAACGAAGAACACTGATGACTAGAAGGGCTTGACAAATGTCAAGGCGCGATGGCCAATCAGTCTGTCTTACGAAGTCCGAGAGTTTGAGCATACAAGTTTATAGCATTCACATAGGTTTATTGATGACTAGTAGGGGTTGACACACAGGTCAACACGCGGCGATCAATCAGTCTGTTGTCTGAGCATTCCAAGTGTATCAAGCATTCAAGTGTTCAAGTATTCCAAGCATATCAAGTATTCACGTGTTTCAAGTATTCCAAGCATATTAAGTATTCAAGTGTTTCAAGTATCCCAAGTATATCAAGCATTCAAGTATTTCAAGTATCCCAAACACACAAGTCTTTATAGCAAATTTAAACATATGGGTCTTTCTAAGTTTAAGTTCCAAGTTTACATAGGCATAGTTTTCATAAGCATTTCTTAGTTTTAGCATTAGTTTTCCTTATGCATTTAAATGTTTCAAAAGTTTTAAGCAATTAAGTATATTGTAAATAGCATTAGCATTAAATCTGTAGCTTTAGTTCTAGCATATAGTCTAAGCATAGAGTTTGTAGCATTGACCTTAGTATCTAGTTTGAGCATAGAGTTTAAGTATAATGTAAATAAATATAGTGTAAATAGCATTAGCTATTTACACTATAGTCTTAATCTTTAGTTTCCAAAACAAGCGCGTTACGAGTTTAAGCATTGGTATAAGCATTAAAAATAAGTGTAAAAGCATTTAATAACATTTCAATAATTTTTTAAAATGTATAACATGCTTCTCAGTCCCGATTTAAAACAAATGGTTTGAAAAGGGACAAATGAACTCACCTTGTGTTTGTAATGGTTGACTAAGTATAACAAGAATACGCGCACTCGTTGTTGTGTTTGTTGTTGTACTCACGATCAGGTATAGTTGTAATTGGGCCGATAATAGTGTTGAGAACAAAGAAAGTTGTGGGCCAAGTAATGTGTTGGGCCATTCAAGGAAATGGCTGGATAATGACTCCAGCGAACCTTTCCTTTCGGTTGAGCCAAGGTTCAGCAAAAGAATAGGCTCGCCATGCATGAGGTGCGGCTGGCCTTAGCTGCACAGGGTGGGTTCGCCAGTGGCTAAGGTTCGGATAGGTCTCGGGGTTCGGCCAGGGGTTCGCCAACCTTGTACAGGTTCGGCTGTAGAGAATAGGTTCGAGAGTGCTCTGTTTCGGCCATTAGGGTTCGTAGGTCAGGCAGGGTTCGGCACTCCTGCACTAAGGTTCGCCTCCTAGGGTTCGGGGCTAGTAGGTTCGTTAATGGTGTGGGTTCGTCGGCCTCCAATGGTTACACCCTAAGTGAGAAGGTTCGGCTCTGAGGGCTGTACCCACACAGGTTCGCACGTGGTTTTACAGCAGCAAGGTTCAGCCCTTGCTTGTTATTCATGAAGCTGTACCTCTTATCGCCATCTTCACTAAAATAGGTAGTTCCAACTCCTTTCCAAGGATAATGTCATGCTACAGATGGCCCACAATGGTGTTGGGTTCGAATGGTTAGGCCGAGAACCGGCTTTACATGGGTGTGTCGAACCAAGGCCAAAACCCTAAAATTGTGCATCGGAAGCAAATTGTGCTTCGGAAGCAATTTTATGCTTCGGAAGCAATTTGTGCTTAGGAAGCAATTTCCAGTCAGAAGCATTAGCCATAGGAAGCAATATCCATAGGAAGCAATAGTCATCGGAAGCTTATAATTTTAAAGAATATCCATGGGAGCTTCCGAAAACCAATCAAATAAAACCTTCTAAAAACCCTAAATTCAAGAACGCCGTCATCATCATTATGTTCTTTCTTGAAACAAACCCAGTTGCCCTAAAATTTTTCATCCGCCTCCATTTTTATCAAATGAACAAAAATTTGATAACTCGTCCGATAAAGATCACATTTGGGTGGGGTTTTGACATATAATAGGGAGAGTCAAAACCCACTTGTGTTTACCATATCAAAACACAAAAATATAACCCAAATAAATTGAAGAACGGAGAACCCAGAACAAGAACATCTTCAAAGAACTTTCACAAAACTTCACAAAATCAGGGTATTGAGCACAAGTTTGAGAGAATCAATGGTTAGAATGATAATCTCGAGAACTTGGCTCTGATACCAATTGTAAAAACGGTTGCGGAATAGGACCTACCCGATTTGTGAAGATTAAGCAGTTGAAGAACAGAGAAAGTCTTGAAGATGGGTGAAGATGTTGAAGAACACAACCAAAAACGAATCTGAGATGTAATGTAACGACTAACAATGTAAAGAAATAAGATTCATTAGTCAACAAGATTACATTACCTACCCCTCACATGCTCTCAAACTCCATGGATAAAGAATCCATGGAGTTCATGGGGGAGAGCTCTCAAGACTACATTGAAGCACACCCTCACACACTCTCTTGTCTGTGTTATTTTGACAAAATAGAGAACATCCTCTATTTATATGTCACATGATCCAAACCCTAGAAAATAAATAAAGTGCAACAAATGATAATAAATAATAAACAAATAAATCATATTATCATTTGCTAAAGTCTTCGGGTCATCTCGAGTGTCTTCATAATCTTGAGCTTTTCAGTGGCTTTCGCGGTGACTCGTTGCTCCCTAATCAACAAATACATAATACTTCTTGTTTACATTCCATCTATCCAAATTAAACGTTGGTCTTGACTTTTCTAGACCCAACAAAGCATTTCCTAACCCGAAAGCAACACTCGAAAATTTTAAATCCAGTACTATGAAATTAGAGCATTCAAATACGTGACATCATTGGAAAAAATGTTGAATCCGTCAATGAGCATATATTAATAATAAGTATAAATTTAGTGTATTTACCTAAACAATGTATATTAACAAAAACATTAATCGCGAGCTTTTATATTTAAAGATAAAGATTTAACTTTGAAATAAAATAAGAAATGTTATCCAATATTAATTCATGAGAAAATTACCAATTTACTCACTCTTGACCAACTTTTTACTAAATTAATCACTCGAATTTAGGACTCTTAGACGCCAGTTTAGACGTCATTTTTTATATACTTTTTGTAAACATACGGGCCCACATGTTGACACCTTCGTCGGGGTCTAAATAGGTTGTCTTAAGACCTCTTTTCTACCGGCGTTTTAAAATGCACGTAGATGCCCAATTTAGACACCACCTTAGACGCTCAATTTATGTCTACATATTTAAGCCGGTGTCTAAATTGAACGTCTACAAACGTCTTAAGACGCTAGTAGAAAGGAGTTTTAAGACACCATTTAGACCCTGACAAAGCCGTCAACATTAAGATGCAAGAGGTACACTTATTAATATTATTAATATTTTTATTATATTAGACAGATGGCGAAGCTTCAACAACATCTTCTTTGTCTGTAGATGGCGAAGCTTCAACAGCATCATGTTGGTCTACAGATCTTTTAGAGGCAGCAGCATCTTCACGAGTGAATTGTGCTTCGTATACAGGCGAAGTGCCCTGCTCAATGGTTGATGACACCATCATTCCTTTCTTAATAGCAACACTTTGTCGACTATCAAGTCTATTCATCTTATTGTACACTTCTCCAGGGGCGTCCAACTTTCCATCATCAAAGATGTCACAGTAAGCCTGCACACAACAACATATATGCAAATTTAGCTTATTCAATTACTAATATACATGCGTATATATACGCACGTACGTATGCAGGGCGGCTCAAGACTTTTAGAGATCTAAAACGAGTTTATAAGTTTGGGTCATTTCGTAATTTTTTTGTTTTTTATTTTAATTTAAATATGGTAGAATATAATTAAAATCATATATTTGATACGTTATTTAAGTGTTGATTTGCCCTCTAAAAGTATTTATGTTTTAATATGCTACAACTAGTTTAAGTGATAAAATTGACCCGTATAATAGTAGACACATTAAGTTTTGGTTTTGTTTATTTAAAATTAATCAAACTAATTGAAATAAAAACATAAGATAATGATAAATCATGAATTTAATTGTAGTAAAATTAAAATTAACTTTGGTTTTATTGTAAAGATTTACTTTTTCTTAAGTTTTGCTTTTTTTTTTTTTTTTTTTTGATAGAGACTATTAAAATAGATCAATTTTTTTGGTACAAAATACAACAAGTGACTGGTGATGTAAATAAGCTACACAAATTATCAACAAAATAACTAAATAAGCAAAATCAAGATTTAAGCTTAAAAGTAGATGAGTCAAAATATGAGTGAAAAATCAAGATTTAAACAATTACTAATTATTTAGTAATTGGTATTTCAAAAATTTACCAAGGGTATAAGCAATTTGTAAACAAATAAAGAAGCATGACAAAATAGGGCCCTAAAAAATTAAGGGCAGTTGCTATAGGTGTCTTACCTATCGGGACGCACCTGTTCGTATGTATATACACGAGTTCTTAATCAATTAGTATATGCTAACTGAAATAAAAACATAAGATAATGATAAATCATGAATTTAATTGTAGTATAATTAAAATTAACTTTGGTTTTATTGTAAATATTTACTTATTCTTAAGTTTTGCTTGTTTTTTTAATAAAGACTACTAAAATTAGATCAAATTTTTTTTGTAAAAAAAAAAAACAAGTGTCTGATGATGTAAATAAGCTACACAAATTATCAACAAAATAACTAGAATAAGCAAAATCAAGATTTAAGCTTAAAAATGGATGAGTCAAAATATGAGTGAAAAATCAAGATGTAAACAATTACTAATCAATTAGTAATTGGTATTTCAAAAATCTACTAAAGGTATACACAATTTCTAAACAAATAAAGAAGCATGTACAAAATAAGGCTCTAAAAAATTAAGGGCCTAAAGCAGTTGCTTTAGGTGTCTTACCTATCAGGACGCCCTGTTTGTATGTATATACACGAGTTCTTAATCAATTTGTATATGCTAATTAAGGTAGCATACAAAACGAACGCTTACTTGGTTGTTAAATCTCGTTTGGTCCCAGGGAGTTTGCCAAGCAATTAGCTGGCTGCAGAATTCTGTGTCATCAACCCTAACGCGATACACCGCAAACCCAACTGAGCCAGTAGCCCCAATAGGCACTTTTCGATGAAAAAAGACCCCCCACTGCCCATTCTGAACTATAGTCGTATACGGGCTAACTATCTCCCCATACCAGGTGTCTTGTTGAGTAAGAACTAGGGTCTCACCGGTGGCATTATAAAAAATGCCTGGTGTGGAAACTCCATACCCCCAAGCTTGCTTCAGTCGTGTCACATAGGTCAGCGCGCCATCGCGCTTGCCATCAGCATTAGGATTGCTTAATGCCTAGATTGCCCTGTCGGTCCTCGTTGCTCCTATTATAGGCTTGCCGAATACATTACTAGTGGCCATTATTTACACAAACAAACTAAGAGATCGAGGTGTTATAACTTTATAAGTTTTTTTTTGGGATATATGCTTTGTTGCCTCAACTTGAACTCTATTTATAGCCCCTCCGTTACAAGCATGAACGATATATGGCAAAAGTGGCTAAATGTTTATTATTTTATTATATCATGTGAACAAGCGGATGATATTCCATAAAGGTTACAACAATTTGTAATACTAATAATGTTATTTATATGTAAATTATAATGACACTTCAATTTATACTATCGTTTCATTTAGTTTCTTTTTATACTTTTTCACGTCTCCTAAGGAATAAGTGGATGATATTTTTAACTAGGGGTATAAACGAATCAAATCAGCTTGTGAAATACTCGAGATCGGATTGTTAAAAAGCTCGAATGAGCTGAGCCTTAACGAGCCCGAGCCTGAGCCCAAAAGTGTGGCTCGTTTACATATCGAGCCCGAGCTCGAGCTTTACATATTGAACTCGAGCTGGCTCGTGAGCCTTATCAAGCTCGAGCCGGCTCGCGAGCCTTATCGAGCTTTTTGTTTATATTAATTTTTTTTACTATATTAAGTGTTTATATATAAAATTATGATAAATATATTTAAATCAAATATTTAATGTTAAATTTAGAAAATATAATTATAAATATAATTAAATTAGTAATTAAAGTAAATAAATTAAATAATTAACATATAAACGGGCCGAGCCGAGCTTAGCCGAGCTTGAGCCTCAAGATTTTCTAACGAGCCGAGCTTGAGTCTTGTAAATGAAACTCTTAGTGAGCCGAGCTCGAGCTCGAGCCCTATTTTTGTCTAATCGAGCCGAGCTCGAGCCTTAACGAGCTTGGGATCGGCTCGTCTCGTCTCGTTTACACCCCTGTTTTTAACTCATTAATTACACAAACAAAGAGAAGGTGTTTGAGGGATTAAGGGAGGTCATACGTTCTGCTTTTAGCTAATTAACTATCTATACAATTTCAAATTATGAATAGTGTTTCTCGCGAGAAATTCATGTTTCGCACGATATATTCATTTTTCTGCGCGAGAAATTCATTTTCGCACGAGATATTCATTTTTTTGAGAGATAAATTCATTTTTCGTGTTCATTTTCTCACGAGATATTCGTTTTTTAGCAAGATAAATTCATTTTCCGTTCGCGAGAAATTCATTTTCACACGATATATTCATTTTTTCGCGCGACTAATTCATTTTCGCATGAGATATTCATTTTTTCGCGAGATAAATTCATTTTTCGTGTTCATTTTCTCACGGGATATTCGTTTTTTCGCAAGATAAAATCATTTTCCGTGAGAAATTCATTTTTTTCTTTATTTTTTCGTGAGAAATTCATTTTTCGTGAGAAATTCTTTTAGATAACCCATTAGAATTTCACGAGAAATTAATTTTTACACGAGATATTAATTTTTTCGCTAGATAAATTCATTTTCCGTGTTCATTTTCTCACAAGATATTCATTTTTTCGTAAGATAAATTCATTTTCCGTGAGAAATTCATTTTTTCTTTATTTTTTCATGAGAAATTCATTTTTTTTTTAAATTCTTTTAGATAACCCATTACAATTTCTCATAACACGAGAGTTTGAGATGTTTTTCCAAAGGTTCTATTTAGTTTTGTTTTTCTTTTGTTTTACTTCTTGGCTCCTAATATGTTTGTTTATAGTCATGACTCTTTACCCGTTAATGTTTTTTTTTCTTTTGAGTTCGTTCCCGAGTTAAAACGAATGTGTTAAATTTGCGCGGCAACGCGCGCCAAGCACCATCTAGTTATATATATAATATTAGAAAAGAACTATTTAGATATTGTAATATTTTTGGGTTAATTGACTAACCAGAGAGGCATTGATACAAGAGCATCTTGTAAGACCCAAAACCCTTTTCACAATTACCTAGCTATTTTGTTGTTTTTATGGAGGTTTGATGAGGGCTTGATATATGTGTAATAGTGGGCTTGATTGCGGCACTTGATGTGGTGATGTTTAGAGCCGGCCTCGTGAATGAAAAAAAATTCCGGGACCTGGGGCGAGAAAAAACATGGGCCATTTTAGGCGCGGTCCTGAGAATTGAGGTGCCCAGAATCAAACCGTATTTGTAACTGAAAAAACCCGAACCAAATTTGGTTTGGTTTCTAACTGTATCCGAATTCTGGATTCGGTTCATAACCGTATCTGAATTTCGGTTTTTGGTTTAGTTTTCGTTACATTTTTTTTTTAAAATTTGGTTTGTTTGATTAACCGATTAAACCGATGTAATGTTGAATTCGGTTTATTTGTTTTTAACCAGTTTATTCGACTGAATTCAGTTTATTCAAATATGTTTATTCAATTTTTAACCGGCTTATTTGGTTTTAATCGGTTTATTCGGTTTGTTCATTTTTAACTGAAACATAACTAAACTACTTCTAAAATTCGGTTCGGTTTTTTGATAGGGAAAAAAATTGAAAACCAATTAAACTATACCAAATAAACCCATTAAGTCATTAACTGAACTGATGAACACTTCTAGTTTGAAGAGAATGAAAGTAACTTCCTATACTTTAAAAAAATTACGTTTTGTGCCCTTTAAATTATGTGTTTTTAGATGGTTATTTATATATTTTTGATATAATATATAAAAATAAATAAATTTCGGGCCCCCTAAAATGTCGGGCCCAGGGCGGTCGCCCACCTCGCCCCTCGCTAGGGCTGGCCTTGGACTGATGCTGGTGCTTTTTATTGGTTTAGAAAAAAGTCATTTACGTTTTTGGCCACGGTCACCCAATACCGGTCGCGCCCTATCAAATTAATCCTGAGTTACGGTTGGGTTGGGATAAAGTTAACACGCTTAGAAATCATTCACTTAAACCTAGAAACGAGAAACATAGGACTGAGACGGTGGGAATCATAAAGCATGCGATCATGCAGGAGCTTTAGGAGATAAGTACGTAAAAACCAACCTTGAGTAAGTAAGCGAAACATAATTACACATGACAGTCAACAACAGTCCTTGGTATATAGGTATATACAAACCCATGCATACGTAACACCGACACCAAAACTTGAACAAAAACGGAAGGGTAAGGACCGGTTTCTTAGGGGTAACAAGAACAACAATTGCAACACGTACTATATTCATATAATAACCTGAACCGCATGGAAACCTAATCTGTAGAACCAAGGTGGAAAGGTAGAAACTCCTAACATGCAAGTGAAGCTACCTTACACGTATAGAAGGGTTAACACCTAAAAGGGAAAAGAAAAAAAAAAGGGAAATCCATAACCGAGTTTTGTTATGGAAATGGGTTGTTATCTTAAAAAGAATTAGCGAGATATATATATTTTTTTTATTGCAAGAGTGAATAATAATAATAATAATAATAATAAGAAGAAGAGTGTTAAAGGATGGCGAACATAACCATAAATCCCATACATATATTATTACAAAACATAAATAAAATAACTACATGAATAAAGTTAGATAAGGGATAATATTAAAAGATAGAATCCACCAACAATCTTACTAGAACAAGGATAACCCATTGATCCTACCGAACCACTATGTTGTAGGGCTTACATAGGTCGGATTCCATCAACTCAAGAACTCAAGAATCTTTTCTCATCACTATTACTGTGAGTTTTCATAGCCTCCTTTTTATGCTATTTTAACTTTTGGGGTGTTATGCATGTTACATAAATTATTTATACAAGAATTTGAATATTGTTGCATAAGACAAGAATTTATCACTTAAATGGCCACATCTCTACACAACCATTTAACTCATAGCGATGAGTCGAGGGATTAATATAAGTTAGTACTAGCGGGGCTTGACAAACCTCTATTCATGGTTGGTCGCACCAACCCTTAATTCATGATTTATGAATGGGATATTTCCAACAAGAACTATTGTTTTGTGATAAGACAATTAGCAAGAAACATGGTATACAAGAAGTTAAAGGTATGCTTGTGGACTTATGCAAGTTCATCAAAAATATGTGTTTATCTACTAACCAATTTGAACTAGTTTATCGAGTCGTAAAACCTACGATCTCACCAACAATATGTTGACCCTTTTTAATTTGACATGCATTTCGGGAAATTAGAAGCAACAAGTGCCTGAAGAAGTTAGCATGCATTTATTTTGGATACAAATGAAAATTTGATTATATTACCTGTTAAATATAGGTCATATGATTTTAGGAATCTTCAGATTTATATTAAGACTACTTTATTTTGTAAACATGAACCTTTGACATGATAATGCATGGTTTTGAATTCTCTCATATGCAATGTGCTCAAGATATACAGTTTCGTTACATTCTTGCGATTCCGCCGTTGGCGAGGGTGTGACAGAAACGAACTAAACGTTCAGCGAACAGTTCGTGAACCGTTCGACAGGAAGTTCGTTTAGTTAAAGGAACGAATATAAACAGAGGTCGTGTTCGTTCATTTGTGCTCGTGAACGTCCGGTAACATGTTCGTTTACGTTCGTTTATGTTCAGTTAAGTTCATTTATTAAATTTATTAATTAAATGTGTTGTATATTTTTAATTTTTAATTTTTAGTTTAATACCATAATATTTAAGTTATTTTTAGTTTAACACTATAATATTTAAATTTACATATTTATAAATGATTATCTCCAATGCTTGAGATTAAGAATGTTGATTTTTATAAATAATTTTTAATTTTTAACTTATCGTGTTTAACAGGTTAGAAACTTTCTTTTTTGCAAATATAAAACATGAAAACAACTTGTTTAACACTTGGCTTGATGTTTAAGCATAACAATTCTATGTTTTATGTAGCAACAAATAGAAATGATGAAGATTAGCATCCTAACTTTTATTATTTAAAAAAAGTATAACATGAAAGAACATACTTTTTTGTTAAATAGATCTTATTGTGTCTTTGTCAACTCTAGGTAGAACCATATAAGATTCAGATCAAGGGTCGAGTCCATTTACCATATTAAATCTTATATTGTTAATGTGATACTAGTCTACTTTCTAAGTTATTGTCTCTTATAGGGAATGTTTTGTTTTCAAATACACGTAACAGAATTAATATAGAGTACTTTAAAAGTATGATAGATATGTCGTTCGAAAAAAATATATTGTATTAATAAACCAAACCCATATACACAATCTCAATCTAACCAGAAAATAAACAAAATCACCACAAGAAACAGAAACATAAAACTGAACCAAGTTCTACAAAGGAATAAACTTTGGCCAGCTTTTAAGGAAATCTAAATCATAGAGTTGGCGAGCTGACGGTTTCATCTCAGGCATATCATATAAGCTTCTGCAATCATATACAGTTGATTGATTAACATAATATATGCATGGTAGGGTCAAAGGTGTCAAATACCATAGTTTTTAAAAAAATATATTAATGCAAGTAAATATAACAAGAAATTTAAAATAGAAATATAGAGCTCAAGACTTACTCATTCAAGAGAATGTTAAGGTTGTTTCTTGTTTGTGATTCAAGAACAATGTTTTCGTGCAGCTGCAACACCAGAAAAATTCAACCAAATTAGGTTTACACTAACATCTTAACAGACAATTTGTTTCGGTACGGGTTGAAATGGGCCTGTTGGGTTCATGGGCGGATCTAGGCTTTTGGGTGTGGGTTCACAGGAAGTCAGGAACCCGTCGTGTTTAGAAGATTTAGTAGGAATTTTTTGTTTTCGAAAAGCTTAAAAGGTAGCGTCCCGCTTGGTTAGGAGCTCAGAAATCTTAAACAAGTGTGCACTCCGCACCTCCAAGCTCTTTAATGGCAATGTTTTTTTAATTATTAACTTGATATATCGCACTGTTATCATGTGATAAACATTACATAACCCGAACCGTCAACCCCACCCAGAAATCTTTATGTCCGCTTCTATCTAATTGAAGCTTCTGAAATAGTCAACCTACTGAAAAAAAAATTCTGGATCCACCACTGGTTGGGTTGAACTCAAAAACACAACTCCAAGCTCTTTACTTTCTTATATAAAGAAAGAGTTGAAATTTATCACAAATTATATTAATTAAATAAAAATAGTAATAGTAATAGTAATAGTAATTCGCCGAAGGGTCCATGCATTTAAATAGGCTTTTGAATATCAACCTGCTTGACGCCTTGACCCATTGACCCGAATTCTTTAAACTAAGTTTTTATTTTACCAGTTTGACCCATCAGATATAAACATAACTCAATCAACCCATTTATTAATATCTCTACTTGAATTTAGGCCTGTTAACGAGCCGAGCCAAGCCTAGCTCGAGCTCGAGAATTTTCGAGCCGAGCCGAGCCAGGTCGTTTTTTTTTTCGAGCTCAAAAGTCGAGCTCGAGCTCGGATCGAAAAAAAAATCGAGCCTCGAGTCGAGCTTCGAGCCAGCTCGTTTTTTTTTTTTTTTTTTTTTTTTTTTTTTGAAAAATTTGTTTGTTTTTTCTATTCAAATATTGTCCGTGGATCGTTTATAACGATGGCCGAATGGCCGGATGACTGCTTCTATTCAAAATATGTTTGTTTTTTCTATCAAAGTTATTTTTAGGCTTTTATATTTTTTAATTATAATTCTTATGCTAATTAATTTATCTTTTTTCAGAATAGCACTTATTTGAAGCTGGACAGCTAGTTAATGATTAAAAAAGTTTAACACAAGAAATTGAAATCGCACCAATCTTTCCGATATATTACACAAAACTTCCCCTTATTTTTTGTTTATACAAATAACAAAAACATCGTTTTAATTTCCTCCACCATCTTGTTAATTAATTTATCTATTTATAAAGCTATAAAACAATAATATATATATATATATATAATAAATCGAGTCGAGCCATCGAGCCGAGCCGAGCCACGAGCCGAGCCGAGTCGAGCCAATGCCGGCTCGAGCTCGAAAATTTTCGAGCCGAGCCGAGTCGAGCCATTTAAAATCGAGCTTTTTTCGAGTCGAGCATTTTTCGAGCTTTTTTCGAGCGAGCTTCGAGCCGCGAGCTTTTTTGACGGCCCTACTTGAATTTACCAAGAAAACTTAATAGATGTAGCTTTAATTACCTTATTAGCAGAAACATTTGCCAAAATTTGATTGATGGCCTGATCATTCTGCTCAAGAAGCCTTGCTGCAGCACCACCAATAGCTGCACCAACCACAAACTTCTTTAGCATTAAAAAGGTCATTTGCAAGATCATCACAGACATAAAAATTAACATGAAAATCACTATCGTACTCAGTATATCCCACCATTAGCAAAGCTAAGGTAGGGTCTGAGGAGGTAAGATGTAGACAGCCTTACCTCTACTCTGTAGGAATAGAGAGGTTGCTTCAAATGAGACCCCTGGCTCATGATGCATGATTAACCAACTAAACCTACGCTTTTAACGTTATTATTACAAAAATTAAGTAAAATAACCTTAAAATTAGTGCAATTTTACTTTTGCTCCTAGAGGGTCGACACATATATACATTATATGAGCGCACCGCACACAGGGTGCATAAAAAGATATTGTAATTAAGACAAATTGATAAATTAGTTTCTTATAAGTTATAACTTGTATTCACAGCAGAGCCAACCCCGAGAATGAAAAAGAATTATGAGGCTTGCTGGCTTGGTGAGAAAAGAAAAATTGGGCCCTTCTAAACAAAATAACATAATAATTTATATATAAAAAAGTGATAATATAATATATAAAAAAGAAATTTAAAAATTTCGGGCCTCTTAAAGGCGGTCGCCCACTTCACCCCTCTCTTGGGCTGACCCTGATTAGCAGTTTACCAAAAGTTTAACTAACAAAGATATAAGATTAGGTTAGGCTAAAAAACGTATTTTTCCTAAAAAGTAAAAATACTACATGGTGTTTTACATTTTATAAATGGCGCCCTCAATTTTTCTCTTTTTGTTAACATGGCTAAAATTTAGAAGAACGTGTCAAAATGCCTAAAATGTAACATAACAAGTAGTACTTAGATTGTATAGGAAAAAACCATTTTTCAGGACAACCTAACCCTAAAAATATATACACCAACCTTTGTAAGATATATCATCATCCATATCTTCATCACTGTCAGCATAATGAAGACCATTGGAATCATTTGTAGAAGATGGCTTCACTTGTTGATATGCAGCTTTTCCCAGAGTCTAAAAAACAAAATCATTGTGAATAATAAGTAATGCTGGCCAAATGTTTGCATTGGGTAACAGGTTATATATGTTTGGTACTTTGGTCAACCCCCAAATAACTTTTTTCCTCATCTTTTCTTGGATTTTATAAATAACTAAAGTTTTGAAGATGAATTATATAACTTGTTACCATATCATCAAACTCATGAGATAAACAGTTTAGAAGTTTTATACATTGGGAAGACTTTGGGCGAATTCTGGCCCGTTTGACCCAATTTGTTTAAATTTTACCTTTTGATTCTTATAAATTCTTAGGGGTTTCTTTCGAAGCAGCCACTCTATCTCATAGGGATAGGGGCAAGGTATGCCTACATCTTACCCCAGACCCTACTGATAGTGGGACTTGGCATGGTTTGTTTGTTTATTCTTATAAATTCTTACCGTATCATCTAATTCATGAGAAACAATTTAGAAGTTTTTGCATCTCTTTTTAAACTAAATTGAAGTTTAAAAGAAATTGAAGCATGAGGAATGGAATCCATTGCAGATAAAAGAAATAGTGTAAACTATAAAAGCCGTAAAGCCTACCTTTTTGTCTGTATGCTTCCTTGATGAATTGCTATTATCATTCATTTGCATGCCATTTTCCTTTTTATAGAAAAGCAATGTAAGATACAAACTGGAATCAATAAAAGAGGGTGTTTGGAGTGCGTTTTGAAAGTGATTATTGCAGTTTCAAGAACTCATAATTAGAAATAGGAGCATTCACATATTTCTCTTTCCTAAAGTCAATTATTACATATCTATCAAAGTAAACAGGTCAATTACATATTTCTACTTTCAAATAAAATAATCAATTACATATTTCCTCTCCAAAGGGAAAATATGTAACTTATTTTAAGGATTGGGTAAATATGTAATAAAGGCTCTTAGTAAGGGGTATGTCTATCTCAATAATTAGTTTAAGGGTACATCCAAATTCCAAACACTTTTATAAGCCAATGCATAGGAATTTCATAACTTTAATACATGAGACATGTTTAAAAGAAGTATATACTTTTATTTAAATTTCTAGCTTGAAACAACATTACTAAAGCATAAAACAGAGAAAAATGGTAAGCTAAACTATATATATGTGTTTTCATATAGTACTATGAATCAAAACACAGAGATTAGTTGAGATATGTATATCTACATAAAGAGTGTTTGATATTTAATCACAAAAAGTATATTAATTTATAATAATTGATTTTTTGAAAACATGATTTAGGAGGCTATGCATTAAATAGGCTTTTGACTTTCAACTAGCCTAACCCATTTGACATGTATCCGTTTCATAACTAAGTAAATGTATCTAAGGTCCCAACATTTTTTAAAAATTAGCAATAAAAATAAAAATGCAATTTTATTTACCTTAAAAACATTAGCATTTGCGGAAACTTGATTGATGGCGTGATCGCTTTGCTCAAGAAGCTGTGCTACAGCAGCACCTATCGTAACAACGACAAACATTTTTAACGTAAATTACGTCATTTGCAAGGTCTTAACAGATATAGAAGCTAGCATGAAAGATATCATTATACACCAACCTTTGCAAGATATTTCTTCATCAATGCATTCACCACTGGAGTGATTAGTAGAAGGTGACTTCACTTGTTCAGATGCAGCTTCTTCCTGATGTTTCAAACAAAATAATAGAAAATAATTAGTAGAGGCAAAATAGGCGGGTTGGGTCAACCCGCAAATAATTTTTTTTTAATTTATAAATACTTGAAGTTCTAAAATAATCATATTGAAAACGCTCTCCGTACGAAAGCTCCAAGGAAAAACGCAACCACTGTTGACAACGGTAACTGTGCGGCCGTAAGGCCAACCACCGCCGCTACCACCGCCGGCCGGCCGCTCACCTCCCACTCCAGGCGTTTCTCTTCTCTTCTCTTCTCTTTGCTCGATCTTCTGGTAACCCCCTCTCTCTCTCTCTTCTTCGTCTTCTCTTTCTCTTCTCTAGCCTCGGCTTCTTCTCTGCTCCTCTTACCTTCTCGGCCTCTCACTCACAGCCCACCCAACTAGCCGGCCGGCTGGGAAAACCGACACCCCACAACCTAAAACCCGTGAATTTCTGAAGCCCTAAAACCCAGAGCCCCGCCGGTCGCACATTGAAACTCAACCTCCTACTCCTCCCGCACCCTCACCCTCAACACCACATCTGTTATAAAAGGAGCAGGGAACTACCACAACGACGCAACCAGCAGTACCATCACCACCGCCACCAACAGTACCATTACCTTACTCACTGCAGTTAAACCAAACCCCCGCCCTTTTTTTTCCTTTTATGTGTTGACCCACAAACCAGGGATCTTCACAAGAAAACACTGGGGACCGTTCCAAAATAGGGAGACAGGAAACAAGGATTTTGCCCTGCTTCCCTTTTGCTGTTGTGATTTCGTGCAGGTTAAACGACAGGACAGAAACTGATCGCCGGAGTGGAGGAACCCGCTGTGAGATTGTTCCATCTTTTTCTTTGCACACTTTGGCTATTTGTATATTTGTCTGATTTTTATTGCAGGAGTGTTACAGTTTGTTTATATTTAAATTTGTGATTGTTGGGAGGTTTTGCGATATTGGTGTGAGCTTCTTTGTGTTCGTTTCAGACCTATTTATGTGTATTGTTGGCCCTTGTGGAGACTTGTATCTTTGACTTGACAACATAGACGGGAGAGCACATTATGATACCTTAAGATCATGTCCGGGGAGGAGAGGTGTGGGTAGAAGGAATAATAGGACAGGGGAAATTTTGCGAATAGGATCATGGAACATTGGAACTCTTACGGGAAGAGTTTTGGAGCTGGTGGATGCACTCAGAAGACGCAAAGTTAAAATTGCATGCCTGCAGGAGACAAGATGGAAGGGAACAAAAGGAGCAGAATACAATGGATACAAGTTGTGGCACTCAGGATCCAATGGAGTAAAGAACGGAGTAGGATTCTTAGTGAGCAGAGAACTTCAGGACCAGTTGGTGGAAGTAAGAAGGTACAATGACCGGATCATGATGCTGAGGATGGTGGTAGGGGAGGAGGCGATAGCAATAGTGAGTGCCTATGCACCACATGTTGGGTTGGGAGAAAATGAAAGGAGGGAGTTTTGGGATTGCATGGATGTAGTGATGAGAAACATCCCGACTGATGAGAAAGTTTGTATAGGAGGAGACTTCAATGGCCACATTGGAAAGGAGGAAGAAGGTTTCCCCATGGTCCATGGGGGTTTCGGTTTTGGATCCAGAAACGAGAGTGGGGTCACACTTTTGGAATTTGCGGTGGCTCATGACTTATGCATCATAAACTCCTTTTTTAAGAAGAGAGATTCACACTTGATCACGTTCAGTAGTGGAGGACGGGACACTCAGATCGACTACCTCATGATGAGAAGGGCGGATCGTGGCAGGTGGTGGGACTGCAAGGTATTCCCGAGGGAGACAGTGGTGTCGCAGCATAAACTCCTGGCGATGGATATTGTTATGCGTAAGAGGCTTGTAGATGGGAAGAGGAAGAACCCCCAGATTAGGTGGGGCGCCCTGAAGGGAGAAAAGATAGCGTTATTCAGTAATAAGGTATTCGAAGAGAGGCATACCAGTACATGCGAAGACGCAAACCGCATGTGGGAGGATATGGCCGAAAAGGTGATTACAGCGGCAAAGGAAACACTTGGGATGACAACAGGTAATAAAAGCGGGCAAAAGGAGTCTTGGTGGTGGAACGAAGAGGTGCAGATCAAGGTGCGAGAAAAGCAACAAAGGTTCAGAGAGTTTGTCAGATGTACAGAAAGCGCAGAGAGGGCAAACCTGAAGACGAGGTACAAGGATGCGAAACGGGAGGCAAAGAAGACAGTTTCAGAAGCTAAAAGTAAGGCTTACATGGAGATGTATACACGCCTGGAAACTAAAGAGGGAGAGCACGCCATGTTCAAGATTGCAAAGGCTAGGGAGCGAAAGAGGCAGGACCTGGGAGTAGTGAAATTCATAAAGGGAGAGGATGGACGCGTATTGGTAAAAGAAACCGAAATAAAAGATAGGTGGCAAACATACTTCCACGGTCTTTTCAACAAGAGCAACTATCAAGAAATAGATAGACGAAACCCCACAAGCATAGGAACATCTGGAAACAACTGCTATTGTAGACGCATTACCATAGAAGAGGTTTTTGCAGCGCTTAAGAGGATGGGTAGGAGGAAAGCGGTGGGACCTGACGATATTCCAATTGAGGTATGGAAGTGTTTGGGGGATGAAGGATTGGGGTGGTTGACAATGTTGTTCAACACTATACTCAAAACCGGGAACATGCCAAACAAGTGGAGAAGTAGTACTTTAATCCCTCTATACAAGAACAAGGGAGACGCACAGTGTTGTGAAAACTATAGGGGGATAAAACTGTTGAGCCATACCATGAAACTTTGGGAAAGGGTGATTGAGACCAGACTGAGAAGAGAAACCCAAGTTACGGAAAATCAGTTTGGATTTATGCCAGGAAGATCGACAACCGAGGCAATACACATTCTGCGGAGATTAATGGAGAAATATAGAGAGAAGAGGAAGGACTTGCATATGGTTTTCATCGATCTTGAGAAGGCGTATGACAGTGTACCACGGCAGGTGATTTGGGATGCCTTGGAGAGTAGAGGTATTCCCCAGAGGTATATAGTGGCAATCAAAGATACCTACGAGAATGCTAAAACCAGTGTCAGAACACCGGTGGGAGATACAGACTTCTTCCCAGTGGAGGTGGGATTACACCAAGGATCGGCATTAAGTCCCTTCCTTTTTGCGGTTATTCTGGATGAGTTGTCGAGGTCTATCCAGGATCATATCCCATGGTGTATGCTTTTCGCGGATGATATTGTCTTAGTGGCAGAAACAAAAGAGGAGCTAAATGGCCGTTTAGAAGAGTGGCGAACATCTCTAGAACAGAGAGGCTTACGCATAAGTAGAACAAAAACTGAGTACCTACATTGCAAATTTACAGAGGCAAACGAGGAAGACGAAGACGAAGACGATCAGTTGACGATTGGAGGCCAGGAGGTGCCAGGGACGACAAGGTTCAAATACTTAGGATCGTTTATACAGAGCGATGGCGGCATTGACAGCGACGTAGCTCATCGGGTTCAGGCAGGTTGGAAAAAGTGGAGAGCAGCAACGGCCATCATATGCGACAGGAAGTTCCCAGAAAAACTCAAAGGTAAATTCTATAGAGTGGCAATTAGACCAGCCATGATGTACGGCACAGATTGTTGGCCGATTAAGAAGAACCAAGCTAGAAAGCTGGAGACGGCGGAGATGAGGATGCTGAGATGGATGTGCGGGCACACAAGGATTGATCGGATAAGGAACGAGGTCTTTCGGGAACGATTACAGGTGGCAAACATCTCGGACAAAGTTAGGGAAGGAAGATTGAGATGGTTTGGACATGTCAGGAGAAGAAGCCAGTCGGCGCCTGTGAGAAGAATAGAGCTGATTACGGTGGAGGGGAAAAGAGGACGGGGACGGCCGAGGTTGACATGGGAGGAGCAGATAAGACAGGATTTGGCAGCGCTACACCTCTCGGAGGACATGATCTATGATAGGAGTCAGTGGAGACGTAGAATAAAGGTGCAAGATACATAGGTCCTTTCATAGGTTTCTTGACATAGGGGTCGTTGGTTGTTGTTGCGTCTGTTTGATGGGTTGGGTTTTATGTTATGTGTTTTTTTTTTTGTGTTAACTGAAGGTTCGCAGGATGGCGGGTTGGTATGTGTTTATTTTTGCGGGGTGGTGGGTTGATATGTGGTTATATGCGGGATGGTGGGATGGTATGTGTTTTCTGTAAATGTGTCTATGCATGTTATATGTGTTATAGGAATGTCTGGGATTTATGTTATGTGTTCATACGTGCCGGTTTGCTGTTTCGGGATTTATTGATTATGTGTTTATATGTGTGTTTTGTTTATTTACGGGTGGGTGGTTTGGGTGTTCGCTTTTGCCTGGATGACTTGTACGTTTAATGTTTTCTTGTCCATTTAAATAGTTGGTGTTTTCATTTTGGTATTTTATACTTTGTACTTCGTGTTTCTGGCTGTGGTTGCTTGATGTGTAAAAAAAAAAAAAAAATAATAATAATAATAATAATAATAAAAAAAAAAAAAAAAAAAAAACATTTTTTGAGCCGAGGGACTCTAGCGAAGCAGCCTCTCTATTCTACCTGTAGATAGAGGTAAGGTGTGTCTTTATCTTTCCCTCCCCAGACCCCACTCTAAGTGGGATTTTACTGGGTACGTTTGTTGTTGTTGTTGTATACTTGAAGTTCTAAACAGATTTAAAAACATGTCACCATAATAGTCTATTTTATTAATAAAAAGTTTAGGAGCCTTACGCACTGTGAATACACTTTGGGTGACTTTTAACCTGTTTAACCACCTTGAAAAATTTTTTGTGGTTAACCAGTTAGGTTTGAGAACTGTTCAAAAAAAGCATTTGGGTCAAAATAAATCTTGATCTAATATTTAATATACTTATGCAACAAAAAGAAAGAACCATGTGGGATCAGGGGATAGATAAAGGCAAACCTCATCCCCACCCTAAAATAAGATAGAGAGGTTACTTTGGTGGAGACCCCCGGCTCATACCAAAAAGATAAAAGAAAGGTAAAAAGCGGTAAGGCATACCTTTTTTTCTTGCTTTTTTTTCCTTTGCTTGCGTTTTTCCTTTTCCTAAAAAAGCAATCCAAGATAAAAATCAGAGTCAACATAATTAGACCCACAACCTTTTGGTTGAGGAGAAAACACCTTACCACTACAG
Source organism: Mikania micrantha (assembly GCA_009363875.1). NCBI lineage: Eukaryota > Viridiplantae > Streptophyta > Magnoliopsida > Asterales > Asteraceae > Mikania > Mikania micrantha. Next base: position 13,230,718 of record CM018695.1, read on the forward strand.
CCGACCCCCATCCCGTAAATATAAATTATATATAAATGATAAACACATAATTGCAAGTGAACAAAAAAACGCGCATTTACCAAGCTTGAACTGAGCCCATGACTTACATGGAAGTATGCATGGGTCAACGGGGTAGATTGCATACAACCTCCTTAACGGCTAAATTAAAAAAATTTATTGTTGTTCAAATGTATTTTCTATAAGCTATATTTAACACTTGTGGTATGTAAATGTACAAAAAACTTCTTGTGTCAATCTTACCTAACTTGGTAACACACATACCTTAAAATTAATTGTTTTCTCCTATAACTAACACATCTGTAAGTCTTATTATCAAAACAGTTATAATAGAGGTAACATACCATAAATTTTAATGTTAAGAAGATACTAAAAGACCAAATATAAGTAGAACAATACTTAAGTTTAATTGTCTAAGGGGCTGTTTGGTAGCCGCTTAATGACCACATCTTAATGATTCATAGCCTCTTAATGGTTAAAAGGTAACATTAAGTCTGAACGATTAAGAGGTCACATCTTAGTGTTACCTCTTAACCATGCAGACTTAAATTTACATCTTAACCATTAAAAGACTATGATCCATTAAGAGGTAACATCTTGGTGACTATTAAGAGGCTATAAAACAACCCTTAATATAGTTTTTTTGTCCGCTTAATTGTGTAAATGTGTAATGTAAGAAATAAAACACAACGAGAATGCAGCCAGGAGAGAGAGGGATCATACAGTCATCCATCTACAACGTAATGCGACATCCTTTAATGTTTTGTTTTGCAACTTCTGTGCAATTTTCGCATAACGCATTACCATACTATCTGAGGCATATCTGCAAAAAAGAAAAATAACTAATTTGAATAAACAAATTGATGTAATGATGTTTAACAAAATGAATAAAACAACAATACTGAGTAGAATCACCAAAAGTAGATGGAATCTGATAAAACATAAGAATATTGGTAATAAGTAAGCAAATGGATCATAAGGAGAAAAAATCAACCTGCTTATAAACAGGTCTGTTTCTGTTATTTTCCATATGTATTATGTACAATAAACACCCCCATTTGCGGTGCACGCGTATAAATTATATATGTGTGGGCTCTCAAGGTGCAAAAGTAGAATTACACTAATTTTAATGTTATTTTACATATTTTGTGAAAAAAAACGTTAAAAGCGTTGGGATAATTAACTTCAAACGATAACTTAGAGTGGGGGCAATTTCGAAGTCTCTGTCTCAACTAGGATAGGAGTAAAGTTTAACTTCATTCTTCCCTCGGACCCTATAAGTTTGTTTGTACAATAAAGGAATAGCTAATAGCTAAACGGGTCATGAATCATTCGAAAGTTGTCAAAAGTGTACACCCCGTTTGATGATCCAAAACAACAAATACAGCATCACACCCATAGATTATATTCACAAAAAACATAAAATCCCCAATTAAAAAAAAAAACCTAATTAATCAGCATTCTACAGGTATTTTAAAAATTAACATACACCCAAAAATACCATTGAATTCTCATTCAAGATTCAGCAACAAATATTCAAAATGAAAATAAAAAAATACAGTCATTCACTCATGAAAACCATTCAACTCTCATTCAAGATACAGCAGCAAATATTTAAAATTAGCATAAACCCACAAATTCAGTGATTCTCAATCTACATTCAACAAGTATTTTAAAAATTAACGTACACCCACAAATTTCATATGATTATAACTCAAAACTCATCATTCATCGATAAATTATTCAAAAATTTGCTTACTTGACGATGAGTTCTTCTAACAGGGACTGTTCATCACGACTCCAGTAAATTGAGGGACCAACGGTTTGCTTCAAAGCAATCTCAGAAGGAGCCACCGGAGAAATTTCCACCGCGGGAGATTGACCGCCGTTGATGGCGATTTTAGCGGTGGCGGTGGTGGTGCCATTGTCATTCACCGTGCAACTCTCGTTGTTTGCAAAGGGTTTTGCCATCATCAATCTAGAAGCACAATCTTGATCAATTTCTGTAAAAATGATGAGGTTTGACAGAGAATGCTAAGAGACGGGAAGAAACGATTTTCTCAGATATGATCGGTGCCATGCTATTTAACATTATTAAAATAGTCAAGTTACAAGAAACACCCCTCAATAAGGATAAATAACCCATAATGGTCCTTGACCTAAATTGTAACACCCCACCCCGAAATAAGGGTGACGTGTCACTATTACAGTGATCAAAACAGAAGACATGCTTTATATTAAGCAAATGTTAGGATTACAAATCCCCAAAAGACAGTTTAAGAACCACCCTAGGTTAAATTGTTAATTACATATTGATCAATTGACCGTATTAGATGAACTAGACTAAGCTACAAAAATCCACTAACATACTTTCACGGTCCAATATCCTAGAGTTCAATTTTTCTCTCCTCACGTCCCGCCCTGAGTAACCTGTGAACCTGTTATGAACAAACATTAACGGAATGAGCCGAATGCCCAGTACAGATAAAGGCTTATGTAACATAATCAATAGCTGAATACGAATTTAGTAACAGAATCAATTACTGAATGCGCGATAACAAAAGACAAAATGATATGATATAAAGTAAAGCAAGACAATCAAATAAATCATATCATACGGATGTACCCTGAGCCGAATCTTAAATCACTACTGACATGCACATAGAGCTGCAGCTCTATGTACCGAACGTGCAATGGAGTGTGGGCATACACAGATCCATCCACCAGAAATCAAATACAAATATATCCTAGGACCAGTCCATACGCCTTCTTATGGCCTCATGTACCTCACAAGTACGAAGAAGACGCCGTGATCTCAGCTCACCGCCACGGTTGGTGCCACGTCATTGATGCCGCAATGACGTGCTTGCGGTCACCTCCGCAAGTGGGGACATGCTCGGGTAACAGATTACAAGAACGGAAGTGGTAACTCAACAATGTATATCAAATACGCTTCTCACTAAGCGTTAAACCAAGTCATAATATAATATCAGAACATGTGATAATGATTTCAATCCAACGATTATATCACATGTAAGCAAAATATATTCAATAATAAATAATGCTTGAAAATCAATAACGGACAATGCAAATGAAACAGATCGATATATCAAAGACGTTCAGGAATTCCAAAGGTATGTGAGAATCAAATGGGTTCAAATAATTAAATTATATACTGAAACGAAAAAGGAGGGGGTAAGAATCCGTACCTTTTTGGGATCTTTGTTATTTTAAAGAAACATTATACTTGTATACGAACGTTCTTAATAACCTACATTTTAGTTATATCCATGATGAGATATATATATATATATATATATATATATACACACACAATTTAATCATAAGATTGTGATGTGATTTGTTAATAATAATATATATATTACAACATATTTTATTTATTTATTTATTTATTATTATTATTTAATTATTATTATTATTATTTTTCGTAATGTTTAAAATTATAAATATGAATCCTTATTTATAATCATTGATACTATAATCAAAAAAAAATTTCTTACGTTAGCTTTTATCATCTAATAATCCTCTATATAATATGAACAATTGCTTATAATCGTGTATTGTCGTTTGTCAAAATACTAAAAATCGTAATGGTATATTTTCTTACATGTAAAACTAATGATATATAATAATATCTTTTACAATATAGACCATATTATATAAGTTATTATATTTTACCTATTTAATTTATAAAGCGTAAAAAAAATAAAGTTTATTTTGTTATGAATAACATTGATAGTCTCAGTAAAAAAATAAAATAAAATAAAATAATAATTAAATAAATTTCAATTGTTAAAATTTAACCAACAATCTTCTGTTTGAAAGAAAAATAGTTTTTAATATTAACAAATTAGTTGTTTGATGTATGTATTGGTTTACAGAAGGTTAAAACCAACCCATATTGTCAGGATCCTAATCTCCCACCGTCTCTTTCTAATCAAGTTTTACTCACGTGTAAATAACCCATATATACGGTAAAAGAGCATACTACAAATGTCGAACTTACCGTAGTTAGAGGAAAATATCTAAGATCACGTCGGTCTTCGGAGGTGTCCACCGCCTCAGGTGGCCGGAAAAGAACGAGGCACAATGGGTATGTCGAGACCCAGTAGAGATGACGGAAGGTGGCTTTAGTTTTGTGTGTAGCACAACCAGAATTCGCCGGAGGTGTAGTGTTTCGCCGGAAACCCAGAAAATCGTAGTCAACGTGATCCTAGTGCTCAAGGTAGGGTGTTAGCAATGGAGACAGGAGAATGGTGGTGTCGGTGTTGCTTTCTCGGTCGTGTTTCCTTCTCGCCGGAGCTCAGTTCTTGCGTCGGAGATGAGAAACACATCCGAGAGATGAGAAAGAGTAAGTTGTAAAATCTGTTGGTGAACCTTCATTTATACACGAGTTAGCGGCAGGGTGGTCGGGGCTGAAGAAGTTTTGTCGGGTGATAAGGCCGACCAGTTGTCTGCCGGCGACTTTTGCCAGGCGTTTAACGGCTATAGCCGTTTTTTTTTCCTTTGCTTCTGCTCTTCTACGTGGCTGTGTGTGTGTTATATATATCTATATTTTTCTTCTGTGTTATATATATATATATATATATATATATTGTTTTTGTTTTGTTCTGTGAGTCTCTTCCACCTTTCATTTCAAGATTTTTTTTTTTTATTTGTTTTTTTTTAATTTGTCTTCCTCTCGTACAGACATGCCTATATATATTAATTATTTGATTTCTATTTGCTTTAGATTTTCACATTCATAATTATTATTTTACTAAATTAAATAGTTTTTTTTTTTTTTCATACTTATAAGTAACCCAAGGTATATATATTTCTAATTTGTTATGGATTTTCTTTTCTTTTATTTATTATACTATATTTTTATTTTTATTCATTTTTTTTTAACCCAACGTAGATTTCTTTTATTTTTCTTTAAGAATTCTTTAAATTATTATTATTTTCTTTTTCTATTAATTTATAATTTAAATTTCGTTTTAAAATTTTATTTATATGTATTTAAATATTCCAGATATTTCAATTATTACCCCCTAAAAAGAAAATTTCGTCCTCGAAATTTAGAGGAGTGAAGCACAACGAATGAAATTTCATAACAATCGAACAAGGAACATGGTTCACAGTTACTCGAACAAAATTGTTTATAATTCAAATAAACTAGGGTACAATGAACGAATAGATTATTCGGTTTCTCAAGTCGTCTCACGTTCTGAGTGATTTTTCCATAAAATCTTAACGAACGGAATCACTTTCTTTTTTCATAATCCTTTCTTGTCGATCCAATATTGCTTCCGGTTCTTCTTCATACGATAAATCCTCCTGAATCATGTGTAATGAGTAATTGATGACGTGAAGCGGGTGGTAATTGTATCCCCTCAACAAAGACACGTGACATACGTTATGAAAGTGAGAAAGTTGAGGCGGTAGTGCTAATCGATACGAAACTTCACCAACTCTTTCAAGAATCTCAAACGGACCAATAAAACGAGGACTAAGCTTTCCTTTTATTCCAAATATGCGAACTCCACGACATGGCGAAACCTTCAAGAATATATGATCACCAACTTTGAATTCTAAGGCTCGTCGATGTTTATCCGCATAACTCTTTTGCCTGCTTTGTGCTTCTTTTAACTTTTCTCGAGCAATAGCAACTTTATCATTTGTTATTTGTATCAATTCTAGCCTTTCTATTATTTTCTCGCCAACTTCATTCCAACAAATTGGTGCTCGACACTTCTGACCATACAAGAGTTTGAATGGAGTCATGTCAAGCTTGATTTCCGGCCATTATTATAAGCAGACTCGTTTGCTTGAGTGCACAAGCTCTACGCATATATTCAAGTGTCTTAATAGCACGTTCTGATTGCCCATCTGTTTGCGGGTGAAAAGTCGTGCTAAACTTTGATCTTGTACCCAAACCATCTTGAAAGCCTTTCCAAAATCATGAGGTAAACCTTGGATCTCTATCGGACACAATTGAAACCGGATTGCCATGTAATCGAACTATCTCTTTTATAAACACATCAGATAGCTTACTAACATAAAATCCTTGTTGAATTGTCAGAAAGTGAGCGGACTCAAACAATCTATCAACCATGACCCATATAGCATCATTTATTTTTCAAAGTTTTAGGCAAAGCCGTAACAAAATCCATTGAGATTTTATCCCATTTCCATAATGGAATATCCAATGGCTGCAAAAGACCATTAGCTCGTTGGTGCTCAATCTTTACTTGTTGGCATGTGAGACATTCACTTACGTATTTTGCAACCGCTTCCTTCATGCCATTCCACCAAAAGTTTAGACGTAGATCTCGATGCATCTTTGTAGATCCTGGGTGGATAGCAAATGGCGAGCTATGTGCTTCAGCTAGTAATGCCTCACGAAGAGCGGAGTCGTCGGGTACACACAGTCTTTTACCACACCAATTCACTCCTTGTTCATCTACATGAAACTCAGATTGCTTTCCCACCTCCATGTTTTCCGATATAGCCCATAATTCTCCATTATCTTTTTGTGCTTGTTTAATATGCGAGACGAGGTTAGGCTTGATTTTTAATTTTGCAAGGTAACCATCTAACTTACCATGGATGCCAACACTCGTATTATCAAGATCTGAGAGGATACGAGGTTGAATATGAAGGCAATATACCACACCAAAATTTTTTTTTTTTTGCTCAAAGCATCAGCTACAACATTCGTTTTCTATGGGTGGTATTGAATTTTTGCATCATAATCTTATAGAAGTTCTAGCCTCCTTCTTTGCCTCATATTTAGCTCTTTTGTGAAAAATATACTTAAGGCTGTTATGATCAGTTAAGATGTCACAAGTCTCGTCGTATAAATAATTTCGCCAAATCTTCAATGCAAAGACGCCAGCTGCTAACTCCAAGTCATGTGTTAGGTAATTAAATTCAAAAGGCTTCAATTGGCGCGAGGCATAAGTAATAACTTTCGAATGTTGCATTATCATGCAACCAAGGCCTTTATTCAAGGCGTAACTATAAATCTAGTAATCGCCTGAATCACATGGAAGAGTGAGTATTGAAGATTATACAAACCTTTTCTTTAATTCTTCAAAACTTTTCTCTCGTTCTACATTTCATGAGTAATTAACTTATTTCCCTAAAATTTTGAGTGAGAGGCAAGGCAATGATTTAAAATCCTTTTACAATCTTCGATAGTGGCTAGCTAGACCCAAAAAAATTTCGAAATTCCGTTGCAAAGGTAGGTATATGCCATTTTGTAATTGCCTTAATTATGGCGGGATCTATCATGATTTTATGTAGATTTTTTTTTTCGTGGTCCTAGATCTTTGAATACATATATATCATTAATGAAAACGACCACAAGCTACCTATGTATTCATCAAGTTCACAAAGATTGTATGGCATTGGTTAGTCAGAAAGACATAACCAAAATCTCTAATTGCCATAATGAGTACAAAAGGCATACTTAGAAACATCTTCCTCCTTTATCTCCAAACGACGAAAGCCAAACCATAGATTTATTTTTGAAAAGGGCTCAACATCTTGAAGCTGATCAAAATGATCATCAATGCGAGGAAATTGATATTGATTTTAATTTGTAATCTTCTTCCTCTTCTTGTTTTTTTTTTCTTATTATATATATATATATATATATATGTATGTATTTACTCTTAGTAGTCAAATGTAGAACCTCACGAAACCATCTTCCTTTCTTGCAACAAAGCAGCGTGTACCAAATAGAAACAATTGGTCTCCTAAATCTAAACTTTAATAACTCTTTTAACTACACTATAAGATCTTTAGGCTCTAGAGGTGTCATACGTTACATTGCCTTAGAATTTGTCTCAATAGTGCAAGTAAGATCAATAATTAACTTTATCTCATGATATGGAAAGCCCATATGACTTCTTAATAAAACTTGCAAAAAGTCACCAATAATCGGATAATCATAGAATTTCTTTTATCCTTAAAATATTAAGCTCTTACTAATGTTAGAAGTCTACATACCCACGTGATGAGAAATTCTAAGCCTTTAGCACAAAGAATTACTTTCAATCTACAACGTGACTTGGTCTTTGACAAATAAGTTCAATAATCTTGGCATCGAAGTTGTCAAAGCTACTTTATGAGACTTAGAAGGAATTCAATTTAAATAATCTCCCCATGGATGACATAACAATAAACATTCTTCATGCAATATAATACACTTGACTGAGTAATTTCATTTCCATGCTTTGGGGTGGTATATCCATATGATAATTAGATATGAGAATCGTGGTATGAATAGAAGAATGAAATCGAATGTTGAAAGGAGTTTCAGAATCGTCAAGATACAAGATACTATAACTCATAACGAAGTAGGCTAATACTCATTAGCAATCATCTAATGGTAGAATCAAAAGAAACCTAATATTCATAAGAACATTAATATACATAATGGGGATCCAAAAGTTCACAAATATACCAATAAATTCACGATTACGTTCGCGAACCGTAATCGTCAATTTACCTTACAAGAGTGACCTAACGTCCTCCCATCATGTCTAAGGTTTATTTTAAGAAAAATGATGTGTTAATGAATGAATCAAAAGTATTTGAATCAATCATGAAGAAGATGAGTTCGTCAAATTTATTTTGAAAGAAACTTCTTGCGGAATCCAATTGGTGTCATGCATAGTAGCAATGTCGAGTTCTGGCGTAGACAACATGATAATTATAAAGTCGTATTTTTCACTATACTAGGGAAGTCATGAAGCAAAATAGGGCCTACACTTAACGATAACAACGTTTCTAACATATTTTCGAGATGTCTTCACAATGAATAGTACGAAGGTTGATAGGAAGTTGACAACCTAACCCAATGTCTACCCATAACCTCACACGTTTTTATTATTAATGTTTAAGTTTTCTACAGGAAAGAGCCTTTGCTCTGATACCATAATTTAAAGAATTCTTAAAGAAAAATAAAAGAAATCTACGTTGGGTTAAAAAAAAATGAATAAAAATAAAAATATAGTATAATAAATAAAAGAAAAGAAAATCCATAACAAATTAGAAATATATATACCTTGGGTTACTTATAAGTATGAAAAAAAAAAAAAAACTATTTAATTTAGTAAAATAATAATTATGAATGTGAAAATCTAAAGCAAATAGAAATCAAATAATTAATATATATAGGCATGTCTGTATGAGAGGAAGACAAATTAAAAAAAAACAAATAAAAAAAAAAAAATCTTGAAATGAAAGGTGGAAGAGACTCACAGAACAAAACAAAAACAATATATATATATATATATATATATATAACACAGAAGAAAAATATAGATATATATAACACACACACAGCCACGTAGAAGAGCAGAAGCAAAGGAAAAAAAAACGGCTATAGCCGTTAAACGCCTGGCAAAAGTCGCCGGCAGACAACTGGTCGGCCTTATCACCCGACAAAACTTCTTCAGCCCCGACCACCCTGCCGCTAACTCGTGTATAAATGAAGGTTCACCAACAGATTTTACAACTTACTCTTTCTCATCTCTCGGATGTGTTTCTCATCTCCGACGCAAGAACTGAGCTCCGGCGAGAAGGAAACACGACCGAGAAAGCAACACCGACACCACCATTCTCCTGTCTCCATTGCTAACACCCTACCTTGAGCACTAGGATCACGTTGACTACGATTTTCTGGGTTTCCGGCGAAACACTACACCTCCGGCGAATTCTGGTTGTGCTACACACAAAACTAAAGCCACCTTCCGTCATCTCTACTGGGTCTCGACATACCCATTGTGCCTCGTTCTTTTCCGGCCACCTGAGGCGGTGGACACCTCCGAAGACCGACGTGATCTTAGATATTTTCCTCTAACTACGGTAAGTTCGACATTTGTAGTATGCTCTTTTACCGTATATATGGGTTATTTACACGTGAGTAAAACTTGATTAGAAAGAGACGGTGGGAGATTAGGATCCTGACAATATGGGTTGGTTTTAACCTTCTGTAAACCAATACATACATCAAACAACTAATTTGTTAATATTAAAAACTATTTTTCTTTCAAACAGAAGATTGTTGGTTAAATTTTAACAATTGAAATTTATTTAATTATTATTTTATTTTATTTTATTTTTTTACTGAGACTATCAATGTTATTCATAACAAAATAAACTTTATTTTTTTTACGCTTTATAAATTAAATAGGTAAAATATAATAACTTATATAATATGGTCTATATTGTAAAAGATATTATTATATATCATTAGTTTTACATGTAAGAAAATATACCATTACGATTTTTAGTATTTTGACAAACGACAATACACGATTATAAGCAATTGTTCATATTATATAGAGGATTATTAGATGATAAAAGCTAACGTAAGAAATTTTTTTTTGATTATAGTATCAATGATTATAAATAAGGATTCATATTTATAATTTTAAACATTACGAAAAATAATAATAATAATAATTAAATAATAATAATAAATAAATAAATAAATAAAATATGTTGTAATATATATATTATTATTAACAAATCACATCACAATCTTATGATTAAATTGTGTGTGTATAATATATATATATATATATATATATATCTCATCATGGATATAACTAAAATGTAGGTTATTAAGAACGTTCGTATACAAGTATAATGTTTCTTTAAAATAACAAAGATCCCAAAAAGGTACGGATTCTTACCCCCTCCTTTTTCGTTTCAGTATATAATTTAATTATTTGAACCCATTTGATTCTCACATACCTTTGGAATTCCTGAACGTCTTTGATATATCGATCTGTTTCATTTGCATTGTCCGTTATTGATTTTCAAGCATTATTTATTATTGAATATATTTTGCTTACATGTGATATAATCGTTGGATTGAAATCATTATCACATGTTCTGATATTATATTATGACTTGGTTTAACGCTTAGTGAGAAGCGTATTTGATATACATTGTTGAGTTACCACTTCCGTTCTTGTAATCTGTTACCCGAGCATGTCCCCACTTGCGGAGGTGACCGCAAGCACGTCATTGCGGCATCAATGACGTGGCACCAACCGTGGCGGTGAGCTGAGATCACGGCGTCTTCTTCGTACTTGTGAGGTACATGAGGCCATAAGAAGGCGTATGGACTGGTCCTAGGATATATTTGTATTTGATTTCTGGTGGATGGATCTGTGTATGCCCACACTCCATTGCACGTTCGGTACATAGAGCTGCAGCTCTATGTGCATGTCAGTAGTGATTTAAGATTCGGCTCAGGGTACATCCGTATGATATGATTTATTTGATTGTCTTGCTTTACTTTATATCATATCATTTTGTCTTTTGTTATCGCGCATTCAGTAATTGATTCTGTTACTAAATTCGTATTCAGCTATTGATTATGTTACATAAGCCTTTATCTGTACTGGGCATTCGGCTCATTCCGTTAATGTTTGTTCATAACAGGTTCACAGGTTACTCAGGGCGGGACGTGAGGAGAGAAAAATTGAACTCTAGGATATTGGACCGTGAAAGTATGTTAGTGGATTTTTGTAGCTTAGTCTAGTTCATCTAATACGGTCAATTGATCAATATGTAATTAACAATTTAACCTAGGGTGGTTCTTAAACTGTCTTTTGGGGATTTGTAATCCTAACATTTGCTTAATATAAAGCATGTCTTCTGTTTTGATCACTGTAATAGTGACACGTCACCCTTATTTCGGGGTGGGGTGTTACATAAATAAACAAAACATTAAATACTTTCACCATAATGGTCCTTGACCTAAATAAACAAAACATTAAATACTTTCACCATAATGGTCCTTGACCTAACAATAAATAAACAAAACATTAACTTGTTCATGAAGGGGTTGTAAACAAACACGAGCGAGCGCTTATTCGTGTTCGTTTGTTTAACTTTTAAATTGTTCATAAATGGTTCACGAACGCTAACCGAACGAGAATTCTTGTTCGTGTTCCTTTATTAAAGAATTTAGTTTGTTTACGAATGTTAACAAACACATATAATTTAAACATAAAAACCAACATTTTTAATTTTAAGCATTGGAGATAATCATTTATAAATATATAAATTAAAGTATTATAGTATTATACGAAAAATAACTTTATGGAATTAAAATAAAAAATTAAAAGTATACAACGTATTTAATGAATAAATATAATAAATGAACTTAACCGAACGTAAAAGAACATGCTACCGAATGTTCACGAGAATAAATGAACGAAGACGACCTCTGTTCGTGTTCGTTTATTTCACTAAACGAGCTTCCCGCGCGAACGGTTGATGAACTGTTCGCTGACGTTCAGTTCATTTACAGTCCTAGAGGAGATACGACAAGCAAGATCGTGACAATAATCCCCTCTTAAACCCCTTCTTGACCTCAAGAATTAAGCTTCGAGAAGTCAGGAAAGCGCAGCTTCATCTCATCCAAGAATTCCCACGTGGCATCTTGTGTTGTCTAGCCATCCCACTGCACCAACACCTTAATGGTTGCACGGTTTCCCCGTTTAACTAATTTTTGATCCAAAACCACGCAAGGCTGAAGAGATAATCGGGCTTTGGACGGTATTTGTATGATCTTAGACGGTGGTCCTATTGCCTCTTTTAACAAAGACACGTGGAAAACGGTGGTCCTATTGCCATCCCACTGCACCAACACCTTCATGGCTGCACAGTTTCCTCGTTTTAACTAGTTTTTTATCCAAAACCACGCAAGGTTGAAGAGAGAATCGGGCTTTGGTCGGTATTGATATGATCTTAGACAGTGGTCATATTGCCATTTTTAACAAAGACACGTGGAAAACGGGGTGAATTCGGGACTCATCCGGTAGGTCCAACCTGTAAGCCACATTACCCACCTTCTCTACAATTATAAACGGACTGAAGTATTTAGCAGTGAGCTTTCAGTGTTTATGGATCCTTAACGAATTTTGCATGTATGGTTTAAGTTTAAGATACACCCAAGATCTGGCTTCAAAAGATCTTTCAGTGTGATGTTTATCGTCTTGTTGCTTCATATGATTTTGAGTTTTAACCAATTATTGCTTTAGAATCTTCGAGCCGCCTCCCTATCTTGCATTATGTTATCCACATCCCTGATCCGCAGATCTAGGAATTTTTTTCGATGGGTTCACTATTTCCAGACGTTTCGATTAAATAGAACCGGATAAAAAAATCGGGTCGGGTCGACGGTTTGGGTTTGCAATGTTCACCACGTAATAACAGTGCGATATATTAAGTAAACGATTAAAATTAGAAAACATTGTCATTAAAGAGTTTGGAGGTACAAAGTGCACTTTCGTTTAAGATTTTTGAGCTCTAGATCAAGGGGGTCACACGCCCTAGCGGGTCCAAGTGGCGGTTCTGCTAACTAGTCAGGAGGCATGGGTCAAGGGGCTAGCACCCCTTGTAGTGTTCGGGGCAACGCCCCTAAACCTAAACGAATTTGCTATGTTTATATGACCAAAATTAACTTGACACGATAGTTTAACCACCATTTTGCTTGCTAATTTTATATGATCGGAAAATGATGCAACATTTGTTCCAACTCTTTTGAAAAATCTATCAAGACTTATAATACCTAATCAAGTTTAACAAAATACCTAAACAAATCAATACTAATTTCACAAAATACCTATAAAAATCAACACTAATTTCATAAAATACCTAAAAAATCAACACTAATTTCACAAAATAACCAAACAAAACAACACTAATTACACAAAATACCTAAACAAAACAATAGTTCAAATGTTTAATACTAATTTCATAGAATTAGATACCTTTTTTTGTTCAGTCGCACTCCTCGAGTTGTCGGTCGCCGCAGCCGTAGGGAGCCAGGGAGAACCGGAGAAGCCGCAGGGAGAAGCCGCGGTGCTCGCCGGAGGGCAGGGAGGCCAGAAGGGCCGGTGGCGGAGGGGCAAGGCAGATTCGGTAGGCTGGAAGGGAGATGTTGTAGGGTTTCTTTTTTTTTGGGAATTTTTGATCTTGAATCCGAATGGGGGTGGGGGTAGGGGAAAAAGTGCGGTTTTAACTTTTAAAAAAAATAACCTCACAAACTTTAAAAAAAGCAGGAAAAAAGAAAAAAAAAACATAAGTGGGATTCGAACTTGTGACCTATGGGATGAAATCAAGATTCCCTTACCACTAAACCACTTGTAAATTATATGCTTAAGATTCACCATTAAAATACTAATGGGTTCACCCTAATTTTTAACCCTTTCAAAAAAAAATTTCCTATTAACGTTTCAAATCGCGGTGGGTTCCGGTGAACCCGTAACCCACTATGTAGATCCGCCCCTGCGGCGCCGCGTCCCTAGGAATGTAAGGAATATGCAATGGGGGATGATCCCATATAGAGCCTTAAAGGGGGGTTTTCCCAAGACGAGGGAAAGGTGGTGTTGCTCTTCCACCTATGGATGGTAGGTTGTAGGCAGATTAGCCGACACCTTTGAAGTCTCAAAAACCTTGTCCAGAACGAACTTAAGAATATTGGATCTCGATCTGAAATAATAGAATCGGGGCATCCATGCAGCTTGTAGACGTTGTCAAGAAACACTTGAGCTACCTCCTTGGCAGAAAACGGATGACCTAAAACCATCAAGTGCCCATACTTCATGAGACGGTCAACCACAACGAAAAGCATAACTTTACCCTTAACCTTAGGTAATCCCCCAATGAAGTCCATGGAAATGTCGGTAAAAATAGTGTTGGGCATCGGTAACGGTTGTAACCCTTGCGACGCTACATTCTCGTGTTTCGCTCGCATGCATATGTCACAAACAAGTACCCCCGAATGACCCCCCATGGCCGATTAATGGCACAACTTGGATATGTCCTCACACACCTCCCTATTTACTCCAACCACCGTACAGTTTTCTTTCGCTTACCATCTTCCATTCCACTTAAACCTTGGAAAGTTTTTTCCATCCTTAAGTTTCTGTATCACATTTTGCACTTCATCATACTTATTTTGGCTTTCCAAAGTTCGATCAAAAAGTACGGGTTTTATTTGAGAAATGGACGTGGTAAATAATGTTGATTCTTGAACCTGTGACGTGACAAAGCATCATCTGCCACATTCTCCCAACCCTTTTTATACTCAATCACATAATCATAACTCATGAGCTTCGCGAGCCACTTATGTTGCAATAGGTTAGATATCTTTTGCGTTAGAAGATGTTTGAAGCTTTGCTGATCCATGTGTATAACAAACGGGCCCGTAACAAGATAATAATGCCATTGTTTTACTTCCATCATAATTGCAAGCAACTCTTTTTCATATACTGATAACGCGGTCTGTCTCGGTGATAGATATCTACTTAAGAATGAGATCGGGTGGTTCTATTGCATCCCTTGTTGTCGATGCATCCATCTTGATAACAAACTGTTTGGTTAGGTCCGGCAAAGCCAGTATGGGTGCAGATGAAAGAGCCCTTTTGACTTTTGAGCTGATTAAATGCATTGTGAGCCTCCTCACCCCAACAAAAGGAATCTTTTTTTAACAAATCTGTGAGGGGTTTGGATATCATTCCAAAGGAACGGATAAACCATCGATAATATCCCGCTAACCCCAAGAAGCCCTGAAGTTGTTTAATGGTTTTCGGAACCGACCATTGTTGCACCGTCTCGACCTTTGTCGGATCTATCTTCACCCCTTCTTTGGAAATAATGTGGCCTAAATATTCCACAGGCCGGCCCCCAATCACGTATTTAGATTCTTTAGCAAACAACTTATTTTCCTTCATAATGGTTAGAACACGTTTTAAGTGGTGAATATGATCATCTTGATTCTTACTGTATATGAGTATGCCATCCAAAAAACACTAAAACTCCCTTTCTTAACATATCCTGAAATACATGGTTCATGAGGGCTTGAAATATAGAAGGTGCATTGGTAAGACCGAATGGCATCACAAGGAATTCATAATGCCCTTCATGGGTTCGGAACGTCGTTTTGTGGACGTCCATGGTTGCCGAACCTGATGATACCCAGAACGTAAGTATAGTTTAGAGAAGAAAAAAAGACCCACCCAATTCATCTAACTCCTCTTCAATTAACGGAATAAGGAACTGATCTTTGATAGTGGCATCATTTAAACAGAGATAATCCAGACACATTTGCCATTGGCCGTCTTTTTTCTTCACCAATACGACTGGGTCTGCAAACGAGCTGTGACAACTAGTACCTGACCGCCCGGCAAGTCTGTACGGTACGTGTACTTTCTACAGTAACTATGTGTACATATACGATTGTAAACAGTACTTGTATTAACAAGATTCTAAATACAAGAAATAGTTGTACGTATTTTCGTGTAAACTTAAATACATTAAGTACAACGTACATTTGAAACATTAGCTGTGTTTATTAAGTGAAAACTTAATGACAGTTAACACAACAAATCATGAGAAACAACTGTGTTCAAACAATTATCAGAAACAAATCGGTTGCGATCTGATATCCATAGATGACAGGAATCAGATGGCCGACAATTCAAAGTGAAAACAATGTGATATCAGGAGGTTTAGTTGAGTCCGACAGTGAGGAAACACAATTTAAACATAAACTGTAGTGTCGTTTCAGAATAACGAACTGACAGTGTGTTTGCGTGGGTGACGATTCACACAAACATATCTGTGAGTTTAACGTTCTGAAATGATGACTGGAAAGTAGAAAACAAAAGTCGGAAAGCAAAACCATCGCCGTGTTCGTTCGAATGACGATTCGAACGAATACGCGCGATGGTGACGCGATTCGACAAAACGAAAACGAAAACACGACGCGAAACGAATTTTAATTTAATGAAATAAAATAATTAACATTTTTACAATTTTGAAACTCATCAAATTAATTAAAATAACATTTTTATTTATTTATTTTTAAATTACGCGTAAATTTCCGGTTACGCGACGAATTAACGAACCGAGCAACCGAAATGGACCCGAACACCACATAGGGTATAAAAACATTAAATGGAAGAGTTTACTTCATTTTTCATCTAAACGCTCTCTCTCTCTCTTGAATTTCCGGCCGCCACCTTCTACCACCATTAAACACCTTCAAAACCTCATATCTTGCTCAATACTTAACCGATTCGAGTGATTCTTGAACCCACGCGTAGCTCTCAACCTCCTCTACAAGGAAGTACAGCAGATCTGAAGAGTTATCCAGCAAAACTCACGATAAAGAAGCTCAAAGGTTCGGAAAAATAGGGTTTTTCACTTGTGATTGTTACATTTGCATCTCACCGGTTAAAAACCCATATACGCACTCACTCTATACTCTCGAGGGCTGGGATTCGCACCACCACATCCTAGGAACCACCATGCAACATACCAAGTGGTCGAGAGTGTTGGTAACACACAGGTTCGTGGGGGTTACTGCCATGGACGAACCTTGTTCATGGTAGTCGAACCTTCAGCTCAGCAAGCCGAACCTGCTACACCAACCGAACCTTGCAAACCATCCCATGGACTCACGAACCCTCCTGTTTTCAGCATGTACGACGAACCCTACACGAGGCCTGACACGAACCGCTTCAGTCAACAGGTGCCGAACCCATGTACACGAACCCTTAAGCACCTGCGAACTTTTGGGGACCCTGGCGAACCCATGAACAACCACCTTCGCCGAAACCTACTGTAGCCTCTAGCCACGAACCATCAAGCTGTTACATCTCTGAGCCGAGCCTGTGAACTTTCACGAACCATAGGACAACGACGAACCATATGGAGACGAACCAGGGGGCATGGCGAACCCTACTGGTTCGCTGGGGCTGAGTCACCAAGCTTCTTCCTCACTGACCGAACCCTCATAGCCCCTGGAAACCGAACCTTGATCTGCAACTGTTGAAACCATAACCACGTGCGAACAGATACGTCATCACGAAATCCCCCGGACTTTTTTTTAATGGGCTGCAACTCTACTGGGCTTAACTAATTAAATTAGTATAACTGCGGGCCCAATTTTTCTTGATCAAAGCATGAACCTTTCTAGGCCCAACAACAATCTTGATCAATTACATTAGTTCGGCCCAAACTGATTTCCTTTTTGTCAGCCCAACACCACGGCCCAAATAGAATAGAATTGGCCCAGCAGCTTATTGCCTACGGCCCAGTTTAAAACCCTTCGGCCCAATCCTGAAACACATCGGCCCACACATAAACGATTTGGCCCACTTGTACAACCGGCCCAATACAACATCTTGATCCATACATGCGGGTGACCCAAGTGATCCTCGACTCAACAGCCTATTAACACGGACCACACGGATATCATTCGGCCCCTAACATTTAGTGTCGAGAACAAGCAATAAAACGAGTAATAATGACATTACGATAATTGAAAATGAGAATTAGGTGTTACCATCAAGGTGATAGTTATTACAGAATATGACAATTCAGTCATTAAATCAAATAAAAATCACATTAAAGACAAGATGATTAAATTGAAGTTGAGTTTCATTCATAAATTCCAATTACATATAAAAATTTCCCTAAATTGAGTTAGTAGTAATAAGTTCTATCTTAATTGTTATGGGCCGAATGAAGATCAAGACCGAAACAAGCGGATGTTAACCAATCCTAAGGTTAACACTAACACACACTTAGACACGTATTCAAGGATTATACTTATGGGTTAAACATAATGTGAAATCAATACAGGATCTTAAACACACAACAAATACCATCAAGGAGCGCGTGCATTCTTTCTTTTAAGATAAGTCAACCCTACAACAACAAGGTGAGTTCATATGCCCCTTTTACTTTAATCTTTATTGATTTAAAACTCTCGGGGCTGAGAAACATGTTTACTTTTATTTATTTAAAAGTTTTGCTTAACATGTTATTTATACTTTGATTTTGATAATATTTAATTGTTTATTATCGTTTATCATTGTATGCATGCTTGTATGATCATGAGATAACAGGGAAACTCAGAAGATTATGATAATGTACTTTCATAAATATCAACACATTGGGATAACACAGTTGTAAGATTATATCTTATAACACTCAGTTATTCCTACAGGAACGAAACATTGAGGAAATTCATATACAAATAAACAAAGAGAACTATTACAGTGAAACATGGTGACACTTCACAGCACATGGATGATCAGAAGATAAAATATCTTCTGAATATCATTCCACATCATAAACGATCAAGTGTGATAAGTCAATTTCTTATAACATTTGATCAACACCCTAAAAACATACTACTGGGTAGTATGATCGCATTGAGTATCCACCACCTGCGTCACTTAAGGGTACTAAGACTTGTTCTTACTACGGCTTAAGGATTACATGGTGAACATATGGATTACAGTGAACGGCGACCATGATAACGTAACTTCATGACTATCACAGCCAATCACACCTGATTAACATAATGTAATAAGACTAGTTCTTATTCGACTTTGTTAATTACATGAGACAATCCCACGTAAAGGCCTTGGGATCACACGGTGGGATAGAGGTGAATGGAAGGCATTGAAATCTGATTATGTGAGGATTACAATGGGTTCCATTTGGGCTCTATACACTGCATTGGAGAATACATGACAACAGTTAACTAACACTTTTAATTAATTAAAGGTGTAACATAACAGTTAACACACAGACAATAGAATAATACAAGGAACATATTATTAAATCTAATATCCTTACTATACAAATGGTTGTCAATACTTCGGTTTGATAACTACAACGATATCACTATATTATTCTATTCATGGGAACACAAGTGGTCAACAATGGGACAATCAGGTGACATGGGAAAGGAAATCAATAGTTGTATTACAAGTAGTGTGGAGTTCTAGTTGTGATGTGGTGGGATGTTGGCTAGGGCTTAGCTCCCTTACATATGCCCTATATATAAGCATCACTACTAAGATAACATAGTGCTTGTAAGTATAACTACTGAGGAGCCATCAGGTGAACATATGAACATTACACATACAAGCAACATAACAAAACATTGAGATTATGCATGTGATTGAATCAGAGTTTTCAACTATCTTACTTATGAACTCACCAACCTAGTGTTGACTTTGTTTAAATACATGTTTTCTCAGGTGACGAACAGGTGTAGAGACATACATGCAAGGTTTAAGCTAGAGGACTTTTAGAAGACCTAGCTTATTTTGTGTTGCATGCTTTTGGTGCCTAAACATTGAATCATCTTTTGTATATCTTGTACATATACAAGATATAGTTACATTGATTCTTTTGGTAGATTTACTTGATTAAATTATGAACGATACAGTGTAATTTAATCTTGTAATTCTATATCATTGATGTATTAGCATTTCTCATTTTGATTATCATGTGCTATGTAACAATCTGATCATTTGATTATCATTCAAAGATATCGCGCCCCGGGAACCTTCCGCCCGACGGGAAAACCCGATCCGTTCCCGCCGGACCGGGGTGTGACACGAGCTATGGATATTTAGAATGACCCCTGAATCTAACAATTCTCACGTGGTTTTCTCTATCACATCCTTTTGAACAGACGGATACCGATACTGTCGTTATCTAATGGGTTATGTTCCTTCTTTCAGCACGATTCTATGATCGAACGGTCGCATAGGTGGCAGTCCTTTCGGCATCTGGAACACCTCTTGAAAGGCTTGAGTTAACGCCTTCCATGGAAGGTTTTCTTGCAACTGGTTCGGAACACAAGCCGCCGTTGATCGGTACACCTTATCGCTTTCCCCACTAGCCAATTGTAAGCTGAACAATTGTAGATTTCCCCCTTTTGAATGCTTATGGATTAACTCTCCAACCTTTTCCACTTAACAAACCGACACCTTATTGTTTTTAAACCTTTTAGCTTGTACTGTTTTCCATATACTTCAAACCTCAAAGTCATCTTTTGAAAATTCCACATGATATCGTTCAAGGAAAGAAGCCATTGCACCCCTAGTATCATGTCATAGCTCTCTAGTGTTAATAAAAAAACCTCTGTTGTGAAACAGTGGCCTTGCATGGACCATTGGAAACCATAACTGTAACACCCCAACCTGATTAGAGCTGACGTGTCACTCATACGGAGATCAAAATTAATGCAACAATCCAAAATAGATTAAAATATAATTAAAGTCTTACATAGGTCAACCAAATACAAATAAAATCTTATGATAAAGTTCATTACATTATTTATATAATAAATTCTTGAGAATCTCTCGTATCTCGTTCCTCAGTTCCCAGCCTGATTTCCTGGATTACTTATACAATACATATAAACACCACAAAAACAGATACGGCTGAGCCAAAGAATGCTCAGTAACGGATAAACAATAGTAATTAAAAGAAGTTCAGAACGTGGTGATAAACAGAAATCTGATTTAGAACAGTTCAGAACAGTAAACAGTGGTCTGACTTGAATAAAATATAACCTTTGAGAAACAATAATATAGGTTATAATGTAAGTCAGAAATAGTGGGAAATCCCCGAATATACCACGAGCCGACTGTACATATAAAAGTGTAAGGTTCACGGGTAGCTACTCCCGCTTACCAAACCATGAGATAGGTAGTGTTGGCATACACATCACTATCCCCCAGAATCAGAAGTACAGTTAAAAATTATCCTAGGACCAGTCCATACGCCTCTCCAGAATTCAGTAGGTGCACAAGTGTACTATCAGAGTACTAAATAGAGATGCCGTGAACTCAACTAACCGCCACGGGTGGTTCCACGTCATGGTTGCCTCCATGAAGGGCATGTAGTCATCCTTACAGGTAGGGACATGCTCGGGTAATAGATCATAAGTTCAGTAGGTTCAGTTGGGTAGGTAAACTACCAAGTAAGGTCATAATCGGATCATGCAATAATGAGTACAACATAATCTAAATCTATTGCATGATAAACGAAACAGAAAAAAACACGATATCATATCGTGGCAATATAGAAAAAGAAATTAAACGGTTATAGAAACAGAAACACTATGATTTAATTAAACAGAATCTGTGCCAGAAACGAAGCAAAATAAGATATACTATAAGATAAGGAAATAAAATTCGTACCTGGGCCTTAGCAATAATCAATAATTAATCAGAAAAACAATCGAGTAATCGAAATCCTCAACAATTCAGAAATCTGTGTTTTTATGCATATTTCACGTTAGTTTAACGGATTTCATCTCTATATGTACTCGATTAATCATAATTGGTGATTTGAACCTTTTAACATTTAATCGTTCGTATCGATTAATTTTATAAAGCATTGCTTAACGTTCATAACTTCCGTATTTTTATTTTATTTTATTTTATTATTATATATATATATATTTATTTTTTTACTAAACAGTACTTGAATATATATACATGTTTAAAAATGATTTTTTTTTTATAAAAATAACTAAAAAAAACTGGTCGTAGGAGGTTTCAAACCCACGAACTCCGAAATGCATACATAAAACTTACCAATCACTCTAGGTTACTATATGTTAATAGTATTTATCCTTAACTAGTAAAGTAACTGACGAGCGTTGCGGCGGTATCAAAACCAAGGCCAGCCTTGGGGAGAGGTGAGGTGGGCGACCGCTCCGGCCTGACAATTTACGAAACCCGTAATTTAATTTTTTTATATATTAAATATTTTATATTAAAAAACACATGATTTAATAAGTATAAAAAGTAGTTTCCTTTAAAGTGTAAAAAATTTCTTTCATGCCCTTTAAATTATGAGTATTTATCAGTTCGGTTAATGGTGTATTCGGTTCGTTTTAATTGTTTTTCAATTTTCCCCTATCTGAAAAGCGAACCAAATTTGAGAAGTGGCTCGGTTAGGTTTCGGTTAAATCCGAATAAGCCGATAAAAAACCAAATAAACAGATTAAAATTCGAATAAATCGATTAAAAACCAAATAAACCGGTTAAAAACTGAACTCAACTTATATATTATTAATAAGATAATAAATTTAAATTTTGCTTAACCGGTTAACCAAACAAACCGAATTCAAGACCGCCCATGAAAGGACTCCTTTTTTTCTTGACCCAGGCCCTGAAATTTTTTTTGGTTCTCGGGACCGGCTTTGATCAAAACGCAATAGATTTGGAATTTATTTCTTCAAATGAAAACACAATATATTTTACATAAACTATCTCCTAAAATAATTTACGTTGAAACGTAGACTAACATACGTATAAAAAGTAAGTACGAAAACGTATTATATTTCACCCAACTTGTTTTCCAAAATTTTTTATATTGAAACGTGTATCAACACCGAATTTATACAGATTCCTATGTAAAACTAAACACTTAAGAAATTATTAATTTTAGCTACGGAACAAAATGGGTAAATTAAAAACTTTATAAACTTGAGGAAGTTAAAGTAATATTTTACAAAGTTTTTAGAAAATTGAGGAGGTAAAAGTGTTAACTCCGAAAGCATATGATAAAAATTTAAAGTTTAGATATTAGTTGTGACGACATTGACTCGTTTGTGGGGGAGCGATTTGATAACGATGGCCTGTAAAAAAATGAAAAAAAAGAGCAATGAAAAAAGAAAAAAAATAAGCGTTTTTGAAAAGAAAAATGGGAGAAAATGAAAGGTGAAAAAAAAAGTTGGGGGGAGGGATTAGACCGGGATTGGAACCCACGCCGATTCTCATTAAATGTTGTTTTATACCAACTCACATGCACTAACAATTGTACTAAATTACGAAGACAGCTAAATTTAACCAATAATAAAAAAACCACGTCGATGCCACCGACGTTGGTTTTTATTATATAGGTAATTCTTTTGACTAGTAGAAGACTGGGAAATCTGGTTCAGATGAAGGCAAAACAAAACATGTGCTGGGAGTGACTCGAACCTGAGACCTCCCAGTCTAGATGCCTTAGCTTTAACCAGTTTGATCAATATCACTGTTGAAAATATTTCAGCCATTTTAATACTAATCATTTATCATTCTGGTCATCTTCTTCCCATTAGATTTGCATGTTTACGAAAACATTTCAAACCTCCATCATTAGCATCATGTTTTTTTTTTCAGTCCTATTTGCTACAATCCCATCTACATCGTTATCACCTCTTTTATTTAAGTTGTTTTATAATTTTTTTTAAGGCAGGAAACCTTGTTCGAAAACTCAAAATAAAAGTTGGGTTTTAAACTCAAATTTAACAGAAACATATCTAAACTAGACAACTCATTTAATCGAACATACTAGATTCAAATGATCGTGAGTTTACCTTGCTAATTGCAGAAACGAATAAAACCGAAAGGCAAGAAAAATTAACGTTGACGTGCACGGTTTCGCTTCCGGTATCCTTGATAATGAATTTGTCCGGCGGTGGCTTAGATAGCAGAAAATGGTGATGCTGATCGTACAGAGCCTTCAACAGTTATACCACCGTTATGATGATGATTGGAGTTGGTTGCAATAACATTCCATTCTGATCGTGAAGATAACTCCGGTGATTTGTTTGGTTGTGAGCGTTTGTTTATTCAAAGTACAAGAAAACTCCGGAATGTGAATTTAGAATATTTGTGTGTATAGCCAAATGGTAGATCATTAGATAAGTTGTCCTAGTGGTAGAAGACTCACCTTCCAATGTGGAGGTCAAGGGTTCTACTCCCACTTGAGACACTTTGATGGATACCAGGTGAGGGGAGGAATCTTGAGCTTAATCTCGGGTTCTGAACCGATGGGGGGCGCAGTTTTTACAGCAAAAAAAAAAAGCTGGTTTCTGCGCATCAGGTGCAGCTCTTCCGAGGGTGGCGCCCGGTAAAACGGGCTATCGCTCCCTTGAGGAAGGGGTCTTCCGAGACCTGCTGGCGTGGTGCATATGCCACGACGTTACGCTCGGTTGTTGCTGTTCAAAAAAAAAAAAAAAATTAAGAAAGCTAGACGTTAATCATGAGTAAATCTCTTTAATTGCCTACGTTTCATTTCATATTTCCGACGTTTCAATTTCGGTTCGAACACTCAACAGCCACCACCATTTCTTGAATTTATCTTAGGTTTCAAAAATTTTATAATAACATACACTTGATTTAACACTAATTGTATACTAAACCTCAACTGAATTATTCCTATTAACATAGTTTAATTATCCGATAACATTTCAAGCGGTTTATTTATTATTATTATTATTATTATTATTATTATTATTATTATTTACGTATATTATAATTTTACTCTCCTAAAAAAAATTTCGTCTTCGAAATTTCAGAATTACAGAACGGTTTGTTTTCTTTTTCTTTTTATTTTATTTTTTTTACAGGCCTATTTGTTTATTTAATTATTTGTGTTTTAAAACTTGATACTGATTTTATTACAAAATATCAGATGACTTTCAAGGGCATATAATTATTCAGTCAAAACAGATACAAATTAGAAAATCAAGCAATTACGACTCAAACAAATTCGGATATTGAGAACGGATCGTTTCTTCCAATTCCCAAGTTGCTTCGCGTTCAGAATGGTTTTTCCATAAAACCTTAACAAACGAAATCGTTTTCCTTCGCATAACACGTTCTTGACAATCGAGAATCCGGTATCTCCTCATACGTTAAATCCTCACGAATTTCCTGAATCGGATAGTTCACTACGTGAAGCGGATGATAATTATAGCCTCGCAGTAATGACACATGAAAGACGTTGTGTACATGCGAAAGTTGAGGTGGTAATGCTAAACAATAAGAAACTTCGCCAACTCGTTCCAGAATTTCAAATGGTCCAATAAATCTCGGACTGAGTTTCCCTTTCAAACCAAATCGACGTATACCTCTACATGGAGACACTTTAAGAAACACTTTATCACCCACGTTAAACTCTAAAGTTCGGCGATACTTATCTGCATAACTTTTTTGACGACTCTGAGCTTCTTTTAAACGTTCACGAGTGATAGCGACTTTCTCATTAGTAATCTGGACCAGCTCAGGTCCCTCAATTGTTCTCTCCCCGACTTCATCCCAGCAAATAGGCGCTCGGCATTTTCGACCGTACAATAGTTCAAATGGTGCCATGCCAATACTAGCTTGCCAACTGTTATTGTAGGCAAACTCAACCAAACATAAGTACTCGTCCCAGTTCCCCGTCCACTCTAAAGCACATGCCCGCAACATGTCCTCGAGTGTCTGAATAGTACGTTCCGACTGACCATCAGTCTGAGGATGAAAAGCAGTACTAAACCTCAATCTAGTACCCCAAACATACTGTAATCCTTTCCAGAAGTGTGAAGTAAATCTTGGATCTCGATCCGATACGATAGAAGCTGAAGTGCCGTGTAATCTTATAAACTCTTTCTAAATGTTTTTCTAATTAAAAGATAAATAATATTATTAGTTATTAATATTATATTTATTTAATTAGAAAGAAAATTTAATTATTTAATAGGAAATGATTAAATGAATTTGATAGGAAAAATTGACATGTGACATTAATGTTCTAATATTATGACAAGTGACAAAATATATTTTTCTTTATTAGTATAGTAAGATAAGATTATATTATAAAAACATACATTTTAAAAGTGGTAATTCGAAAGTCAAAAAAAGTGGCTTACAAGTTAATTTGTTATTTTTTATGCTTTTTACTATATTAAATTAAAAGTTGCCTTTTACTATGTTAAATCATAAAGTTGAAACTACCCTAAGAAAATTACAGTACACTACTTGCTGATTGATACACTATATTTTCTTTTTCTTTTATTACTAATTATAATGAATGACGTTGCAAATATTTGGAACCAATCAATAGTGTGATTTTGTGGAACCGTAAGTCCTATTTTTTAAGTTTCAAGAGAAACTACTCCAAAAAAAATTATTTGAAAATTTTGTCATAGAACCACTCCAAACAAAATACATTTTTGAGTTTTTACAAATATTTGTAACCAACCAATAGCGTGATTTTGTGGAACCGTTAAAAAATATATTTTTATCTGCAAAAAAATGAAGGTAATGTCATCGTCTTCATGATCAAATACTTAGATCGGTAAAGCGGTATGTCTCAATATTTTTTAATGTATAATTTTAACTAGATTTTTACCCCTGTGTTACACGGATTCAATTTAAATATTATATAATTAATAATGAAAATATAATAATTATTAAACGATTTTTTGATATAGATGATTAAAATATGTATTAATAGTTAATTTAAGTAATGAAACAACATTAAAAATTTTAATAACAATATAAATAAAATTTAACCTTCTTGATTTGTAATAATTAAGAACCGATGTTAAAACCGATGTTAAAACTTAAGCTAGTTTCTATCAAAAACTAATTATTTCAAGCTAAGAAGATAATGTAATACTTTTGTAATTATTAAAATTTTAAAACCTAATTTGAAAATATCGTGAAGCATAGAAGACCATAAATTGAACTTTTATTATCATCTTTACTTTTGGTTTATATATATTTTTTTAATAAAAAAATAATTTTTGATATAAAACTTAATTTTCTAAAAATTGAAATATTTCTAATTTTTAATAAATTTTGTAACTTTGATTTTCTAAAAATAAATTATTTCTTACATCAAAAAAATTAATATTAAAAAAATTTCTTATTTATAACTTTTTTTAAATGTGTTTTTAATAAAAAGATAAATAATATTATTAATTATTAGTATGAGAAAGAATATAAGTATTTAATAGGTGATATAATTAAATGGATTGATATTAAATTGACATGTGACAAAAGAAGTGTAACAATGTGACAAGTGACAAATTATATTTTTGTTTATTAGTATAGTAAGATTGGGTGGTATTGTATGATGTGAGTTTTAGGTTATTTTTATTTTTTATATGTTCGTGTTTTTCTTAATGCTAGATTTTTACGATTAAGCACAATTTTTTTGGTGTGACGGACATGTTTAAAAACCGTTGTTACGTGTTTTTATATATGTGTTTGATATACGAGACTGTATATTCGTTTTGATATTCGATATCGTGACTGAATTCCCGGTGCAACGCGTGTGGAACCCCCTAGTATATATACATTTGAAAGTTTGGTCTACAGTTGTAATTTTTTTTAATTAAATAATGATTATTATACATATTAATAAAATAATAACAATTGATTAATAAAATAGTAACAATTGATTAATATATGTAATGTAAGTCAAAAAATGTTGCGTTCAATCGTTTGTAAGCTTTTTATTATTTAATTAATATATAGTAATTAGTATTAACATTATATAATATTAGTAATAATCATTATTAATTATTATTATTATTTAGTAATTATTATTACGTATGTCACTTTTGTTGATTTTTCCTAGCAACGATAATAATAGTTAATTAATAATAATCATTATATAATATTAATACTAATTAAATATTATAGACTACACATTTCAAAATGTGTGCTACAGATTATGAAGATGTTAATATTTTCTTACACATGTGTCTTTTTTGTTATCCACCTATTATTTTAAAATGAGTTTCATCTTAGATCGGTCATCTATTTTCTCTTTTATTATTTTATGAGATACTTAACATTTGATTTCTTTATTGTTTCTTGAAGTTAATGTTTTTTATTTTTCTAATATTTCTTTTACTAATATAACATCGTAATGTGTTTTTTTTTAACTTTGTTCAATGTCTAAAACTGAGTTAATGTAGTAATGTTTTTTTATTAACATTTTGTTTTCTGAATTACCTTTTCGGCTTTACGTCTATGTTTCGATTTAAGTTAACATTTATTAAATATTGACTCGTTCAGTAAATTGCGATCTTCCACGTTTAATATTATACTTATACAATTTATATACATTCGTTTTCATGTTTCCAATGCTCAATTTTACAATGGTAAACATTAATGTCCGAACTTTATTATCAATTGACCTGATTATCGCCGCGAATCGCGGGTATAACCCTAGTATTATATAAAGGCAAAGTAAAAGGAACAGTAAAATTTTTTTCCCACAATACCCTCAAAGATAATTTTGTTTTAATATATGTTATTAGATACTATATGTACAGACCAAATGACATTTGTCCCAATGATACCAAGGTGTGTTAAGGTGTTCCTCTCTAAAGTAGGTTGAGGATTCTATTCTCATAGTGGACAATGGTGGAAAAAATTTGTTGTTAAAAAAAAGATACTATTTGTATGGACTTATTCCATTAATAATTATTAAATATGAAACAACCAAATGAACTAATTTTGAACCACATGTTTTAAGGATATAAAACTAATTTTCGTTTAAAAAATGGAACATGATACATGGCAAAATCCTATGCAATTTTTTTTTTTAAATTAATCATTAGATGATAGTTAATGGGTTATCTTATTTTTGGTGGGTTATATTTTTATCCTTTATAAATATATATATATTGAAAAAAAACGTGGTCCTTTATAGGTTTTGGTAGTTTTCGGAGAATATAACGTTGATTTATTTGTACACATAGAAAATCAATGTTTGCTTACAAATTTGATTTTTTTTAATTCAACCAATTGGTTGCCGGTGAGAAAAATTTTGTGAGTAATTTTTTAATATTTTCGTAACATATTTGTATGGATTTTGCATTATTTTATTTTTTATGAGAAATTTGTATAGGGTTCGTGATGAATGATTTGATTTTGACATATAACTTATGCTTCTGTAAGTGATATATAACATCCTTTATCAGGAGTACACCGTGATAACTCGTCGCAACGCGTGATAGAAAAAATCCTATTTATTATTAAAATTAGTCATGATATTTAACATTATCATTAACAATTATAATAGGTCATGCTATTTAACATTATCATTAAAATAGTCAAGTTACAAGACATCCTTAATAAGGATAAATAACCCATAATTGTCCATGAGCTAACAATAAATAAACAAAACATTAAATAAGGAAATACTAGAAGAGATACGGCTAGCAAGATCGCGACAATACTCCCCTCTTAAACCCCATCTTGACCTCAATAATTAAGCTCCGAGAAGTCAAGAAAGCGCAGCTTCATCTCATCCAAGAATTCCCACGTGGCATCTTGTGTTGTCTGGCCATCCCACTGCTCCAACACCTTCTTGGCTGCATCGTTTCCCCGTTTAACTAATTTTTGATCCAAAACCACACAAGGTTGAAGAGAGAATTGAGCTTCGGTCGGTATTGGTATGATCTTAGACGGTGGTCCTATTGCTTCTTTTAACAAAGCCACGTGGAAAATGGGGTGAATTCGGGACTCATTAGGTAGTTCCAACCTGTAAGCCACATTACCCACATTCTCCATGATTAGAAAAGGACCGAAGTATTTAGGAGGGAGCTTTGAGTGTTTATGGATCCTTAACGACTTTTGCATGTATGGTTGAAGTTTAAGATGCACCCAAGATCCGGCTTCAAAAGATCTTTCAGTGCAATGTTTATTGGCTTGTTGCTTCACATAATCATAACCCATGAGCTTCACAAGCCACTTATGTTGCAACGAGGTAGTTATCTTTTGCATTAGAAGATGTTTGAGCCTTCGCTGATCTGTGCATATAACAAACGGGCTCGTAACAAGATAATAATGCCATTGTTTTACTGCCATCATAATTGCAAGCAACTCATTTCACATACTGATAATGCGGTCTGTCTCGGTGATGAAGCTCTACTTAAGAGTGAGATCGGGTGGTTCTCCTGCATCAAAACCGCACCTAACCCTTCTGCCGATGCATACGTCTCGATAACAAACTTTTTGGTCGGGTCTGACAAAGCTAGTACGGGTGTAGATGAAAGAGCCCTTTTGAGCCTATTAAATGCATTTTGAGCCTCCTCACCCCAACAAAAGGCGTCTTTTTTTAACAATTTTGTGAGGGGTTTGGATATCATTCCAAAGGTAAGAATAAACCGCCGATAATATCCCGCTAACCCCAAGAAGCCCCGAAGTTGTTTAATGGTTTTCGGAACCAACAATTATTGCACCGCCTCGATCTTTGTCAGATCTATCTTCACCCCTTCTTCAGAAATAACGTGGCCTAAATATTCCATAGATCGGTCCCTAAACACGCATTTAGATTCTTTAGCAAACAACTTATTTTCCTACATAATGGTTAGAACACGTTTTAAGTAGTGAGTATGATCATCTTGATTCTTACTGTATACAAGTATGTCATCAAAAAAAGAGAAACTAAAACTCCCTTTCTTAACATATCCTAAAATACATGGTTCATGAGGGCTTGAAATGTGGCAGGTGTGTTGGTAAGACCGAATGACATCACAAGGAATTCATAATGCCCTTAGTGGGTTCGGAACGTCGTTTTGTGGATGTCCTTGATTTCCATCCGAACCCGATGATACCCGGAACGTAAGTCTAGTTTAGAGAAAAAAGAAAACCCACCCAATTCATCTAACAACTCATCAATTAACGGAATAGGGAACTTATCTTTGATAGTGGCATCATTCAAATGGCGATAATCCATACACATTCGCCATTGGGTGTCTTTTTTCCTCACCAATATGGCCGGGGCTGCAAACGAGCTATGGATATTTCAAATGACCCCTGACTCTAACAATTCTCGTGTGGTTTTCTTTATCACATCCTTTCGAATGGACGGATACCGATACGGTCGTTGACTAATGGGTTTCATTCCTTCTTTAAGCACTATTCGGTGGATGAACGGTTGCATAAGTGGCAACCCTTTTGGCATCTGGAACACCTTTGGAAAGGCCTGAGTTAACGCTTTCCATGGAAGGTTTTCTTGCGATTGGTTCGGAACACAAACCACCGTTGATTGGTACCCCTTATCGCTTTTCCCACTCTCTAATTGTAAGCTAGACAATTGTAGATTTCCTCCTTTTGTTAGCTTATAGATTAACTCTACAACCTTTTCCACTAAACAAACTGACACCTTATTGTTTTGTAAACCTTTTAGCTCGTATTGTATTCCATATACTTCAAACCTCATAGTCATATTTTGAAAATTCCACAGGATGTCGTTCAGGAAAAGAAGCCATTGCACCCCCAGTATCATGTCATAGCTCTCTAGTGCTAATAAAAAAAGCCTCTGTTGTGAACCAGTGGCCTTGCATGCACCATTGGAAACCGGAACATCTCTGCGTATAATGTAACACCCCAAATTTTTTATACAAGTTATTTGAATATACGAATGCGTAACGAATAATAAACTTGTACGAAAAGAGATGAAAAATAAACTAAGTAAGGATCACGAAATGGAGTACTCGAACCGTACTTAGTGAACTTAAGTTCACGAAGATGAAGGTACACGAAACCATTTTCATGAACTCCATTTCTAGTACTAACTTCGGGTACCTGGCCTATATATATGAGTGCCTTGGTAAACATGCCCACCTTTGGCTGAAAGCACTCTCTCTCTCTCAAGTACTCGAAGTAGGCTGTTCGAGAACTTCAAGAAACGTCTCTAACTCACGCTGGGAAGCTACAGGAAGGATCATCTAACACCTGGTAAATGTTTGATTTAAGAAAGTTACGATTTTTAGACAAAAAGGAAAATATGCATAAAGGTCACGCCTCTATGCAGAAAGTTCGTTCCTTTTTTGTACCAATGCATTTGCAAGACCATAATGAACCTAGAACTAGCTACCCAAAGTCTTGGATAGTTTTCTGAGATGTTTTATGCAGAAAAGAGGAGTATTCGAAGTGTACATGAAATGGGAGTATCCGAACACTCTTCGTGAACCACAATTCGTGAACTTAAGTTCGTGAACCTCAATTTCGGGAACTCAAGTTCGTGAACCTGGTTTCGTGAACTTCATGCATTTCGTGTACCCTGTGAGTTCGTGAACTTCATGGATTTCGAATACTTAGAAAATTTCGAGAACTTGTGCATATAGGGACTAGTTAGGTGAGCTATGGGGACTTAGAATAATTTCTAAGTCCAGGAATGAAATGTAATGTAATGATGTGATGATGTAGGTTCTAGAGTCCTAGCCAAGGAGATTCGGTTTAGGAAGATAAGAGCCATTTCATTTTCAGGTGAGTTTTAGATGCCCTACTTTAACATGTTATGTGTAACTATGTTTTGGGCTGACATACATGATGTTACGATGTTTATAATGTTCCATGATGTTATATGAATGTGCTATGATGATGAATGTCTAAACGATATGTTATGATGAGTCATGCATGAGGTTATTTTAGAATAATGAATGCATGCAATATGTTATGATGACTAAGGAATGAGGACATGATATGATGATGACGCTTGATGATATGCTATGATGAAAACTATGATAATAGTTATAAGGTGATATGCTATAATGAAGTCCTATACTTTTAGGATAAAATGTTATGATGTTAAGAAGCTAGCATGACATGTATATGATGTTATGATGTTAAGATGCTAGCATGACATGTTATGATGTTTTGATGTTATGATGATAAGTTGATAGCATGACATGTTATGATAATAAGTTGTTATGATGATATGATGACGTGATGCAAGAATAACATGTTATGAGGAATTGATGATGTTTTAATACTTGTCAGGGAATATATATGATAATGCTCTCGTACTCGTTACAGGGTAAATAATCCTTTTTAAAACCTGAAATACGTTTACCAAGACATAATCTAGGATAACAATTATACATATATGATGTAAAACCATTTAAGTAAAATATAGTCCAAGGAAAATAATTTACACATGCTTCTCAGCCCCGCATTTATAAAACAAAAATGTTTAGAAAAGGGGCAATGAACTCACATGTGTTGCTATGCAAATGAACCAAGAAAGATATGCACGCTCGTTTCTTGTAAGTTAAGTATCTTCAGAACCTGAGTTGATTTATTACGATTCGAATGCTATAAGTATATATGTTTGACGTATATAGGGTTTAGGTCTCGATGTGCAACTATGTGTCCTATATTCTTACTAATGTGTTACTAGAATTTCTCTAAATTTTCTAGTTATGTACCCCTTTATGAACCCTTATCCCTTAATTGATTAAACTTAACCTTATTTACATGAGGTTTACAAAATAAAAGACATAACTTTTTAATAAATCATCATCTATAAATTCTTATTTGAATTATAACGTTTTTAGGTTTAGAAAATCATCTAAGTTAATTTAAAATATATAATATGTTTATATGTTATGAATCGTTATATTTTAGTAAGATATAAGTTATTTTTATGAAACTTATAAGTTAAACGTGTTAGGACTTAAGTTAACCCAAGTAGGTTAATCACTAAGTCCCTTTATAGTTCTTTGTTGCCATTCTTGGTTCTTGTTCCTTATCAAATTGATTATCAACTAAGTTATTCATTTGACCAACTCAATTTAACACCAACTTGAATGAACACTCCAAGTATTCGTTGTTGACATCTTAATGTCAATGTTCCGATACTTGGTTAAGTAAAACTACAAGTTTTGTAGTAAAAATTTGGCTAATTCACTTTATAAATAAACCTTGTGTTCTCTTGACCAAATATGAATTGTTATAACCCTTTGACATGTTTTAAACTATGGTTTATGATTAAAACACTTGTTTTAAGGGTTATCTACCTGTTTCTAGCAAATGTTTATATAATATTGATTAAGGTATCCTACCCAATTGCACCCAAACCTAATTAGGCTCAAGCCATTTGAATCCAAGATGCTTGCGCTCCTAGTTTAATTATATGAAATATTCTTTGCTGAAAAGAAATAGGTTGATGGTGTGTGGTCCACATTGGTTTTCCATATCCTTAATTTGGAGTTCTCGGCCAAGCTTTCAAGAATATTGAGTTTTTGGTTTTTGTTAATCCAAGTGGAGAGGTTCTCACCTAGTATTTATGGTTCTCGGCCAATGTTTCCCCCAAACAATTGGGTTCTCGGCCAATGTTTCACCCAAACAATTGGGTTCACGGCCAATGTTCACCCAAACAATTGGGTTCTCGGCCAATATTCAACAAAGAATGTGCTCTCGGTCAACCTTCAAGAAAAGAAGGTGTTGGTCCAAGTCCAACCAGTGACGGAGCTTGAAGGCTCAGATAGGGGGGGGGCGAAAAATTACCGGAGCCAGAATACATGTTAATTTTTTTACGCTAGGGGGGGCGAAACCTCTATTTTTAACTAAAAATTAACCTTTCGGCCAAAAAATTAACACTACGGACGAAAAAACAGGGGGGTGTTCGCCCCCGGCCCTATGTAAGCTTCGTCATTGGGTCCAACAAAGGGTTTTCGGTCCTTCATCGTCAACCTTCATTCTCAGAACTTCACAACTTGCAGGTTTCATGAAATGTCTCATTTTAAGTCATCCAAAACTCAATCCAACATAACTGAAGAGTTCTAAAATCGTTTTTGTGCATATCTTATCTGATTTGAAGGCGTAAAATCAAGTAGAAAGATCAACTTACCGGAATAGTAAGAAACCCTCAAAAACCGAATCTTCTCTCTAAAACTGCCAATGATTCAGCTCGTTCCATTGCAGACCTTTGTACTTATTTGTTCCTCTCGTTCCCACGGTCGTTTTGACTACTAGATCGTCGAATTTGGTGAAGAAATGAAGGAGTTATGAAGGTTTGAAGGTAGTGAAAGAGTAGAGAGAGATGGACGGCATTTTTAGAGAGAGAGAGAGTGAGTAGGTGGGTGTATTGAATGGTATTTAATGTCATTTTAACCCTTTTATTGTTTGGCTGCGTTCGGGTTCGTTCGATTCCGCACGGTCTCGCGTAAACGCGTCGGTTTTCGGATTTCTCGTAATGAATCGATACGATTTTAAAAATGGAGTTTTCTAATTTAAATTAGGTTGTAATTCTTAATAAATTAACTAATTATCTTTTTATTTATTATTTACAATTCTAAAATCATTCTATTTAATTGTTTAATTGAATCGTAAGGTTTTCGCGCGTATTCGTTTGGATCGTCACCCGTACGAACATGACGACAACTATACTTTTCGATTTGATTTTCTAATTATTGGAAATCATTCAGAACGTTAAACTTACAGATATATTCATGTGAATCGTCACCCGCACGAATACTCTGTCTGTTTAATATTCACTTAACGACGTCCGTTATTGTTTTGTACTGTACAACCTCACATACGTTTATAAATAATAAATTCCTAACTATCATACACAACTTAGTTTCATATTGTCAGACATGATTTTGACGGTTAACTATTGTTTCACAAGATGTTTTGTAATAGTTTTGTATTGAACATGGAACAACAATGCACATAGTTTCGTGCCTGATATACTGTACAGTTACTGTTCTGACTACGGTTCGGACACTGATGTTACAGTCTCCCCTTGTTAGAGAAATTTCGTCCCTAAATTTAAGAATCGTTATCGAGGACGGCTTCCTCTGCAAACAGATGGGGATACTTGGACTTCATGTGATCCTCGCGTTGCCAAATAAACTATGGTCCACGCTTGGAATTCCATCAAACCTTAATGATCGGAATACGGGTTCGCTTCAATTGTTTAACTTCACGGCCCATAATTTCCAAAGGTTATTCGATAAAGTGTAATTGTTTGTCCACTTGTATTTCTTCAACCGGTATGACGAGTGATTCATCTGCAAGGCATTTCTTAAGGTTTGAGACGTGAAACACGTCATGCACACCGCTGAGTTCATTTGGTAATCTCAGCCTATACGCAACAGGACCAATTCGTTGAATGATCTCGAACAGTCCGACGTATCGCGGTGCTAACTTGCCTTTCTTTCCGAAACGAACTACGCCTTTACATGGGGATACCTTCAACATGACACGGTCTCCCACTTGAAATTCCAACGGCTTAAGCCGTTTGTCAGCGTAGCTCTTTGTTTGCTTCTTAGTGCTTGTAGCCTTTGTTGTATCTGGGCGATCTTATCAGTGGTTTCCTGAATAAGCTCTGGCCCAGTTATTCGGTTATCTCCTACCTCGGTCCAACAGATCAGTGACTGGCATTTTCTACCATAAAGTGCCTCGAATGGAGCGCATCCGATGCTACTATGGTAACTGTTATTATAGGAGAACTCTATCAGTGGCAAATAGGAATCCCAATTCCCACCGAAATCCAAAATACACGTTCGCAACATGTTCACTAAGGTCTGTATGGTTAGTTTGCTTGACCGTTCGTTTGTGGATGGTAAGCTGTACTCAAGTTCAAGTTCTCCCCTAACGATTTTTGCAACGACTGCCAAAATATTGACGTGAATCTGCCATCTCGATCAGAAATGATAAACAATGGCACACCGTGACGCACTACTATCTCATTGATGTATAATCTCGCCAGTTTATCCGTCGTGATAGTTTCACGTATCGACAAGAAGTGAGCAGATTTAGTTAGTCTATCAACAATAACCCATATTGTGTCGTGACCATTGGAAGTGCGGGGTAGTTTGTTAATGAAATCCATAGCTATTTGTTCCCACTTCCAGAGCGAAATCTCAGGCTGTTCCAGTAAACCTGACGGTCGCTGGTGTTCTGCCTTAACCTCCGCACATGTCAGACATCGACCGACATACTCGGCTATATCTTTCTTCATTCCCGGCCACCAATAAAATCCTCGTAAATCTTGGTACATCTTATCGGCGCCCGGGTGTACCGAGTAACTGGTCTTGTGCGCTTCATCAAAAATAAATTTCCTCAGTTCATTTACCGCAGGAACCCACATGCGATCCTGGTAGTAGATAACTCCATCTGGTTTCGTCTCTAATTGTCGTTCTGCTCCACAATCAATTTCTTTCTTCAGATTCCCTCGTTCTACCGATTCCTGTTGTGCTTAAATAATCTTATCGCGTAAGCTCGTTTGCACAGTCATTCCCGTTGCTCTGACGTGCAGGGGTTTGATCCGTTCCTTCCGGCTTAAAGCATTTGCCACGACATTTGCCTTGCCCGGATGATACTTAATCACACAATCATAATCATTCAGAAGTTCAACCCAACGATGCTGTCGCATATTGAGTTCCTTATGATCAAAGATATGTTGTAGACTTTTGTGATCAGTGAAGATGGTACACTTAGTTCCATACAAGTAATGTCTCCAAATCTTCAATGCGAAGACTACTGCTACCAGTTCTAAATCATGAGTTGTGCAGTATTTCTCATGAATCTTCAACTGTCTTGATGCGTACACGATAACTTTGTCTCGTTGCATTAATACACAACCGATTCCCTGATGGGAAGCGTCACAATACACTACAAAATTGTCTGTACCCTCTGGGAGAGATAAGATTGGAGCATCACATAACTTCTGCTTCATTGTCTGGAAAGCATCTTCTTGTTTCTACTCCCAAAAAAACGACTCACTTTTCTGAGTGGAGTGGCAAGGCTATCTTAGAAAAGTTTGAAATAAATCTCTTATAGTAACCTGCCAGTCCCAGTTTAGACCATATCTCCGTTGGTGTTGTCGAAGTATCCCAGCTCTTGATTGCCTCGATCTTGACAGGGTCTACATGTATTCCTTCACTGTTGACTACGTGACCCAAAAACTGAACTTCCCTCCGCCAAAATTCACTTAGAGAATTTGGCATAGAGTTGTTATTTCTTCAATAGCTCCAAGATTTTCCTGAGGTGTTGCTCATGTTCTGCTTTGCTCTTAGAATAAATCAGTATGTCATCAATAAAGACATTGACAAATTGATCTAGATACGGCTTGCACACTCGGTTCACGAGGTCCATGAAAACCGCGGGTGCATTTGTCAATCCGAAGGGCATTACCATAAACTCATAATGCCCATATCGGGTTCGAAAAGCAGTCTTAGGTATGTCTTGTAACATCAGTGCCGGAAACATAACCGGAACAGTGACGTGTACAGTGACTCAGGTATGAACTATGTGTATTACATGTATACTATTATCATTGGATGTTTGACACAGAACTATTACGCATCTATTACAGAAACATATGCAAATGCATTGTTTAATAGTCAGAAATTCATCTGACAACACAGAACTGTTATGTAAATGTTAGTTAGGAATTTATTATGTAAAAACGTATGGGAGATTTCACAAAACAAAACCATAACAGATGTCGTTACATGAATGTTAAATTGACGGGTTATTCGTATAGGTGACGATCTGTACGAATATACCTGAAAGTTTAACGTTCTGAATGATATTCAATAATTAGAAAATCATGTCGTTAAGTGTAGTTATCGTCGTGTTCGTACGGGTGACGATTCGAACGAGTACGCGCGAAAACTGTACGATGCGATTAAATAGATAAATTTAACGTTTTCAGAATTTTAAAAATAAATAAATGATATCTAATAAATTTACTAGGAATTTCCACTTAAATTAAAATTTAAAACTTTATTTTAAAATCATGTCGTTTCGTTACGAGAAAACAGAAAACCGACATTTTTATGTAGAACCGAGCGAAACCGAACGAGCCCGAACATACCCGGGTATTTGAAAACATTTAATATGGCATTAAATGCCATTCATTCTCCCCAACTACTCACTCTCTCTTCATCCCGTCACTCTCTCTCTCTAAACTCTCTCTAAAATCCAAACCCTAGAATTCTCAAATCTCCACTAAATTTGATGATTTTGGTGTCAAAACAACCACAATAACTTGTAGATCAAGAAAGTACAAGGAATTCGAGCTTGGAACCATCTGAAACGAGGTATAATCGAGTTCAAAGTCACGATTTTTAGGGTTTTTCTTCCCCTTTTTGACGCACACATTTACAACCCGTTTTATACCATCACAAGCCTTAGGAGCCGTACGTAAATGGTCTCGGATGAGGTAGAAACTTGTGTGACTCCGTACATTAGCTATTAACACCAGGAATGGGATGCCTAAAATGGTCCAGTTGCGATGGGCGAAGGAGCCACTCAGCTCAGCCGAATGGTCAAGGGCCAAGTGACACAGCCTCACGGCCGAATGGAGACCCTCCTCGCATGCACATGGGCGACCGAATGGCTACTAGTCGAATGTCCCATTCGGGGGGACCATTCGCAGGTCAAACTCATTCACACGAATCATCTTTACTCGGCTTATCACCCCATTCGCATGTTCCATGGTTCAGCCAAGTCTGTAACGAAGGAAGGGGGGTTTCTTCGCATGACAGATTGACAGCCATTCGCATGGTCAATCTCATTCGGTGAAATGGTGATGACTGAAGGGACAAGATGGGTAGAAGAAATTAGTTCGTGAACTCTCCTTTGCATGCTCGTTAGCCATGCATACTAGTATACGAGTGGGAAATTATTAGGGTTTCCAAGTATGACAATCACCCATGCTAAGGGTTGTCAACACCAACCCCTTTCTAAATTGTTCTAAACTACAAACATGGAATTTTAACCATCAATTAGGTTTAAACCACTCGGGTTTCGTTAAACGAAGTCATGAATAAGGTTGTTGAGAACTACTTAAAGAATCAAGAAATAATCTAAGCATATATGTGTTGACTACCTTGTCAACACCCAATACTTAGTAAATTTATGCAAATATATAACTAAATTAGATAGTTCAAATGAACTTTCTAAAGTAAGTTATATACGAGAAAGATCAAAGAACTACGGGCCACAAAGAACTAAAGAAGAACTTAGAGTTAATCTAGTGGGATTCACCTAAGTCTAACATGCTTAACTTGTACCTTTCTAAAAAAATAACTTATGTTTTGTGAAAGTGAATTAATTTATAAACTTCTTTATTTAAATGTTCTAAAATAACTTAAGTGACTTCCTAACTTAATATTTTGCAACTTAAGATTAAATTTCAAATAAAAAGATTATATAAACCTTGCATAAGTGAGGTTTAGTTGTGATTATCTAAGGGATAATGTTTCATATAGGGTAATTAGCATAGAATAACTAGAGAAACCTAGTAACACATTAGCAAGTATGTAGGACACTTAGTTACACACCAAGATCTAAACCCTAGCTACGTCAATCCTATATACTTACCGTATTCAAATCATAATAAATCAATCAGGTATTGAAGATATATAGCTTACAAAGAACGAGCGCGTGTATCATTCTTGGTTTATCTGTAAGAACTACAACACAGGTGAGTTCATTGCTGCTTTTCTAAACATTTTGTTTTTTTAAACGCGAGGTTGAGAAGCATGCGTAAACAATTTTCCTGGGAATATATTTTACTCAGATGCTTTTACTTTATATACTTTACATGTATAATATTTAACATGGATTATGTCTAGGTAAATTATTTACAGGTTTTCAAAAATAGTTGTTTATTCATCAAGAATAAGTAACTGTTTAAACTCAGGAGAACTATTTTCAACGGTCTAAAACAAAGAACTATTTCAGTGGTGTGTTTTCAAAGAACTAACGAACTATTTCAAAGAACTATTTTTCAACAGTGGGTTATCAATGAACTGACGAACTATTTCAAAGAACTATTTCATTGGTGTGTTTTCAAAGAACTAAAGACGTGTGACGGATCAATGTTTCAGACGAATCAATTACATAGTGGATTATCTGGAAGTGTCAAAGATAATATGTGCCAATAACGAAACAAAAGACCTATATTTCAAGAAGTACTAGCTTGACCGTTTCATTTTAGGCCGTGTGTTTGATGCCACTTACAGTAACCACTAAATCATACGAACTATTTTTAGAGGAATGTTTGGGAAATATTCAAAGATAGCATGTGCCAAAGAACTAACAATCTATACGAGCAAGGACAAACATGGATGATCTAAACGAACTGTAAAATCCTATATATCAAAAGATGTCTTAGCTAGACTGATTGATTGTAGGTCGCATGCTTGATATTTACAAATTTCCTCAACTACTAAGAACCTTAATTGTTAGACTAGTCTACTCGAGTATGACCAAGGCCCAATCTGTAGGTCTTAGATTTTATTAAATGTTTATTTATTCATTTATTTAAGCATTTAACTTAATGTTTCTACAAATGCTATGGTTGATCATGATTGTGTGATGAACTTAAGGAACAAGAGATTTCCATATTTTGTGAAACTACAATAACTAAGAACTAAAGAATTAATGTGTTGATGATGAGAAATGAAACACTTAATTATCATTAACAACAATATGTTATGCAGTTCGGTATGTGGTGGGCTGGTGGCTGGGCTGGCGGTAAGCTTGACCCTACATATGCCCTATATATAAGCATACTTGATTGGATAGTATAGGTGGTTGTTGATGAGGTTAAGGTTGCCATTGTGGGCATTCAGTGTTAACAAATTTCAGGTTGTTCAAAGGTTGTGAATCGTATGTATGTGATGAAACGCTTAATTATCACTAAAAACAATATATTATGTAGTTTGGTATGTGGTGGGCTGGTGTCACACCCCGGCACGTCAAGACTCTGTTGAGGAATGAATTCTATCCCAAGAATGTGTTATAGAGGATGGAAACAGAGCTATCAAACCATGTGATGAAAGGAGCGGATCATATGGGATATACTACTCGCTATCATGAGTTGGTAGCGTTGGTGCCAAACATGGTATCAACTTTGGAGAAAAGGATAGATAGATATGTAGGCAGACTACCGGCCTGCATTCAGAGTTTGGTCAACGCTGCAAACCCTGTAACCTTGGAGTCAACTATCAGTTTGTCAGGCAAACTTACTGACATGATGGTAGCATCTGGGACTTTGAAAAAGGAACCCGAAACAAGCAAGAGCAAAGAAGAGTCATCCAATAAACCCCATCATCACCCCAAGAAGAAGCAAAAGGTCATCAAGAACTACACGATGGCCATTCCACTAAATCAAGTAGCAGCTACGCCACAGAACCCCACCAAAAGACATTACATTGGCACGTTTCCTTTGTGTGCCAAGTGTCAGTACCATCATGCTGCTAATACTCCCTGCTAACACTGCACGGGTTGTGGAAGGGAGGGCCATTGGGTCCAACAATGCAGGATGGCACCTACCCAGGCTGTAAACAATGCTGCCTTAGCTCTCCCTTCACCCAACAATCCGAATCAAAACCACGGTGGATGCTATAACTGTGGCGAAGTTGGTCACTTTTCGAGGAACTGCCCGAAGAGAATGCAGCCGGCAGTTCAAGCACCGCGTGGAAGAGCTTTCGCATTGGGAGCTCCAGCTGCTCGTCAAGACCCGAACGTGGTCACTGGTACATTTCTCTTACATGACTTTTATGCATCTATTCTGTTTGACACTGGTGCAGATCAGAGTTTTATTTCGTCTGTTTGACACTGGTGCAGATCAGAGTTTTATTATCCATCAAGAATCGGTATCCATTACCGAGGATTGATGATTTGTTTGACCAATTACAAGAGGCACAGTACTTTTCGAAGATTGATTTACGGTCTGGATATCATCAACTCAGAGTGCAAGAGGAAGATATACCGAAGACGGCATTCCGAACGAGATACGGACATTATGAGTTTATGGTAATGCCCTTCGGATTGACGAATGCACCAGCGGTTTTCATGGATCTCATGAACCGTGTGTGCAAGTCGTATCTGGATCAATTTGTCATTGTCTTTATTGGTAACATTCTGATATATTCCAAGAGTAAAGATGAACATGAGCAACATCTTAGGAAGATCTTGGAGCTATTAAAGAAGGAACAACTCTATGCCAAATTCTCTAAGTGTGAATTTTGGCTAAGGAACGCTTAGTTTTTGGGCGATGTAGTCAACAGTGAAGGAATACATATGGACGCTACCAAGATC
Organism: Mikania micrantha; assembly: GCA_009363875.1. Taxonomy (NCBI): domain Eukaryota; kingdom Viridiplantae; phylum Streptophyta; class Magnoliopsida; order Asterales; family Asteraceae; genus Mikania; species Mikania micrantha. The sequence goes on from CM018695.1 coordinate 13,274,235, forward strand.
GTAGCAATAAAGAACTGGAATACTCCGGTGACACCGACAGAGATAAGGTCTTTTCTGGGACTAGTGGGTTATTATAGAAGGTTTATTTCAAACTTTTCTAAGATAGCCTTGCCTCTCACTAGGTTAACTTAGAAGAGTGAGCCATTTGTTTGGGAGCAGAAACAAGAAGATGCTTTCCAGACATTGAAGCAGAAGTTATGTGATGCTCCAATCTTATCTCTCCTCGAGGGTACCGACGACCTTGTAGTGTATTGTGACGCTTCCCATCAGGGACTCGGTTGCGTGTTAATGCAGCGAGACAAAGTTATCGCGTATGCATCAAAACAGTTAAAGATTCATGAGAAGAACTACAATACTAATGATGTAGAACTGGGAGCAGTGGTATTCGCGTTGAAGATCTGGAGACATAATTTATATGGCACTAAGTGTACCATATTTATTGATCACAAAAGTCTACATCACACATTTGATCAGAAGGAACTCAACATGCGACAGCATCGTTGGGTTGAACTTCTGAATGATTACGAATGTGTGATTAAGTGCCATCCGGGAAAGGCAAATGTTGTAGCAGATGCTTTGAGGTGGAAGGAACGGGTCAAACACCTGCGCGTAAGAGCAATGGGAATGACGGTGCAGACAAGTCTACGTGACAAGATTGTACAAGCTCAACAAAATCAGTGGAACTGGGAAATCTGAAGAAAGAACATGATTGTAGAGCAGAACGACAATTTGAGATGAAACCAGAAGGAGTTATCTACTACCAGGATTGAGTATGGAATCCTGCGGTAGACGAATTGAGGAAGCTCATCTTTGATGAAGCACACAAAACCAGATACTCAGTACATCCAGGCGCCGATGAAATGTACCAAGATTTACTGGAATTTTATTGGTGGCTGGGAATGAAGAAGGACATAGCCGAGTACGTCGGCCGATGTCTTACGTGTGCGAAAGTGAAGGCGGAAAACCAGAAACCGTCAGGATTACTGGAGCAGCCTGAGATTCCATTATGGAAGTGGGAACAAATAGCTATGGATTTCTTTACCAAGCTACCCCGCACTTCTAGTGGTCATGATACCATTTGGGTCATCATCGATCGTTTAACCAAATCTGCTCACTTCTTGCCAATGCGTGAAAACTTCACGATGGACAAACTGGCGAGATTGTACATCAATGAGATAGTGGTGCACCATGGTGTACCATTGTCTATCATCTCTGATCGAGATAGCAGATTCACATCAAGATTTTGGCAATCATTGCAGAAATCTCTAGGGACGAACTTGAATTTGAGTACAGCTTACCATCTACAAACGGACGGTCAAAGCGAACGTACCATTCAAACTCTAGAAGATATGTTAAGGACGTGTGTCCTGGATTTTGGTGGAAATTGGGATTCCCATTTACCACTGATAGAATTCTCCTATAACAACAGCTACCATAGTAGCATCGGATGTGCACCATTTGAGGCTCTTTATGGTCAAAAATGCCGGTCACCGATCTGTTGGACCGAGGTAGGAGATAATCGCAAAACTGGGCCAGAGCTTATTCAGGAAACTACTGATAAGATAGCCCAGATTCAACAAAAGTTACAAGCAGCTCGAAGCAGACAAAAGAGTTGCGCCGATAAACGGCGCAAGCCGTTGGAATTTCAAGTGGGAGACAGTGTCATGTTGAAGGTATCCCCATGGAAAAGCGTAGTACATTTCATAAAGAAGGGCATATTATGCACCGCGATACGTTGGACCGTTCGAGATCGTTGAACGGATTGCTCCTGTTGCGTATAGGCTGAGACTACCTGATGAACTCAACGGTGTACATAGGTGTTTCACGTCTCAAATCTTAAGAAATGTCTTGCAGATGAATCACTTGTCATATCGATAGGGGAAATTCAAGTGGACGAACAATTCCATTTTATTGAAGAACCTTTAGAAATTATGGATCGCGAAGTTAAGCCCCGTATTCCAATTGTCAAGGTTGGATGGAATTCAAAGCGCGAACCCGAATTCACTTGGGAACGCGAGGATCACATGAAATCTAAGTATCCCCAACTGTTTATAGAGGAAGACGTGCCTGATAACGATTCTTAAATTTCGGGACGAAGTTTTTAAGAAGGGGTGACTGTAACATCAGTGCCAGAAACATAACGGGAACAGTGACGTTTACAGTGACTCAGGTATGAACTAAGTGTATTACATGTATACTATTATTATTGGATGTTTGACACAGAACTGTTACACATCTATTACAGAAACATATGCAAATCGATGGTTTAACAATCAGAAATTCATCTGACAACATAGAACTATTATGTAAATGTTAGTTAGGAATTTATCATGTAAAAACGTATGGGAGATTTCACAAAACAAAACCATAACGGATGTCGTTACATGAATGTTAAATTGACGGGCTATTCGTATAGGTTACGATCTGTACGAATATACCTGAAAGTTTAACGTTCTGAATGATATTCAATAGTTAGAAAATCACATCGAAAAGTGTAGTTATCGTCGTGTTCGTACGGGTGACGATTCGAACGAGTATGCGGGAAAACAGTACGATGCGATTAAACAGATAAATTTAACGTTTTCAGAATTTTAAAAATAAATAAAAGATATATAGTTAATTTACTAGGAATTTCCACTTAAATTAAAATGTAAAACTTTATTTTAAAATCATGTCGTTTCATTACGAGAAAACCGAAAACCGACATTTTTATGAAGAACCGAGCGAAACCAAATGAGCCGGAACACACCCGGGTATTTGAAAGCATTTAATATGGCATTCAATGCCATTCATTCTCCCCTACTGCTCAGTCTCTCTTCATCCCGTCATTCTCTCTCTCTAAACTCTCTCCCTAAAACCCAAACACTAGAATTCTCAAATCTCCACTAAATTTGATGATTTTGGTGTCAAAACAACCACAATAACTTGTAGATCGAGAAAGTACAAGGAATTCGAGCTTGGAACCATCTGAAACGAGGTATAATCGAGTTCAAAGTCACGATTTTTAGGGTTTTTCTTCCCCTTTTTGACGCACACATTTACAACCTGTTTTAGACCATCACAAGCCTTAGGAGCCGTACGTAAATGGTCTAGGGCGAGGTAGAAACTTGTGTGACTCCGTGCATCAGCCATTAACACCAGGAATGGGGTGCCTAAAATGGTCCGGTCGTGATGGGCGAAGGAGCCAATCAGCTCGGGTAAATGGTCAAGGGCCGAGTGACACACCCTCACGGCCGAATGGAGACTCTACTCGCATGCACATGGGCGACCGAATGGCTACCAGTCGAATGTCCCATTCGGGGAGACCATTCGCAGGCCAAACTCATTCGCACGAATCATCTTTGCTCGGCTGAACACCCCATTCGCATGTTTCATGGCTCAGCCAAGTCTGTAACGAAAGAAGGGGGTTTTTTCGCATGACAGCCATTCGCATGGTCAATCTCATTCGGTGAAATTGTGATGACTGAAGGGACAGAATGGGTAGAATAAATTAGTTCGTGAACTCTCCTTTGCATGCTTGTTAGCCATGCATACTAGTATACGAGTGGGAAATTATTAGGGTTTCCAAGTATGACAATCACCCATGCTAAGGGTTGTCAACACCAACCCCTTTCTAAAATGTTCTAAACTACAAACATGGAATTTTAACCATCAATTGGGTTTAAACCACTCGGGTTTCGTTAAACGAAGTCATGAATAAGGTTGTTGAGAACTACTTAAAGAATCAAGAAACAATCTAAGTATATATGTGTTGACTACCTTGTCAACACCCAATACTTAGTAAATTTATGCAAATATATAAGTAAATTAGATAGTTCAATTGAACTTTCTAAAGTAAGTTATCTACGAGAACGATCAAAGAACTACGAGCCACGAAGAACGAAAGAAGAACTTAGAGTTAATCTAGTGGGATTAACCTAAGTCTAACATGCTTAACTTGTTCCTTTCTAAAAAAATAACTTATGTTTTGTGAAAGTGAATTAATTTATAAACTTCTTTATTTAAATGTTCTAAAATAACTTAAATGACTTCCTAACTTAATATTTTGCAACTTAAGATTAAATTTCAAATAAAAAGATTATATAAACCTTGCATAAGTGAGGTTTAGTTGTGATTATCTGAGGGATAATGTTTCATATAGGGTAATTAGCATAGAATAACTAGAGAAACCTAGTAACACATTAGCAAGTATGTAGGACACTTAGTTACACACCAAGATCTAAACCCTCGCTACGTCAATCCTATATACTTACCGTATTCAAATCATAATAAATCAATGAGGTATTGAAGACATATAGCTTACAAAGAACGAGCGCGTCTATCATTCTTGGTTTTTCTGTAAGAGCTACGACACAGGTGAATTCATTGCCCCTTTTCTAAACATTTTGTTTTTTTTTAAACACGGGGCTAATAAGCATGCGTAAACTATTTTCCTAGGAATATATTTTACTCAAATGCTTTTACTTTATATACTTTACATGTATAATATTTAACCTGGATTATGTCTAGGTAAATTATTTACAGGTTTTCAAAAGGAGTTGTTTATTCATCAAGAATAAGTAACTGTTTAAACTCAGGAGAACTATTTTCAACGGTCTAAAACAAAGAACTATTTCAGTGGTGTGTTTTCAAAGAACTAACGAACTATTTCAAAGAACTGTTTTTCAACAGTGGGTTATCAATGAACTGACGAACTATTTCAAAGAACTATTTCATTGGTGTGTTTTCAAAGAACTAAAGACGTGTGACGGATCAATGTTTCAGACGAATCAATTACATAGTGGATTATCTGGGAAGTGTCAAAGATAACATGTGCCAATAACGAAACAAAAGACCTATATTTCAAGAAGTTCTAGCTTGACCGTTTCATTATAGGCCGCGTGTTTGATGCCACTTACAGTAACCACTAAATCATACGAACTATTTTTAGAGGAATGTTTGGGAAATATTCAAAGATAGCATGTGCCAAAGAACTAACAATCTATACGAACAAGGACGAACATGGATGATCTAAAGAACTGTAAAATCCTATATATCAAAAGATGTCTTAGCTAGACTGATTGATTGTAGGTCGCATGCTTGATATTTACAAATTTCCTCAACTACTAAGAACCTTAATTGTTAGACTAGTCTACTCGAGTATGACCAAGGCCCAATCTGTAGGTCTTAGATTTTATTAAATGTTTATTTATTCATTTATTTAAGCATTTAACTTAATATTTCTACAAATGCTATGGTTGATCATGATTGTGTGATGAACTTAAGGAACAAGAGATTTCCATATTTTGTGAAACTACAAGAACTAAGAACTAAAGAATTAATGTGTTGATGATGAGAAATGAATCGCTTAATTATCATTAACAACAATATGTTACGCAGTTTGGTATGTGGTGGGCTGGTGGCTGGGCTGGCGGTAAACATGACCCTACATATGCCCTATATATAAGCATACTTGATTGGATAGTATAGGTGGTTGTTGATGAGGTTAAGGTTGCCATTGTGGGCATTCAGTGTTAACAAATTTCAGGTTGTTCAAAGCTTGTGAATCGTATGTATGTGATAAAACGCTTAATTATCACTAAAAACAATATATAATGTAGTTTGGTGTGTGGTGGGCTGGCGGCTGGGTGGGCGGTAAGTTCGACCCTACGTATGCCCTATATATAAGCATACTGAATTAGATGATATAGGTGGTTATTGGTGAGGTTAACGTTGCCATCTGGTCAGGTTTGTACAAAATTCATTTTAAACAAAACTATATGAACTCACCAACCATGTGTTGACTTGATTTTTTTGCATGACTTCTCAGGTGACGAACAGGTTAATTAAGAAAGTTCGTGCTTTTGGACTAGGATGCCCGAATATAGGACCTAGTATTTTTGGACGTGCATATTTTTGAACATCATTATATGAATTCTTTTGTATATCTTGTGCAGATAGAAGATAGATGAATTATGATGTTGTTGGTAGATTTACATTGTTAAATTATGAGCAATACTGATGTAATTTAACTCTGTAATTCTATATCATTTAGTTTTTTCTCATTTTATATCATGTGCAATATAACAATTTGATAATGACGATTATCATCCCCGATATCGCGCTCCGGGACCAATCCGCCCGACGGGACACACGATCCGGCCCGCCGGCTCGGGATGTGACATGTCTTCTTCTTGAACTCTGAGTTGATGATACCCGGAACGTAAATCGATCTTCGAGGAATACTGTGCTCCTTGTTGTTGGTCAGAAAGATCATCAATCCTCGGTAGTTGATACCGATTCTTTATAGTTAGTTTGTTCAGCTCCCTATAATCTATGCACATCTGAAAGAATCCATCCTTATTTTTCACGAACAAAACCGGAGCTCCCCTTGGTGAGTAGCTCGATCGGATGAAACCCTTATCCAATAAATCTTGCAACTGATTTGACAATTCCTGCATCTCCGAAGGGTCTAACTTGTAAGGAGATTTTGCAACAAGGGTTGCTTTAGAAACTATGTCAATACGGAATTTTACCGGTCGTGCTGGTGGCAATCCTGGTAGATCGTCAGGAAATACTTCAGGGTATTCCTTTACTACTGGCACGTCTTGAATATTGATCTTGTCTTTCTCTTTTTCCACCACATGAGCCTGAAAAGCTACACACTGCTTCCGTAAACACTTACGCGCCTTTATGCAGGATATAATTTTGACTCTCCGTTTTGCTTAATCCCCTCGAACTTCCAAAACATGGTCGTTCGCTATCGGTATTTGAAGTAGCTTTTTAGAACAAATGACTTCTACCCTATTGAGAGATAGCCAATCCGTCCCAACAATGACGTCGAAACTGACCAACTCCATCGATATCAAATCAATGGTGAATGTTTGGCCATTAAGTGTTAATGGGAAGTTTCTTACTATTATACTAACTGTGATTTGTTTCCCATTCGCTACTTCAATGATATAAGGGGAGTCTAAAGTTTCCTCAATATGATGAAGTTGGCATGCAAAGTTGGCCGAGATAAAACTCTGATCCGCACCAGTGTTAAATAGAATAGATGCATAAAAGTCATGTAAAAGGAATGTACCGGAGACCACGTTCGGGTCGTGACGAGCAGCTATGCCCCTAATGCAAAAGCTCCTCCGCGGGGTGCTTGAACTGTTGGTTGCATCTTCTTTGGGCATTTCCTTGAAAAGTGACCAATTTTGCCACAGTTATAGCAGCCGCCGTTGTATTGATTCGGATTGTTGGGTGGAGGGAGAGCTAATGAAGCATTGTTTACTACTTGAGCCGATGCCATTCTGCATTTTTGGACACAATGACCTTTTCTTCCACATCCCGTGCAGTGCTTGTAGGGAGTATTAGCAGCATGATGGTACTGACATTTGGCACACAAAGGGTATGTGCCAGTTAATGGTCTCTTGTTGGGGTTATGTGGTGCAGCTGCTACTTGATTGAGTGGGGTAGTCATCGTATAGTTCTTGATGACCTTTTGTTTCTTCTTGGGAAGATGAGTGGGTCTCTTGAATGATTCTTCATTGCTCTTTCCTGTGTCAGCTTTCTTCTTTAGAGTTCCAGAAGCTACCATCACCTGAGTGAGTTTTCCCGACAAACTGATAACTGACTCCAAAGTGACAGTACTTGCTGCTATGACCAAGCCCTGTATGCAGGCAGACAATCCACCTACATACCTGTCAATCATCTTCTCCAGTGTTGGTACCATGTCTGGCACCAAAGCTACCAAGTCATGATAGCCGGTAGTATAACCCATGTGATCAGCTCCTTTCATCACATGGTTTGACAGCTTAGTTTCCACCCTCTATAGCTCGTTTTTTGGACAGAACTCATTTCTCAGTTTAGTCTTGAAATCTGCCCAAGGCAACGTTAGTGCCTCATCTCTACCTCTAGCTCGGTTATGTGAATTCCACCATGTCAAAGCTCGCTTGCTGAATGATCCGGCAGCGTAGTGAACTTTGTGATACTCTGGACAACTGCTGATGTCCAGGGTAGTCTCCATCTTTTTAATCCATTGGATTAATCCAACGACTCCTTTAGTACCGCTAAAGCTTGGTGGTTTGCGTCCCACGAATGACTTGTAGGAGTAGTCTGGTGTAGTGCCGGTGTTTCAGCTAGCTTCTCCTGATGAGTTCCCATTGTTGTTGTTGTTGGTGTTGATCCGGTTGATCATGTTTGGAATCACTTCTTTCAGTTGATTAGTCAACTGACTGGTAAGTAGGGTTGCTAAAGCAATAGTGGCAGGATCCAACCCTAGATTCTGGTTCTGGTGAGGTGGAGTGTGTGGGGGAGGAGGAGGAGGTGGAGGAGGATGTGGCGGTGGTGGTGGAGGCATTCTGATCACAACCGAAAGAACATCATTGGTGCAATGATCGAATGCGGAAGACACATGTAAATAAAATCCTAAGTCTTATGTTCTCTACATGAAAGGTCCCTAGGTTATAGTCTAGGCCAAACCATTTAAATAAATAACCTATGTTTCTCTATAACCATGGCTCTGATACTAATCTGTCACACCCCAAGCCGGCGGGCCGGATCGATTGTCCCGTCGGGCGGAAGCTTCCAGAGGCGTGATATCGTGGATGATAATTAGAATGATCAGATTGTTTTACATAGCCCATGATATGATATGAGAAAACACTAAATGAAATGGAATTACAAAGTTAAATTACAATAGTATTGTTTCATAATTTAACAATGTAAATCTACCAACAACATCATAAAATATCTATCTTGTATCTGCACAAGATATACAAAATACTATGTATAATGATGTTCAAAATATGCACGTCCAAAATACTAGGTCCTTTTGGGCATCCTAGTCCAAAAGCACTAACTTCTTAGCTAAACCTGTTTGTCACCTGAGAAGTCATGCAAGAAACCAAAGTCAACACATGGTTGGTGAGTTAATATAGTTTTGTTAATGAAAATGAATTTGATCAAACCTGATAAGTGACAACCTTAACCTCATTAATAACCACCTATCCTATCCGATTCAGTATGCTTATATATAGGGCATACGTACCGTCAAGCCCATCCGCCAGCCCACCACATACCAAACCGCATAATATATTGTTAATAATGGTAGTTAAGCGTTTCACCCAACACACCGAACTGACAACCTCGAACATCTGAAAACTGATAACCATGAACAACCGAAATGACAACCTTAACCTCATTAACAACCACCTATCCTTTCTGATCAAGTATGCTTATATATAGGCATACGTAGGATCAAGCCCAGCCACCAGCCCACCACATACCGAACCACATAGAGTATTGTTGTTAATGATAATTAAACGTTTCATTCGCACAACACACTAGATCGTAAATTCCATAACAATAGTTCCGCTAGTTTCATCAAAACACATAACAACACCATAGGACCTCTATTGAAATATAGGATTTTATAGATCGTGTAGTTCTTTCTTGTTCATTCTTGTTCATTAGATCGTTTAGTTTTTTGGCAGATGCTATCTTTGAATATTTCCCAGATATTCCTCTGAAAATATATTGTTGAAAATAGTTCTATGAAAGTAGATCGTTGAAAATAGTTTTTTGAAAATAGATTGTTGAAAATAGTTCTTTGATAATAGATCGTTGAAAATAGTTCTTACTTGAAATGAAACAATTATCAACTTATGATAAGCAAATAATCCTTTTGAAAACCTGAAATACGTTTACCAAGACATAATCTAGGATAACAATTATACATATATGATGTAAAAGCATTTAAGTAAAATATAGTCCAAGGAAAATAATTTACACATGCTTCTTAGCCCCGCATTTATAAAACAAAAATGTTTAGAAAAGGGGCAATGAACTCACCTGTGTTGCTATGCAAATGATACAAGAAAGGTATGCGCTCTCGTTTGTGTTTTGTTTGTAAACACACACCTTTTACATCGTACAAACTTTATAAACATATTTAAATATATCCACATACTTAAAATAAGTTAACTTATGCAAAACTTTCACAAAATGTTTGATTGTTAACTTCAAACCACCACCCAAGCCTTCATGTTCAATTCCGATCACCATCACCGTTCACCGACTCTTTTGTACCTGTAAACACCACATGTAGATCACCATTAGTTCGTTTAAACTAAGTAAGATCACCCCGCTATATTCTCAAGTATATTCCATAACACCATATGGATAATCTAATAATGTCCCACATATAATTTAGTAACATTATTCGATCGCATACAAAACGATTTACTAACGGGTCGTTTTCACCCAAATTCCCGTAAATCTCCCATTCATGTTCAACCATTATAATTTAACACAACATATATGTGCACACGAAACTCCAATTGTGCATCATATTTTTCAAAAGTCAAACTTAAACGATTCGATTCTTAAATTTGGATGTCTACACTCTTGTAGATCATATTTGGTTCACACACCTTGTGAATCTATTACATTGGATTTGCAAGTCTTATGTTCACACACCTTGTGAATCAAAGCATGCACATTATGAATTTAATGTCTACACTTTTGTAGATCATCTTTTGTTCACACACCTTGTGAATCTATTACATTCGATTTGCAAGTCTTATGTTCACACACCTTGTGAATCAAAGCATGCACATTACCAATTTAATGTCTACACCTTTGTAGATCATCTTTTGTTCACACACCTATACATTGGATTTGCAAGTCTTATTTTCACACACCTTGTGAATCAAGCATACACATTGCCAATTTAATGTCTACACTTTTGTAGATCATCTTTTGTTCACACACCTTGTGAATCTTCTGAATTGGATTTGCAAGTCTTATGTTCACACACCTGGTGAATCAAAGCATGTACATTGCCAATTTAATGTCTACACTTTTGTAGATCATCTTCTGTTCACACACCTTGTGAATCTATTACATTGGATTTGCAAGTCTTATGTTCACACACCTTCTGAATCAAAGCATGCATATATCTAATTCAATGTCTATACTTTTGTAGATCATAACCTCAACATTATGACGGTTGTTTACGCTCTTGTAAATCAACTCATTCATTTTCATTAGTTGGATGTTCACACACCTTATAAATCATTCAACTACAATAACTACACTAAATATAACCGTTTATATCAAATTCAATCAAAACACAAATCACATGTATGCTAAATGCACAAATACTTGTAGTGTGGACTCACCCAATCCTACAACTACAAGTTTAATCAAATAGGTAACTTACACATAATTTGAACCCATTCACTTGTGTTTACATCAAATACATTCCCAATTCATATGTTCACACACATGTGAATCATTTAACTACATATTAACACACAATGTTCACTCTCTAGTGAATTAACTAAAATTGTTTACACAATTGTAGATTATCAAATACAATTCTTTCTATCTACCAAATAGGTATCGCACATTTAAAATTCAAAACAACACACTTATGTGTCTCATTGAGTTTTCACACTGTTGTGAATCACTCAAACTTTCACTAATATAATTATGTTCTCACCCTGGAGAATCTACCAAAACAAAGTTTACAGTATGTGTTATTTACACATATTATTAACCTTAGACACAAAAAAAAAATAGTCACACATTTGTGATTCAAAATAACATATATTAGTGTCTAACTTTCAATTCAACATAACATCTGTCACTCATACGTATGTTCACACACCTTGTGAATCATATAAAGGCAAATCAATTACAAATTGTTCATATCCATGTGAACCAATTTCAACATACTTTCTGTAAACATTATTAACACTCATGTGGATTAATATCAATTAAAGCAAACATGAAAGCCTACACACTTGTAGGTCATCACTATATCACATTTAACACATGGTTGATATCCATGTGGATCACCAATTGAGTTTTGTTCACATGATCACAATATTTGTGATTCATTATCATAACATTAAACAAACTCAATAGTAAAAGGTGACTTAACTTGTTCAAATGGTTGATCACTTTCTACAACCTCTTTTCCATTTTTGTGACTTGTCTCTTGACTTTCATCACCACATCTAGTTGCAATTCACATATATACAACTAGTTTCAATACACACAACACCTATACATATTGATTCAGACTCAATTGAATCTCATTCATCACTATGTGGCACGTCAAGTTACCACTTATAATTAACATATTTACGTCAAATCATTGACTTTCAAATCTCAAGCATTTAATCAAATACTTGAATCGGATCTATCATTCCAAAGAATGATCCAAAGCCATCATAACCATTATTTAATCATCCTACTAGTTATCAAACACAATGATATGGATTTCATGATAACTGGACATATAACGGCTCAAAACAAAGATTTCACCGTTAAAATACCGAGTTCTTCGTTTCTAATTATTCCTAGACATCATCTAGGCAATAATCAACAACCATAATCATTGTATTATGTTCAAAAACTAGATTTAATCCATACACTATCAAATTAGTAGGATAAAACGAATCGTTACCTGATCATATGGATTTCTCAGATAGAAACGTTGATCATGATTTGTAGAATCGTTCCTTTGCACGATCCGGACGATCTGGTGGCTTAAAATTGAGATTTAGATGATAATATTTCGAATTTTTCGTCTGTAAGGGAATGTATATTCGAGAATGAAGAAAACTAATATTCTGTGTGAAATCTGATATTTCAGCCTGATATTTCAAACCGCCTTGTCCCTCGCGTACTGCCTAGCGGGACGTTTGGAGCTAGGCCTACCGAAAAGGATTTCGAAGGCCTCAAATATTTTACTTCCGCGCGCACCGCCTAGCGTGGCCAACTGGGACCAGGCATACCGCGCAGTTTCCAGGAATCCTCAGATATTTTACAGCCTTTGCGTACCGCCTAGCTGGGCAGAGTGGCTCTAGGCATACCGCGAGGCTCTTCAAATTTTGATTTTTTTGTATTTTTCTTCGTTTTACGATTTCGAAGAATCCGGAACTCCGTTTCTCCCACGGTTTTCACCCGTAGTTACAATTTTTCCTTTTCTGAGTAATACGAATACACACCCACACATGACCATTAAAACCGGTCGTTACAAATTCTCCCCCTCTTACGAAGGTTTCGTCCCCGAAATCGTACTTCAAAAAGAAAAGGATAAAATTTCCCCATTTCATCTTCTAACTCCCACATAGTGTCAGATCCTCTTCTATTTTTCCATTGAACCTTTACCTGGTTGAAGGACCTGTTTCTCAGATGTTTACTTTTCTATCTAATATAGTTACCGGCTTTTCCATATAGTTCAACTTGTCATCAATTTAAAAGTTTTCTAGCGACACATAAGCCAATTCATCAGCAAAACATTTTCTCAGATATGACACATGAAAAGTATGATGTATACCATTCAATTCTTCCAGTAGCTCAAGGCGATAAGCAACACGACCTATCCGAGCTATAATTTTGAATGGTCCGATAAAACCCGGGCTTTTTTTTCCTTTTTTACGAAAACGAATCACACCCTTCCAAGGGGAAACTTTTAACAGTACAAAGTCTCCCACTTGAAACTCAATCGGTCGTCTTCGTTTATCTGCATACGAATTTTGACGGTCTTGTGCCCCCTTTAAGTGAGCTCGAATTTGATCAATTCGCTGGTTTATAACTTTAAGTATTTCTTTATTTTCAAGCTCTTGCGGGCCAACTTCTCCCCAACAAACAGGAGTACGACATTGCCTCCCATATATCATTTCATATGGAGGCATTCCCAACCCGGAATGATAACTATTATTATACGAAAATTCTGCCAGAGGTAGATAGTCATCCCAACTACCTCCAAAATCAATAATACACGCTCGTAACATATTCTTCGGTGTCTGAATGGTCCATTCACTTTGACCACCAGTCTGAGGATGATACGCCGTGCTCAACAATAGTTTCGTGCCCAATACCTCTTGAAAATTCTTCTAGAAATGAGAAGTGAATCGTGTGTCTCGATCGGACACAATCGTCACTGGTATCCCATGACGCGATACTATTTCTTTCACACACACTTCAACCATCTTCTCGGAAGAATACGATTCACGAATAGGAATAAAATGAGCACTTTTAGTCAACCTATCCATAATGACCCAAATCGTGTCATACCCCTTTCGGGTTTTCGGGTGTTTAGTAATTAGGTCCATTGTGACGTGTTCCCATTTCCACATAAGAATTTCCAAAGGCTGTAATTTGCCATAAGGCTTTCGATGTTCAGCCTTTACTTGCAGACAAGTTAAACAATTTTTCAACATATTTGACAATATCTCATTTCATACCTGGCCACCAGTAATTTACCCGAAGGTCTCGATACATTTTAGTGGCTCTCGGATGAATTGAGCATTTTGATTTTATGAGCCTCCTCCATCAAATTAGTTTTCAAAGAACAAGTGAGAGGTATTCATACCCAACTCTGTCTTGTTCTCAAACTGTGACTATCATCCTCAAAATCAAGGGTTTGCCCTTTAATTCAATTTGATATTCATCAATCAGATTTGAGGTGACAGCTATTTTTATCGGCTTTCACCTTAATAGGAGTATAATCTTCTTTTCCTGTTCTAGGCATTAACCACTATTCATTACCATATATTGAATTACCAACCGGAATCTCAACACCTTAATTCATATTCGCTTTGAATGTTCTCACCATTGAGAATCATTCTTATTTCACATTTTGCTATCACATCATAAATTTAAACTACCAAATAATGATCACACTATTGTGATTCAATTTAGTGAACATGCTATTATGATTCAATTCATGAATCTATTTGAATGTTCACAACTTGGTGGATCTCTTCACTTTATCATAACCTTGAATGTTCTCACCTTTGAGAATCATTCAAATTTCATGGTTAATTAACAAACAATACTTTCATATATTATTACAACTACATACATACAATCTATGATCACACTATTGTGATTCAAAGTAACACACATTTGTGTTTAAATTCAATTTTAACAACTAGTCAAAGTTTAACTCGAGTTAAACATACTAATGAGTCCCTCATTCTTATGTATACTCACCCAATAACATTTGGGCATTATCTCTACACATATGTGGATATCACCACGCATATACATTAATCAACACCACTAATCCCTAGCAAAACAACTAAGGATTATATAGATTACAAAGTTTACATATCAAACTTTGTTAATGGGTTAGCTCTACCTAATAATCCCCATTACCACATACTGTGGATTCCCATTAATTCTTATATTTAAACGAATTTTCACACTCTTGTGAATCAATACGATTATTCATTCCATGTAGATGTCTACACCCTTGTAGATCATCTCAAATTATAATTATTCGCATGGGTGTTCACACTCTTGTGAATCACTTAATTCCATACATTAATAATAGAAGTCCACACCCTTGTGGATCATTCTTTTTCTAATTTAAATTTAGAATTTATCACAACCTTCACACAATTGTGAATTAATATCAAGTATCATGTACTAGAATTAGACACTCTATATCTTTACATCTAGTTTGCACACAACCTCCTCATACATATACTTTTATCTCCTTTATATAAGAAAATAAAATAGCTCTAAGGCTTTAACCACACATTTCTCACAATTCTCCGCACCTCGGAGATATCAATTTCATCCACTTCCAGATGATAATCATCAGCCATTACACAGCTATGACAATGAATTCTATACTAGCCTTAGACATATAATCTCATATGTATGCTACCCAGATTATTGTGATTCTATAGATCACACATATTTAATATTATACACACCTTACACCTACTATTCCATTCCTAAGTTTGAAGTTATGTCCTTAAGAATACATCCACATCATGAGGACATTGTTAGACTGGCCAGGTCTAACACTATACTCACTATATGACTGTGTTCTTAGATCTGTCCCATCAAACGAAGTTCAAGAGTTTCGTTTCACACAACACATATAAAAAACATAATGTATACAAGTCATTTATTCACTCCTTGTATTTATAGGCACACTAACCTTCTCCCTTCGGCTTGATGATCGGATCTTGCATCGAACAATTTCCCCTTTCCCTATCAAAAGCATCAAGTTTGAGTTCCAGTGTTCATGACACACTTGAATCCCTCAAACCATTGCTCTAATACCAACCGGTAACACCCATGTTACTTTATGTCCCATCCGGACATTTAAAACGCTGATTTAAGATTTTCGTTTATGTGACGTTTGAGTTTTTCTGATAAATGTAAATGTCTCACAATTCAAATAAAAGAAAGTTCATGTGTTTTTGATTAACTCAATTAAAAATTTAAAACATAAACATACATACATACATACATATATAAATATATAAATATAAATATATACATATATATATATATATATATATATATATATATATATATATATATATATATATATATATAGGAGATGAAATTTTTGATAACCCTCATCTTTTGCTACAACCCATTAACCATCATCCAATGGTTACTTTAAAAAGGTAAGTGTATAGGATCGTGACACATGTCAGATTCTTTTTTTTTCTTTTTTTTAATATAAAGGGCATTTAAGACATTTGTTATTTAAGTAAAGTTTACCCCTTTTTTTTTAAATATTCATAACTTTTTTATACTATATTATTTTTTTAAAAAAATTGCACCATTATACTCGTCTCATTTTTCTCTTTAATTTCGTTATATTGTCGACTAGTTTTTATTTTTTTGATATCATGTATTTACATCATTGTAACGAGCTTAAAGATAGCAAATTAATTAGAAATTTTTTCTAACAATGGTAAATTACAGTAATGTAACAAAAAATGAAGTAATGTAACACAAAATGAAGTAATTTACAATGACATAATTAACGGTGACGTAACACATTATTTTATTTTTTTTTCTCTAACAATGATAATTACAATGATAAATTACAGTGATGTAATAGAACACATTATTTTGATTTTTTTCTTTCACAATGATAATTATAGTGATGTAATTTATCATTGTTCGAAAAAAATTTAAACTAATTTGTTGTCAATGTAAATTACATCACTGTAATTTAAACCAAATTCACCAAAAAAAACCGAAACCGAATTTTACGTCAATGTAAATTACATCACGATAAATTACGTCAATGTAAATTACATCACTGTAATTTATCATTTTTAAAAAAATTTCAAATAAAGTTGTTATATTTAAGCTCGTTACAATGATGTAAATATAGGACATTTAAAAAAAGTAAAAAAAATTAGTCGAGACTATAACGGAATTAAAGAGAAAAATGAGACGAATATAATTGTGCACTTTTTAAAAAAAAATAATATATTATAAAAAAGTTATTAATGTTTAAAAAAGATGGGGAGAAACTTATAAGGGGTAAAATGACTATGATGCCCTTTTTAATATTTTAATGAAATGCTTATGTGTAAGTTTATGATTGGTTGAAATGGTTTATGCAGTTGTAGCAAAAGATGAGGGTTATTTTTTATACCTTGCCCTATATATATATATAATTGGGATTTTATTACAAGATATGAATTTATCTTATATTAAATATCTAATTTGTTCAAAATGAATTTTATTTAACTTATATGATATATTTTCAAGATACAATTTATATACTTAAAAAACTATAGTTTTAGTTTTTAAATGAGTTAGAATACTTATTACCTAAATATACAAATAAACCATTAATAAATAACTACTTAAAATATATTGTAATATTATTAATCTTTATTAAAATTACAAAGCTTATTATTAGTTAATTAAATCATTAGAAGTATAATTATAACTAACTTGTAACTACATAAACCTATTATAAGTTTGTTTTCACATAAAATAACAACATAATGAGAATTGAGGGGGATATTTGTAAGTTTTAAAACTATCATTAGTGCTATAGAAACTTATGATCAAAAGGCAACAACACAAGAATTATGAAGGACCAGAAGTGTAAATATTGGTTTATTATTAGTGCTATAGAAACTTATGATCAAAAGGCAACAATACAAGAATTATCAAGGACCAGAAGTGTAAATATTGGTTTCTTGATTCTGTTTCTTTCTTGCTTTCAATGGTAGCCACGTTTTTTTCCTCACCTTTCAGTTTCATATAAACTCGATCAAAACGCTCACATTTACTCAGATTGTTAATGGTAATACGTTTAACATTCATCCACGATTGTAATCAAGTAATTAATTCCATTAAACAAGGTTGTGACGATCGTGAACCATAACCGAACGTATTCAAAGCAAAACGCATCTAATAATCGGTTATACCATATTCAAATGATCAAATTGAACCCACAGAAGAGTTGACGACCATATTCTGATTCAAACAACACCTAAATCACTTCGTGAACTTCTCTCAAACTCCCGATTGAGTTATCGTCTGAGTCGGAGCTATTCTCTAGTCGAACTCAGTCAATTCGGAACTTAAACAAGTAACTAAAAGATGTTTCCAGGTTTCTTTTGTATGGGGAACAAAAGCCTTATGAATCTAAGATCGAACATGAATCAAATCGTTCGAATTTGGATTGAAGTTAAACTAGGGTTCATATGGATAATGCACTCAAACGGGATTGTGGTTAATTTTAAACAAAACACCTGAAACATAAAGAAAACCTTCTGGTACGGTGGTAAACCGCTGGTGTTGTAGCTGTTGGTCGGCTGTTCTAAACCTGGTGTAGCCGGGTTTTGTAATTTTCCTTTTTAATTATTTTATTTTTATTTCTCTAACCAAATGAACTCAGAAGATTCTAAAACAATTCCTAAAATTCTAAAATAATGTTTCTAACATTCTGTAAAAATTTGGGAATTTTTGAGAATTAAATTATATTATTTTACTGTTTTTATATTATTTAAATGGTTTTAATTATATATAAAAAAATACTAAAACCTTTCTAAAAATTCTGGAAAAATTCCAGAAATTATTTTTCAACTATATTAATATTCTGGAAATTTTTAAATAATTATTGAAATATTTTTTTATGAAATTGCTATTTTATTGTTTAAATAAACTTTAGAAATATAAGTATTAGTTATAAAATTAATATAAAAAGTCAGAAAATTATTTTTCCTTTCGGAGATTAATTTATTAAATTTTTAATCATTTTTATTTTTAAATTCATTTGTTTAATTTATTTCAATTTTATATACTCTCTAAACATCTAAAGATCTTTTTAAGATTTTTATAATTTGTTAAACATTCATAAACTTATTGTATTTCTTTTAAACTTTATTTCAAACATTTATAGATGATTATACAAATTCCAAATGTTGTTTTTTATAAAATCAATTATAAAAATTTAATTATCATTTTCATATTCATTTCACTTTAATATTATGAGTTCATTTATTTATTACAAAAGTCTTACAATACATACATTCCCTTTATATGTTTTAATATTTTGTCTACAATGACAATGGTTCACATATACATTAAGAAAGAAAGATCTAAGTTAAAATTTCTCTATACTTAGGTTGATTCTTGATTCATTCATACATATACAAAACCAAGCATTATTGGGAATTCTAATTCAAGAACATGTGAGTTTCTCATATCCCTCTTTACATTTTTGTAATTTTTGGGATGTTACACATGTCTTATCAAACATGTTATTCTTGAGTCATAAACAAATACAATGATGCAATAATTTAGTTTAAGATAGAATTAGATTTGAATGTTATGTATTGCCTACTTGTTTGTATATCTATGTGTTATTACTATTGGGATAATTATATACAATACATTAGTACTAGTAGCCTTTGATTAACATGACTTATGTCATCGTTTATATTGAAGGTGAAATTGCTAAAAACATTTAGTATTACTAGTAGCCTTTCTTTAGTGACTTTGTGTCATTATATTAGCAAAGGTGAAATTGCAAAAATCAAATCATCAAACAGTGTGGAGTACATATATATATTTAGATCAATTCTTATTAGACTATTGTTGAATCATATTTTATATATGTAACATCAGTGCCGGAACCGTCACCGGAACAGTGATCTCTACAGTACATGAACAGTAAATCAGGTACATATTTCAGTTATCATTTGTATATCACTTTCATTTCATAACATGGCACAGTTCAGATTCAATTCAGAAAAACAAGTTCAGAACAACGGTTCTTGAGTCAGATAATTATCTGGCAACACAGAACCATCATGGGTTTATTTGTTAGAATTTATTATGTATAAACGTATGTGAGGCTTTACAGAACAAAACAACACGAATATTGTTATGCGAATGCTAAACCGACGGGTTATTCGTATAGGTGACGATCTATACGAATAAATTTGGCAGTTTAATGTTCTGAATGATATCCGATAATTAGAAAACAAGATTGAAAAGTATAGTTATCACCGTGTTCGTACGAGTGACGATTCGAACGAATATGCGCGACAACCGTACGATTCGATTTAAACAGTTAATTAATATTTTAAAAATTTAAAATAAATAAAAGATATTAGTTAATTTATTAGGAATCACAATTTAGAATAACTTTATAAATCTTATTTGATAAATAGAGTCGTTTCGCGGCGAGACCACACGAATCGACATTTTACGCGAAACCGATCAAGACCAAACGACCGGGTGTCTTAAAACAATTAATGTGGCATTAATTACCCAAACAACCACCACCAAACTCCATCTCTCTCCCTCATTTCGTTTTTCTCTCTCTCTCTCTAAGAATAAAAAGCTCCACCTTCTCTCAAGAGATTCTCTTTCAAATTCTCACAAATTCAAGCATTCTAGGTGTTGAAACGATCCCCACACAACGTAGATCACAGAAGTATAGATTTTTCAAGCTATCATCCACGAATTCTGAGGTAAATCTTGATGTTTATTTCGGTTTTAGTGAATAGGATGACGTCTAATGGTTATGGCAATCTAATCGATACACACACCTCAAAAAAACACATGGATATATACATAGGAACAATAGGAACACGTTGGAAGTTGATTTGTAACAGGTTGAGCCCTTAGAATGGAGATGATGATGCGTAAATGGCTACAGGTTCATGGCCAACAGTTGGCCGAACCCTTATCAGAAAACCAGCCGAACCCACCATCACCAGCCGAACCTAGCAGTTCCCCGGCCGAACCCTAGAGCCGAACCTGTTGGCACCTCACGAACCCTGCACCGAACCTATGTCTCTGGCACACGAACCCTGCACCACCTCGTAGCCGAACCATTCGAGCCCCACGAACCCAACATGCAAGCCGAACCTTGCTCGTCTAACCAAAGAACCAGCGAACCCTAGCCCTTAGACGAACCCTAAGGGCTGTGAAGGTTAGTTAGCCGAACCTTGGGTTCATAACTCTAGTACATAGCAGCGAACCTTGTGTTGAACATCTGTATGTGGCCGAATCTTCATTAAACTAACCCTAAGTGGCAGCGAACCCTCATAAGCTGAACGTTAAAGGTTCGCCCAGCCCCATTAGGACCGAACCCTGTTATCTTGAATGAACCCGTTTGAACCACGAACCCTTGTGTCTAACTACGAACCTTTGCATGGAACCGAACCGAACCATAGGTTCGCTGACCTGAGTGTTAACCGAATTCAAGCATTGTTGAATCAACTTAGTAATGGACTTAGAACTATAAAAACTAGCATTGGGAACCTAGGGAATGGTTAAATGGCCATCAACCTAGGTTTCTCATGAGAATTTGATCTCATAAAGTGCATGCATGAAGTAATCCAAGTATGTGTGTGCATGGGATTAAATACTAGGGTCATTGTAATAAGGTAAGGTGATGAAATCAGTTGTGGGTTAGAATCACTATAATAAGGGCTTTATTGACACACATTAACAACTTAACTTGAGTTGTTATCATAAATGGATTAGTTATTTATGTCATACGGTACATGGGTTTTGAGTAACAATCAAGTGACAATAAAATACACTCAC
Source organism: Mikania micrantha (assembly GCA_009363875.1). Taxonomy (NCBI): domain Eukaryota; kingdom Viridiplantae; phylum Streptophyta; class Magnoliopsida; order Asterales; family Asteraceae; genus Mikania; species Mikania micrantha. Next base: position 13,296,075 of record CM018695.1, read on the forward strand.
CGGGCCTAAGTGGGCCTAATGGGCTCGATTAAGGCCCGTCATGTGTCAAATGTCATGTAAATTCAAGTAATAACATGTTTTATGAATATAATAAATTTGAATTAAATGATTTTCTAAATCTTACTAAATTTAAATGGAATTTACTTATAAATGTTTATTCAAAGGTTTATTATGATTATTTTGTAGGGAAATTGTTGTAAATAGACAATATTAAATGTCTGGATTTGAACAGAAAACAAAGGAGACTCTGCCCGAATTTTTGTAAAATTTAATGGTAAGTTGCTATAATTAATTATGGGATTGGGTCCTAAAAGGGTAACTAAGTTAGATTAGATCATTGAGACACTTAGTAAATTAGGACACTTAGTTACACACACCGAGACCAAGCCTTAGATACGACGACAAATACTTGTACTTATAGTATTCGAATTTCTTTAAAACAACTCAGGAACTGAAGATACATAGTCTACAAACAAGAGCGCGCATTTTGTGATAGAACATTTACATAGCAACACAGGTGAGTTCATTGCCCCTTTTCTAACATTTTTGTTTTAAAAAGCGGGGCTGAGAAGCATTCGTAAACTGTTTATTTAAATTGTTTACTTAAATGCTTTTAAATTTTATATGTTTTACATATATAAATGTTATCCTAGATCATGTCTAGGTAAATTTTATGCAGGTTTACTAAGCTTATTTACTTATAAATTAAGTGAATAATCGAGTTAAACTAAACATTTCAAACGAATCAAAACATTTCAACGAATCAAACGAAACATTTTTGACAAATCAAGTGTGTGAGTTCAACGAATCAAATGAAACATTTTGACAAATCAAGTGGGTGATTTCAACGAATCAAACGAAACATTTTGATGAAACAAGTGTGGGATTTCAACGAATCAAACGAAACTATCTTTGCAAAGTTAATATTCAATGTTCAACAAATCAAGTGTTTGTCGAACAACGAATCAAGAGTACATTTGATCAATGAATCTAGTATTCTATGATCAACGAATCAAGTACATCTTGTAACAGAATCAGACGAATCAATAAATCATTTCCAGGGAAAGTCTGGGAAATATCAAAGATAACATATGCCAATGAAACAAAACGAATCAAGAACGAAACAAAAACCCTACATTTCAAGAAGTCCTAGCTAGACCGTTTGATTTGTAGGTCGTATGTTTGATGATATTTACATAATTTCCTAACTACTAAGTACCTTGATTGACAGACTAGTCTACTCGAGTTTGACCTAGGCCCCAATCATTAGGACTTAGATTTTATTAAATGTTTATTGATTTATTTAATTAAGCATTTATTTAACTGTTTCTACAATTACTGTGGTTGATCACTATTGTGATGAACATAAGGAATCAACATAGATTCCAAATTGTTGTATTTACAGGAACAAAGAACTGACGAATCATTGGGTTAAAGGTAGGGGTAAAATGCTTAATTTTCATTAACACCAATGTCCCATGTGGATTAGTATGTGGTGGGACGGCGTCTGGGCGGGTTGTAGGCTCGACTCAGGGGTATGCCCTATATATAAGCATACCGATCTGGATGATACATGTGATGTTAATGAGATTAAGGTTGTTACCCGAGTGTTTAACAAAGGTTTTGAGAGTACATTTGAACTATTGTGAATGGAAGTGTGTGTTAGATAAAAATGCTTAATTATCATTAACGATAGTGTCATATGTATATTAGTATGTGGTGGGACGGCGTCTGGGCGGGTTGTAGGCTCGACTCAGGGGTATGCCCTATATATAAGCATACCGATGTAGATATTACATGTGGAGTTAATGAGGTTAAGGTCTTTACCGAAAGAGGTTTACAAATCAATTTCAAACTCTAAAAATATATGAACTCACCAACCATGTGTTGACTTTATTTTTGCATGACTTCTCAGGTGACGAACAGGTCAACTAAGAAGCTTATGCTTTTGGGACTAGGGCTTCAGATAGAAGACTTAGTATTTTTGGACCTGCATACTTTTGGAACATCATCATACAATTATTTTGTATATCTTGTGCAGTTACAAGATATATATTTTTATGATGCTTATGATGGATTTACATTGTTAAATTATGAACGATACGGATGTAATTTAACATTGTAATTCTATTCTATTTAGCATTTCTCATTTATATATCATGTGCAATGTAAACAATCTGATCACTTTGATTATCACTCACGATATCGCGCCCCGAGAACCGTCCGCCCGACGGGGACTCCGATCCAACCCCACCGGCTCGGGGTGTGACAGATTGGTATTAGAGCCATGGTTATAGAGAAATATAGGTCACTTATTTAAACGGTTTGGCCTAGACTATAACCTAGGGACCCTGCATGTAGAGAAAATAGGACTTAAGACTTATTTGCATATTGTCTTCTGTATTCGATCATTGCACTAGCGATAATCTTATTGGTTATGATCAGAATGCTACTGAGAAGACAGCTTCCCTCATTACCACCGGAAGACTTGGCTCCTCTCTCCTCAACACCGTCACCAAATGATTCACCACCGCCACCTCCTCCACCTCCTCCTCCTCCTCTGATCACTCAACCATCTAGTTCGATCACAACACCTACTTTGGATTCTGCTACTATTGCCCTGGTGACGTTACTGAGTAGCCAGATGACCTCCCAAATGAAATAGGCGATACCGGAGATGTTCCTTCGTCTCCGCAATGAAATCAACAACACTGGCAACTCATCAGGAGAAGCCAGTGGAAATACTGGAGGTTCATCACATTACTCCTACAAGTCCTTTGTAGGATGTAAACCACCCAGCTTTAGTGGGTCTGAGGGAGCCGTTGGATTAATCCAATGGATTGAGAAGATCGAGACAACCTTGGACCTCTGCAGCTGTCCAGAACACCACAAGGTCCGCTACTCATCTGGAACATTCAACAAACGGGCTCTGACCTGGTGGAACGGTCAGATCAACGCCCGAGGAAGAGAAGAAGCTAAGGGCATGCCATGGGAAGACTTCAAGACGCTGCTGAAAACAGAATTCTACCCCAAGAACGAGTTGCAGAAACTAGAGGTCGAATTATCCAACCATGTGATGAAGGGGGCTGATCACATGGGGTACACTACTCGTTATCACGAGTTAGTTGCTTTGGTACCAGACATGGTACCAACTTTAGAGAAGAGGATAGACATATATGTAGGTGGACTCCCTGCCTGCATTCAGGGCATGGTTTTTTCAGCCAACCCTACCACTGTCGAGTCAGCAGTGAGATTGTCTAGAAAACTCACTGACCTTATGGTAGCCTCTGGAGTGTTAAAGAGAGAGGCTGACTCCGGCAAGAACAAAGCTGAGTCTTCAAAGAAACCCCACCACCATTAGAAGAAGAAGCATAAGACCATCAAGAACTACACAGTGGCCACACCTCTCCAGCAAGTAGCAGCAGCACCACAAAACCCCAACAGAAAACCCTACACTGGCACGTTTCCTCTGTGTGCTAAGTGCCAATATCATCACATTTCTAACACTCCCTGCAAGCAATGCACGGGATGTGGAAGAAAGGGACATTGGGTCCAACACTGCCGGATGGCACCTAACCAAGCAGTCAACAATGCTGCTTTGGCTCTCCCTCCACCAGCTAATCAGAACAACGGTGGATGCTATAACTGTGGCGAACAATGCCACTTTGCAAAGAGCTGCCCAAAGAAGGCACAACTAGCAGTTCAAGCACCCCGTGGACGAGCCTTCGCTATCAGAGCACCAGCTGCACGCCAGGACCCAAATGTGGTCACTGGTACGTTTCTCTTACATGACTTATATGCATGTGTTCTATTTGATACTGGTGCGGATCAGAGTTTTATCTCTACCGATTTTGCATGCCGATTAGATTCCATAGAGGAACAGTTAGACTCCCCTTACATTATAGAAGTAGCTAACGGGAAACAGATCACAGTTAGTACAGTATATAGGAATTGCCCACTGACACTTAATGGTCATACATTCACTATCGATTTGATACCGATGGAGTTGGGCAGTTTCGACATCATTGTGGGAATGGATTGGCTCTCTTCTAATCGAGTGGAAGTCATCTGTTCTGAAAAGCTGCTTCGAATTCCATTGTCGAGTGATCATGTATTCGAAGTTAAAGGGGATCAAGCAAAACGAAGTGTCAAAATCATCTCTTGCATAAAGGTGCGTAAGTGTCTACAGAAGCGGTGCGTGGCGTTCTTGGCTCATGTGGTGGAAAAATAGAAGGATAAGAAGAGGATTCAAGGTGTACCGGTAGTAAAAGAGTATCCTGAAGTATTTCCTGAAGACCTACCAGGTTTGCCACCGATGCGACCGGTAGAGTTTCGCATTGACTGAATTCCTGGAGCAGCTCCTGTTGCTAAATCTCCTTACAGGTTAGCACCTTCAGAGATGCAGGAATTGTCAAATCAGTTACAGGAGATATTGGATAAGGGTTTCATCAGACCGAGCTACTCACCTTGGGGAGCTCCGGTCTTGTTCATGAAAAAGAAGGACAGATCGTTCAGAATGTGCATAGATTACAGGGAGCTGAACAAACTAAACATCAAGAATCGGTATCCATTGCCAAGGATTGATGATCTATTTGACCAACTGCAAGGAGCTCAATATTTCTCAAAGATTGACTTGCGGTCTGGATATCATCAGCTTAGAGTTCAAGATGAAACCAGATACGGGCATTATGAGTTCATGGTGATGCCTTTCGGATTGACAAATGCACCAGCGGTTTTCATGGACCTCATGAACCGAGTGTGCAAGCCGTACTTGGATCAGTTTGTCATTGTCTTTATCGATGACATACTGATTTATTTCAAGAACAAAACAGAACATGAGCAACACCTCAGAAAGATCTTGGAGCTGTTGAAAGATAAGAAACTCTATGCCAAATTTTCCAAATGTGAATTCTGGCTAAGAGAAGTTCAATTTCTGGGACATGTAGTCAACAGGGAGGGAATACACGTGGATCCTGCCAAGATCGAGGCGATAAAGAATTGGGACACTCCGAAGACACCGACGGAGATAAGGCCTTTTCTGGGATTGGCAGGTTATTATAGAAGGTTCATCTCGAACTTTTCTAAGATAGCTCTGCCTCTTACTAAACTAACTCAGAAAAGTGAACCGTTTGTCTGGGAGCAGAAACAAGAAGATGCTTTTCAGACATTGAAACAGAAACTATGTGATGCTCCAATCCTATCTCTCCCAGAAGGCTGTGATGACTTTGTGGTATACTGTGATGCTTCCCATCAGGGACTTGGTTGTGTGTTAATGCAACGGGACAAAGTTATTGCTTATGCCTCAAGACAGTTAAAGGTTCATGAGAAGAACTACACTACTCATGATCTTGAACTGGGAGCTGTAATCTTCGCACTGAAGATTTGGAGACATTACTTATATGGCACCAAGTGTATCATATTTACTGATCACAAAAGTCTGCAGCATATCTTTGATCAGAAGGAACTCAACATGCGACAACGCCGTTGGGTTGAACTTCTGAATGATTACGATTGTGTGATCAAGTACCATCCGGGAAAGGCGAACGTTGTAGCTGATGCCTTGAGCCGGAAGGTGTAACATCACTGTACTTTCGGTTGTCCGTACGTCCCTACATCCGTACGAATGTACTGTTACGACCGGAGATTTATAATTATTAATGATTATGATATTATTGATTTACATTACTGATATTATCACTGTACTGGTATGCATGTTATAACACATTTATCATACGCGTAAACCACGGGAAGTTTAGTTGTGATACAACTAAACAGGCCTATAGTGTTTATCGCAGTTACTTATTATTGATAATGATGGATTAATGGTTTAAGGATGTATTGGGATGGAACGGGGAGTTGTTAGAGTCTGGTTACTAAACATAGTCAAGGACCCATGGACATGGTTTATCGAAATAGCGGTGGGACGGTGGCTAGGGCAGTTGCGACTGACCCTTACATATGCCCTATATATATGCATATTTCGGTCTATCATGGATGTGTCAGTGACTAGGGTTTATTGGGTTTTGGTTTGGGAAATGATAATATTAAAGTTATTAAATAATGGGAATTAATTACGCAAAGTGAGGTTACGAACATTACTTAAAACGCGAACGTTGATTTAGAAATATTTACTTAATAATGTATTCGCATGAGTGACGATTCACACGAATATAATTATTAAGAATAATGTTCTAAGACGATATTCCCTAAATCATAAATCAAATCGAAATACGGTACGAGCATCGGATCCGCAAAGGTGACGATCTTTGCGAATACGTACGCGAGTAACGCGTTTCGACGAGATAATTAAATAATATTGAACGATATTAATTTAATAAATTAAAACTAAGAATATTTATTAGGAATCACAACTTAAATTAAATTGGAATAATTTAAATTATTAAATAAGCGATTTAACGATGATTAAACGAAAACCGTTTTAAGAAATAATAATATTTAAATAAAATCATTTTAATAAAGATGAAAATTAATTATCTTAATGTCTTAAGAGTTAAATATATTTTACGATTAAAAACGAGCATTTTATAAAATAAATCGCGATAAAAACGGGCTCGAGCACGCGTATACGACACGCGATATAAGGAAGACTATTTCCTTCTTTCTCTTCATTTTCACACTAACTCTCTCTCACTAAACACTCAAAATTCGTCACCTTCACAAGACCCAACTTCTCTCTATGATTGCGAGCTCGTTTCTTGACGGAATCACGTGATTCTTGGCCCTAAACGACCACAAGAGCAAGGAGTACGAGAAAGTACAAGAAGATCTAGAGTTGGTTTGCGATTTTGAGGTAAATCTGGGATGTTCTTTTCGGTTTTGTTGTTTAGTTGTGGGTCTTGAACTTGTTGTAGATAAAACCGATAAAATCTAATGAGATAACACTAAAACGAATTAGGATGAGTAATGGGAAGAACATGGTTAAGCTTTTGCAGGTTGTGGGTCGAAGGGGGAGATGAGGGTGTGATGGTTCGTGCGTACAACCAGCCGGCCGAACCCTAGAGAGGCTGGACGAACCCTGTGCGGGCCGCCAACCCCGAACCCTCCTACTGGATCAGCCGAACCCTAGGGTGGCGAACCCTAGGGACCCCGAACCTTTGGTGGCCTAGCCGAACCCATGCACCTCTTCACGAACCCTGTGGTTCCACGAACCCACCAGGGGACGAACCATAACCGGGAGCCGAACCCTAGTACCTCTAGGAACCCACGAACCCTCTTTTCTTCTATGTTGGCCGAACCATGGCAGCCCATGAGCCGAACCATGTGAGTTCGAGGCCGAACCTGTGGTGCTCAAACCGACATGGAAGCAGCCGAACCTTAGCACACAAAAACCTAATAAAAGCCGAACCTTGGCTGTTTGTTCTAGCCGAAACCTCCTATACTTGTGGAGGCCGAACCTATGCTCTTTACCCATAGGTTCGCTGCCCCAATGATTAAACAAACCAAACTTTTAATCTAGAGTTAATGGTGGGTCAAGAACCTTAAGAAATAATGAAAACTCATGCATGCATAGATGATTACATTAGTCACCACCTTTTCTCTCACTAAAATACAAGTATTGAGAAGTATAGTGAATAAAAACGGATAATGTTCTATACAAACAACTTGGGAGTAAAACTTATAAAACATGAGGTTTTCTTTAAACAAATTAAATACAAGGTGGTTACAATAATCAATTAAGCATGCATGAGATTATGAGTTAGATATGTTTTAATGAGAGCTACCATATCTAAGTGAACGTATCTATGGGAATTATACCTAAGGTGTCATAACCTAGTATTGTTATTAGATACGATAAAACTGATAAGTTAGATCAAATGTAATAACAGTTGTTTATAAAAACCTCTAACGTTTTACTTAACTTAGATAAGATAAACTAAGTAGGTAAAACACATAGTGGAATTAAACATAAACCCTTATAGCTATTCAGTTAAGAATAAACTCATACGGACACTTGATGAAAATGAAACATTTATACTCATGGGCATAAACACGCGATAATTACAGATCTTTGAGTTGCTTTGAGTTTATATACGCGAGCGCGCATAATACGAGAACCCGGATTCTAAGGACTTCAGGTGAGTTCTCATAACCTCCCTTTCTTTAAACTGTTTTGTTTTAAAACTCGGAGGTGAAACATGTATACCGGTTTAAATATTATTTTGATAACACAAGGATAATACCTGTTTATCATTATGATATTCATTATTATGGATTATCACTGATTATTATACATCCGTGTAAACATTGTGATTGACTTCGGTTGATAACAAAGGTTACATGTATTGTCACGTGGATGGTTTCCACATCCGTGAATCATTGCCTTTGACTCCGGTCAATTGCTTTGACTTCATGTATTGTCACGTGGTTAGCTACCACTCCATGAATCATGTATTTAACTTATGTTAATTACATAATGATCATGTATAGTCACGAACATTATTTGAGAATATAATTGATGAGATTGGTTGATTTGTTTGTGGATTGATTATCTATGATTGACTATGATTATTTGTGATTGATTATGACTGATTGGTTATGTGATTATGTGATTGTGTATGTGTTTGGCTGTTGAGTTGGGGGTTTGGTTGGATTATCTCATACAGGTATTATTATTCTGGATTTTATCTGAAAATCATAAGCATTTATACTTGTCTTATCTAAACTTCTTATAAAACCATTTTTAAACTTAAACTTCTAAATTCCTTTTATAAAACCTTTTAAGTATAAAAACTTATGATTACTCACCAACTACTTTGTAGTTGACACTTGATTTTCTTACATGTTTCAGGTGATGGAGACAAGTAGGATGAAAAGAGGATCTCTTCTATTTTGGACATCATCATATAGGATCTTGGACTTAGTTGAAATTAACTAAAATTCTGGCGAGTAGAGTTTAGTTAGTTTAGCTAATTCTTTTGTGTAATTGATGTATGTAATTCATGATAGACATGATAGACATGATTTTTGTGTAAACATTTATCTGGTTTGATTGATATATGATGATTTGAGTTAGATGCCCACGAGCTTTTGAACAATCTACACATCCCTCGTGGCATCCCGAAGATTCCGCCGCCGGTCGGGTGTTACAGAAGGAACGGGTCAAACCCCTACGTGTTAGAGCAATGGGGATAACCATGCAGACCAGTTTGAGAGACAAGATTATTCAAGCACAACAAGAAACACTCGACCGAGGTAATCTGAAGAAGGAACTTGATTGCGGAGCAGAGAAACAGTTTGACACGAAGCCTGATGGAATGATCTACTACCGGGAACGTATATGGATTCCGGCGGTAGATGAACTGAGGAAACTTATCTTCGATGAGGCACACAAGACTAAATACTCTGTTCATCCAGGCGCTGATAAAATGTACCAAGACTTGCGTGGATTTTATTGGTGGCCTGGAATGAAGAAAGACATAGCCGAATATGTCGGTCAATGTCTAACGTGTGCGAAGGTATAGGCGGAGCACCAGAGACCGTCTGGTTTACTGGAACAGCCTGAGATTCCGCTCTGGAAGTGGGAACAAATAGCTATGGATTTCATTACCAAGCTACCCCGCACTTCCAGTGGTTACGATACAATTTGGGTGATCATTGACCGTTTAACAAAATCTGCTCATTTCTTGCCGATGCGTGAAACCTTCACGATGGATAAACTGGCAAGATTGTACATCAATGAGATAGTGGTACGCCACGGTGTGCCATTGTCAATTATTTCTGATCGAGACAGCAGATTCACATCAAGGTTCTGGCGATCACTGCAGAAATCTCTAGGGACACAGTTAAATCTGAGTACAGCTTACCACCCACAAACGGATGGTCAAAGCGAACGTACTATTCAAACCCTATAGGACATGTTAAGAACCTGTGTATTGGACTTTGGTGGGAATTGGGATTCCCATTTGCCACTGATCGAGTTCTCCTACAATAACAGTTACCACAGCAGTATTGGATGTGCACCATTCGAGGCTCTTTATAGCCGAAAATGTCGATCACCAATCTGTTGGACTGAAGTTGGAGATAATCGGATAACTGGGCCAGAGCGTATTCAGGAAATCACTGATAAGATTGCCCAGATTCAAAGAAGACTACAAGCAACAAGAAGCAGACAAAAGAGTTACGCCGACAAACGACGAAAGCCGTTGGAATTCCAAGTGGGAGACCGTGTAATGTTGAAGGTATCCCCATGGAAAGGCGTTGTACGCTTTGGAAAGGAAGGCAAACTAGCACCAAGATACGTGGGACCGTTCGAGATCATTGAACGTATTGGTCCTGTGGCGTATAGACTGAGATTACTGGATGAACTCAGTGGCGTGCATGACGTGTTTCACGTTTCAAATTTAAAGAAATGCCTTGCTGACAAGTCTCTCGTCATTCCGTTCGAAGAAATTCAAGTGGATGAACAGTTACACTTCATTGAAGAACCTTTGGAGATTATGGATCGCAAAGTTAAACAACTAAGGCGAAGCCGTATTCAGATTGTAAAGGTTCGATGGAACTCAAGACGCGGACCCAAATTTACTTGGGAATGCGAAGATCACATGAAGTCAAAGTATCCCCAGCTGTTTGAAGAGGAAGCCGTACCCGATAACAACTATTAAATTTCGGGACGAAATTTCTCTAACAATGGGAGACTGTAACATCAGTGCCGGAACCGTCACCGGAACAGTGATCTCTACAGTACATGAACAGTAAATCAGGAACATATTTCAGTTATCATTTGTATATCACTTTCATTTCATATTATCATAGCACAGTTCAGATTCAATTCAGAAAAACAAGTTCAGAACAACGGTTCTTGAGTCAGATAATTATCCAAACAACCACCACCAAACTCCATCTCTCTCCCTCATTTCGTTTTTCTCTCTCTCTCTCTAAGAAGAAAAAGCTCCACCTTCTCTCTAGAGATTCTCTTTCAAATTCTCACAAATTCAAGCATTCTAGGTGTTGAAACGATCCCCACACAACGTAGATCACAGAAGTACAGATTTTTCAAGCTATCATCCACGAATTCTGAGGTAAATCTTGATGTTTATTTCGGTTTTAGTGAATAGGATGACCTCTAATGGTTATGGCAATCTAATCGATACACACACCTCAAAAAAACACATGGATATATACATAGGAACAATAGGAAAAATCGTTGGAAGTTGATTTGTATCAGGTTGAGCCCTTAGAATGGAGATGATGATGCGTAAATGGCAGGTTCGTGGCCAACAGTTGGCCGAACCCTCATCAGAAAACCAGCCGAACCCACCATCACCAGCAGAACCTAGCAGTTCCCCGGCCGAACCTGTTGGCACCTCAGGAACCCTGCACCGAACCTGTGTCTCTGGCACACGAACCCTGCACCACCTGGTAGCCGAACCATTCGAGCCCCACGAACCCAACATGCAAGCCGAACCTTGCTCGTCTAACCAAAGAACCAGCGAACCCTAGCCCTTAGACGAACCCTAAGGGCTGTGAAGGTTAGTTAGCCGAACCTTGGGTTCCTAACTCAAGTACATAGCAGCGAACCTTGTGTTGAACATCTGTATGTGGCCGAATCTTCATTAAACTAACCCTAAGTGGCAGCGAACCCTCATAAGCTGAACGTTAAAGGTTCGCCCAGCCCCATTAGGACCGAACCCTGTTATCTTGAATGAACCCGTTTGAACCACGAACCCTTGTGTCTAACTACGAACCTTTGCATGGAACCGAACCTAACCATAGGTTCGCTGACCTGAGTGTTAACCGAATTCAAGCATTGTTGAATCAACTTAGTAATGGACTTAGAACTATAAAAACTAGCATTGGGAACCTAAGGAATGGTTAAATGGCCATCAACCTAGGTTTCTCATGAGAATTTGATCTCATAAAGTGCATGCATGAAGTAATCCAAGTATGTGTGTGCATGGGATTAAATACTAGGGTCATTGTAATAAGGTAAGGTGATGAAATCAGTTGTGGGTTAGAATCACTATAATAAGGGCTTTATTGACACACATTAACAACTTAACTTGAGTTGTTAGCATAAATGGATTAGTTATTTATGTCATACGGTACATGGGTTTTGAGTAACAATCAAGTGACAATCAAATACACTCACCAGGCCTAAGTGGGCCTAATGGGCTTGATTAAGGCCCGTCATGTGTCAAATGTCATGTAAATTCAAGTAATAACATGTTTTATGAATATAATAAATTTGAATTAAATGATTTTCTAAATCTTACTAAATTTAAATGGAATTTACTTATAAATGTTTATTCAAAGGTTTATTATGATTATTTTGTAGGGAAATTGTTGTAAATAGACAATATTAATTGTCTGGATTTGAACAGAAAACAAATGAGACTCTGCCCGAATTTTTGTAAAATTTAATGGTAAGTTGCTATAATTAATTATGGGATTGGGTCCTAAAAGGGTAACTAAGTTAGATTTGATCATTGAGACACTTAGTAAATTAGGACACTTAGTTACACACACCGAGACCAAGCCTTAGATACGACGACAAATACTTGTACTTATAGTATTCGAATTTCTTTAAAACAACTCAAGAACTGAAGATACATAGTCTACAAACAAGAGCGCGCATTTTGTGATAGAACATTTACATAGCAACACAGGTGAGTTCATTGCCCGTTTTCTAACATTTTTGTTTTAAAAAGCGGGGCTGAGAAGCATGCGTAAACTGTTTATTTAAATTGTTTACTTAAATGGTTTTAAATTTTATATGTTTTACATATATAAATGTTATCCTAGATCATGTCTAGGTAAATTTTATGCAGGTTTACTAAGCTTATGTACTTATAAATTAAGTGAATAATCGAGTTAAACTAAACATTTCAAACGAATCAAAACATTTCAACGAATCAAACGAAACATTTTGACGAAACAAGTGGGTGAATTCAACGAATCAAACGAAACATTTTTGACAAATCAAGTGTGTGAGTTCAACGAATCAAACGAAACATTTTGACAAATCAAGTGGGTGATTTCAACGAATCAAACGAAACATTTTGATGAAACAAGTGTGGGATTTCAACGAATCAAACGAAACTATCTTTGCAAAGTTAATATTCAATGTTCAACAAATCAACTGTTTGTCGAACAACGAATCAAGAGTACATTTGATCAATGAATCTAGTATTCTATGATCAACGAATCAAGTACATCTTGTAACAGAATCAGACGAATCAATAAATCATTTCCAGGGAAAGTCTGGGAAATATTAAAGATAACATATGCCAACGAAACAAAACGAATCAAGAACGAAAGAAAAACCCTACATCTCAAGAAGTCTTAGCTAGACCGTTTGATTTGTAGGTCATATGTTTGATGATATTTACAGAATTCCCTAACTACTAAGTACCTTGATTGACAGACTAGTCTACTCGAGTTTGACCAAGGCCCCAATCATTAGGACTTAGATTTTATTAAATGTTTATTTATTTATTTAATTAAGCATTTATTTAACTGTTTCTACAATTACTGTGGTTGATCACTATTGTGATGAACATAAGGAATCAACATAGATTCCAAATTGTTGTATTTACAGGAACAAAGAACTGACGAATCATTGGGTTAAAGGTAGGGGTAAAATGCTTAATTTTCATTAACACCAATGTCCCATGTGGATTAGTATGTGGTGGTACGGCGTCTGGGCGGGTTGTAGGCTCGACTCAGGGGTATGCCCTATATATAAGCATACCGATCTGGATGATACATGTGATGTTAATGAGATTAAGGATGTTACCCGAGTGTTTAACAAAGGTTTTGAGAGTACATTTGAACTATTGTGAATGGAAGTGTGTGTTAGGTAAAAATGCTTAATTATCATTAACGAGAGTGTCATATGTATATTAGTATGTGGTGGGACGGCGTCTGGGCGGGTTGTAGGCTCGACTCAGGGGTATGCCCTATATATAAGCATACCGATGTAGATATTACATGCGGAGTTAATGAGGTTAAGGTCTTTACCGAAAGAGGTTTACAAATCAATTTCAAACTCTAAAAATATATGAACTCACCAACCATGTGTTGACTTTATTTTTGCATGACTTCTCAGGTGACGAACAGGTCAACTAAGAAGCTTATGCTTTTGGGACTTGGGCTTCAGATAGAAGACTTAGTATTTTTGGACCTGCATACTTTTGGAACATCATCATACAATTATTTTGTATATCTTGTGCAGTTACAAGATATATATTTTTATGATGCTTATGATGGATTTACATTGTTAAATTATGAACGATACGGATGTAATTTAACTTTGTAATTCTATTCTATTTAGCATTTCTCATTTATATATCATGTACAATGTAAACAATCTGATCACTTTGATTATCACTCACGATATCGCGCCCCGAGAACCTTCCGCCCGACGGGGACTCCGATCCAACCCCGCCGGCTCGGGGTGTGACAATATATCTATATATCAACTGTCTGATATTCTCACCAACTATGCAAATAGTTGATCAAATCTTATTTTACATGTGTAACAGGTTAGACTGCTTGGATGAAGACACATTTAGGATACTTGGACCTAGATAATAATTATTAAACAATGTTATTAGTTTTGGGTTTTTTTTATGAAATGTCCAATGGGATATTATGTTGTAATTGAATGCCATGATGAATGTTATGATTAAATGAGATGATTAAATATTGAAACTTACAAAGTAGCACAATGAGTTATGAACAATCAAACTCGCGCCCCGACGTATTCCGCCATCGGTCGGGGTGTGACAGTTTAGGTCCCAAAAAAACTTTTTGTGTTTTGTTTGTAAACACACACCTTTTACATCGTTCAAACATTATAAACATATTTAAGTATATCCACATACTTAAAATAAGTTAACTTATGCAAAACTTTCACAAAAGATTTGATTGTTAACTTCAAACCACCACCCAAGACTTCATGTTCAATTCCGATCACCATCACCGTTCACCGACTCTTTTGTACTTGTAAACACCACATTTAAATCACCATTAGTTCGTTAGAACTAAGTAAGATCACCCCGCTATTTTCTCAAGTGTATTCCATAACACCATATGGATACACTAATAATGTCCCACATATAATTTAGTAACATTATTCGATCGCATACAAACGATATACTAACGGGTCGTTTTCACCCAAATTCATGTAAATCTCCCATTCATGCTCAACCATTATAATTTAACACAACACATATGTGCACAGGAAAATCCAATTGTGCATCATATTTTCCAAAAGTCAAACTTAAACGATTCGACTTATAAATTTGGATGTCTACACTCTTGTAAATCATATTTGGTTCACACACCTTGTGAATCTATTACATTGGATTTGAATGTCTTATGTTCACACACCTTGTGAATCAAAGCATGCACATTACCAATTTAATGTCTACACTTTTGTAGATCATCTTTTGTTCACACACCTTATGAATCTATTACATTGGATTTGCATGTCTTATTACATTGGATTTGAATGTATTATGTTCACACACCTTGTGAATCAAAGCATGCACATTACCAATTTAATGTCTACACTTTTGTAGATCATCTTTTGTTCACACACCTTATGAATCTATTACATTGGATTTGCATGTCTTATGTTCACACACCTTGTGAATCAAGCATGCATATTGCCAATTTAATGTCTACACTTTTGTAGATCATCTTTTGTTCACACACCTTGTGAATCTACTAAATTGGATTTTCAAGTCTTATGTTCACACACCTTGTGAATCAAAGCATGTACATTGCCAATTTAATGTCTACACTTTTGTAGATCATCTTTTGTTCACACACCTTGTGAATCTTTTACATTGGATTTGCAAGTCTTATGTTCACACACCTTGTTAATCAAAGCATGCATATATCTAATTCAATGTCTACACTTTTGTAGATCATAACCTCAACATTATGACGGTTGTCTACGCTCTTGTAAATCAACTCAATCATTTTCATTATTTGAATGTTCACACACCTTGTAAATCATTCAACTACAATAACAACACTAAATATAACCAGTTATATCAAATTTAATCAAAACACAAATCACATGTATGCTAAATGCGCAAATACTCGTAGTGTGGACTCACCCAATCCTACAACTACAAGTTCAATTCAGTGGGTAACTTAGACACAATTTGAACCCATTCACTTGTGTTTACATCAAATACATTCACAATTCATATGTTCAAACACATGTGAATCATTTAACTACATATTAACACATTAATGTGTAACATCAGTGACCGGAACAGTGATCGCAACAGTGTCATGAACATTAATCTGGTACAAACTCTATGGCATTTCAGTGTAATTCATATTCATAGCATATATCAGTATCATTTCATGTAACAAACAGTGAATTCAAAACCATTTCAGAGAAACTAAACTCAGTAAACATGGTTCATCAGTCAGATAATTATCTTTGTAAATCATTCAACTACAATAACAACACTAAATATAACCAGTTATATCAAATTTAATCAAAACACAAATCACATGTATGCTAAATGCGCAAATACTTGTAGTGTGGACTCACCCAATCCTACAACTACAAGTTCAATTAAATGGGTAACTTAGACACAATTTGAACCCATTCACTTGTGTTTACATCAAATACATTCACAATTCATATGTTCAAACACATGTGAATCATTTAACTACATATTAACACATTAATGTGTAACATCAGTGATCGGAACAGTGATCGCAACAGTGTCATGAACAGTAATCTGGTACAAACTCTATGGCATTTCAGTGTAATTCATATTCATAGCATATATCAGTATCATTTCATGTAACAAACAGTGAATTCAAAACCATTTCAGAGAAACTAAACTGAGTAAACATGGTTTATCAGTCAGATAATTATCTGGCAACTCAGAACCATCATGTGATTATGTGTTAGGATTACATTATGTATAAACGTATGTGAGGCTTTACAGAACAAAACAAAACGGATGTCGTTACGTGAATGCTAAATTGACGGATTATCCGTATAGGTGACGATCTGTACGAATAAATCTGAAAGTTTAATGTTCTGAATGATATCCGATAATTGGAAAACAATGTTGAAAAGTATAGTTATCGTCGTGTTCGTACGGGTGACGATTCGAATGAATACGCGCGACGACCGTATGATTCGATTTTAAACAGTAAATTTAATTTCTTTGAAAATTTAAAATAAATAAAAGATATTTAGTTAATTTACTAGGAATAACCACTTAAATTAAATTCATAAATCCTATTTTATAAACCGTGTCTTTTCGTCGCGAAAATCATGAGAAACCGATGTGGTACGCGAAACCGAGCAAAACCGAACCAACCGGGTATTGGAAACATTAAAGATGGCATTGAATGCCATAACCCTCACCACCAACCTCATTCTCTCTCTAAATTTTCGTCCATTTCTCTCTCTAAAATACCCAAACTTCTCTATAAGATTTGGGGATCATTTCTCATCGGATTCGAGCATCCTTGGTGTCAAAACGATCCCCACGCAACGTAGATCAAGGAAGTACAAGTTATTGGGGGGCATTCATCCATAAAATTTGTGGTGAATCTTGATTTTACTTTCGGTTTTGGTGTGTATCATAACCTCTTGAAATCCTTGTCGTTCTAATCGGATAAAAACCATAGAAAACCTTAAAATAGGATGGTACCCACGAGTAGAAGTAGATGGATTGTTTCTGTTACAGGTTGAGCGCTTTAGGATGGAGATGATGAGTTGTGAACCGCGACAGGTTCATGTCCAGCAGTCGGCCGAACCTTAGGGAGCCAAAGAGGAGTATGGCCAAACCTCTTATTCCCTTGGCCGAACCTTCGATGTCACAGACCTGGAATCACCGAACCATGGGTCAGGCGAACCCTCCTCCTGATGAGCTGAACCTATAGAGACCCACGATCCCTGGGGATACGAACCTCCCATGTGCGAACCTCCCTCTTCAAGGGCTGAACCCATGCATGCACGAACCTGGAACCCTAGACGAACCCTAGAACTTCTGCCGAACCTCAGTGATCTGAACCGAACCTATTCGAACTAAAGTAGACTTAGCCGAACCTAATGAGCGCAACGAACCTCCCATGGGCCTGCGAACCTATTCTCTCAAACTAACATGGAGCTAGCCGGAGTTCACCATGGACGAACCTTAAAGGTTCGTGGGAGTTGAGGAACTAGCCGAACCTTGGGTAGTTGAACCAGAGATGGGCCGAACCTACTGAGCTGGGCTAAGGACCAACCAAACCCTTAGAGATTCTTCCAAAGGTTCGTTGCCATTGTGGTTAATTAAACTTCAAACCAAAAAAACATTTAACCTTTTCCACATGCATGGGAATAAAGCCTATGTGTGTGTGTGTATGGGAAGTCCTATTAGGGTTTTCATTGATAACTAACAACCTTGAGTGAGTATGAGTAAGCATGGGCTAACAAACTAAGGAGGTTATTAATAGAGATCAGTGAAATAAGGTTTAAAACTATAAGAATTATTTTAAATCTTAGTATCTCTAAATAAGGAACACCGAGTGAGTCAAACAAGTGTAGAGAATTATGAGTATCATGGGGACTAACTAAAGAATTGAGTGTTGATAGGGTTATTAACACTTAAACTTTAGGAGAGGACTAATGCGGATAATTAACATAGATAAGTTAATAGTCTATGTAGAATTATTCAAACAACTCGAATTAGGAACAATTCGAAATTCAAAGGTCATCAATGGGCCTAAGTGGGCCCAATGCGTTTAATTAAACCCACCACATGTTAATTGTTGATTTAAGTTAAGTAAGATGTTTTAATAAAAGAATATGGTTTATAAACCTTGATAATTAAATTAAATGATTTTGACTTTAAAAAAATTAAAGTGAAAGGAATTAAATTAGAAACGTGTAAATTAAGAACTTGTTATGATTAAATTGTTTGGGAAATTATTATAAAATAGACAATATAAATTGTCTGGATTTGAACTAAAAACAAAGGAAACTCTGCCCGAATTTCGTAAAAATATAAAAGTAAGTTGTTATAACTTATCATGGGATTTGGGGTTACAAATGAGTGTTAAGTTAGATTAGCTAGATTAAATCTTAGAATCACATTAGCAACCTAAGACACTTAGTTACACTCACACCAAAACCTTAGATACGAAGACTCATACGTATACTTATAGTATTAGAATTCTTTTTAAACAACTCAGGAACTGAAGAAACCTAAGCTACAAGAACGAGCGCGCATTTTGTGATAGATCATTTGCACCGCACCACAGATGAGTTCATTGCCCCTTTCTAAACATTTTGTTTTAAAACGCAGGGCTGAGAAGCATGCGTAAACTGTTTTATTTAAATTGTTTACTTAAATGCTTTATTTATTTTATGTTTTATATATGGATGCTTGTTTATACTCCTAGACTCCTGTCTATGAAATTGCTATGCAGAATTAACTAACAAGTTAATTAAATTACTCCTACGAGTAATACTTTAATTCTAAAACTCTAAACAAACCCTTAGTCCATCAAGCTCAAACTCAAGAATCTAAACTCAAAGTGAAATTCAAAGAACTAAAGTTAAAGATCAATTGCAAGGGAAACTAAATCAGAGAGGTGATTAGTAAATCAAAGGATCCTACTCATAAATCTACAATCATTGTGAAATCATGGAATTCTAAAGACCAAAATCAAGAGACTCAAGGAAAATCAGAAATCATAAATGTGTGTGAATCATTGAAATAATGAAATCATTACAATCTAATGAAATCATTAATACTTGAGTTAAGGTGGATGTCAGTTGTATAGAAATCAAGACCACGTGTAACACACATAAAGTCCCGGCATAAGTAGTAGACTCTTGTAGTCAAGCTATATGGGCAATAACGTGAACTATCAAATGAAATCAAGATCAAAAATCAAGAGAATCAAAGAGATCAAGAATCAAAGGATATCCGTAAAGTCCCGGCATGTACAGTAGACCATTGGTTCAAGATGATATGGGCATCATTAAAATCCCGGCACACACAGGTAGACTCCTTGTGAGTCATGCCTGATATGGGTCACGTGTGAGAGGGTACAACTTGGACAACCACCAACAACTAAGTCTAATTGATTGAGTCAAATAAGGCCCAATCATCATGTCTTAGTTGTAATTATATGCATAATTATTAGTTTAATTAAACATTTAATACTATATTTCTACAAGTGTTTTGGGGTAATCATGAATACATGGTGACTCTGGAGATTACAGGTAAATCTATTTGTGGAAATCAGAATCTAATTTGAAGGTGAATGGAGTGAAATGCTTAATTATCATTAACAACAATATATTAAGCAGTCCGGTATGTGGTGGGATGTTGGCTGGGGCTTGTTCCCCTACATATGCCATATATATAAGTATACTTGATTGGATAACATACGTGGTTGTTAATGAGGTTAAGGTTGTCATTTTGGGGAATCAAGGTAATCATTTTCAGGGTAATCAAATACTAAGAATCAGAGGTTATGGGATCAAAGGTATGGAATGAAATGCTTAATTATCGGCAGGAACAATATATCATGTGGTTTGGTATGTGGTGGGATGTTGGCTGGGGCTTGTTCCCCTACATATGCCCTATATATAAGCATACTGAATTGGATGGTATAGGTGGTTAATGGTGAGGTTAAGGTTGTCGTTCAGGTTATTCAAACTCTTTTTATAAAACTATATGAACTCACCAACCATGTGTTGACTTTATTTTTGCATGACTTCTCAGGTGACGAACAGGTCAACTGAAGAGTTATCTCTTTTTGGACTAGGTTATCAGATAGATGACCTAGCTGTTGGACCTGCATACTTTTGGACATCGTTACCCAATTATTTTGTATATCTTGTGCAGATACAAGATAGCAGATTTATGATGTGATAGTAGATTTACGTTGTTAAATTATAAACTTAACTGATGTAATTTAACTTTGTAATTCTATTTTATTTTAGCAAGTTTCTCATTTATATATATATATATATATATATATATATATATATCATGTGCAATGTTAACAATCTGATCATCCCGATTATCACTCACGATATCGCGCCCTGGGAAGCTTCCGACCGACGGGGACTCCGATCCAACCCCGACGGCTTGGGGTGTGACAGATTGGTATCAGAGCCATGGCTATAGAGAAACATAGGTCACTTATTTAAACGGTTTGGCCTAGACTATAACCTAGGGACCCTGCATGTAGAGAACATAGGATTTAAGACTTTATTGCATTGTGTCTTCTGTATTCGATCGTTGCACTAACCTATAACTTTATTGGTTATGATCAGAATGCCGCCGAGAAGACCTCCTTCTATTGTGCCTCCCCCACTGAATTCAGCTCCACACTCCTCTACGCCATAACCACTTGATTCACCACCGCCACCTTCTCCTCCTCCACTTAACCCACCACCAGGCCCGAGCACGACTCAACTACTGGATCCTGCTACTATCGCTCTGGCGACCCTTCTGAGCAATCAGCTGACTAACCAGCTGAAAGAGGTGATACCGAAGATGCTCAACCGTCTCCGAAATGACAGCACCGATACTGGAAATTCATCAGGAGAAGCTAGTGGGAACACTGGTGGTACCCCTCATTACTCCTACAAGTCTTTTGTAGGATGTAAACCACCTAGGTTTAGCGGGAACGAAAAAGCCGCTGGATTAATCCAATGGATAGAAAATATCGAGACTACTCTGGACATCTGCAGCTGTCCAAAGCACCACAAAGTTCGCTACTCTGCTGGAACATTCAACAAGCGAGCTTTGACTTGGTGGAACGGCCAAATCAATGCAAGGGGAAGAGAAGAAGCGATGTCAATGACTTGGGAAGACTTCAAGACCCTATTGAGAACGGAATTATGTCCCAAGAATGAATTGCAGAAATTAGAGGTTGAACTATCAAACCATGTGATGAAAGGGGCTGATCACATGGGGTATACTACTCGTTACCACGAGTTAGTTGCTTTGGTTCCAGACATGGTACCAACACTGGAAAAGAGGATTGATCGTTATGTGGGTGGACTTCCTACCTGCATTCAGGGTTTAGTTGTTGCAGCAAACCCTGTTACTGCGGAGTCTGCGGTGAGTTTGTCTGGGAAACTCATTGATCTTATGGTAGCCTCTGGAGTTTTGAAGAAAGAGGCTGACACTGGTAAGAGGAAGGAAGAGTCTTCCAAGAAACCTCATCACCAACAACACCAGAAGAAGAAGCAGAAACTCATAAAGAACTATATAGTGGCTACTCCCCTCAATCAAGTAGCAGTGGCACAACAAAATGTGCCCAAGAAACAATACACTGGCCCACATCCTTTGTGTACCAAGAGCCAGTACCACCATGCTGCAAGCAACCAGAGCCGTCAATGCACGGGTTGTGGGAGAAAAGGACACTGGGTCCAACAATACCGACAGACACCAAACCCAGCAGTCAACAATGCTGCTTTAGCTCTCCCTCCACCAACCAATCAGAACAACGGTGGATGCTTCAATTGTGGCGAACAAGGCCACTTTGCAAAGAACTGCCCGAAGAAGGCTCAACAGGCAGTTCAAGCACCTCGTGGAAGAGCCTTTGCCATCGGAGCACCATCTGCACGTCAAGACCCGAATGTGGTCACTGGTACATTTCTCTTACATGACTTTTATGCATCTGTTCTATTTGATACCGGTGCGGATCAGAGTTTTATCTCTACCGATTTTGCATGCCAATTAGATTCTATAGAGGAACAGTTAGATTCCCCTTATATCATAGAAGTAGCTAATGGGAAACAGATCACAGTTAGTACCGTATACAGGAATTGCCCATTGACACTTAATGGTCATACATTTACCTTCGATTTGATACCGATGGAGTTGGGTAGTTTCGACATCATTGTTGGAATGGATTGGCTTTCTTTTAATCGAGTGGAAGTCATCTGTTCTGAAAAGCTGCTTCGAGTTCCATTGCCGAACGATCGTGTATTGGAAGTCAGAAGGGATCAAGCAAAACGCAGTGTCAAAATCATCTCATGAATAAAGGCGCGTAAGTGTCTACAGAAGCAGTGCGTGGCGTTCCTAGTTCATGTGGTGGAAAAGGAGAAAGACAAGAAAAAGATTCAAGACATACCAGTAGTGAAAGAGTATCTGAAAGTATTTCCTGAAGACCTACCAGGTTTGCCTCCTGTGCGACCGGTAGAGTTTCGTATTGACTTAGTTCCTGGAGCTACTCCTGTTGACAAATATCCTTACAGGTTAGCACCTTCAGAGATGCAGGAATTGTCAAATCAGTTACAGGAGCTACTTGATAAAGGTTTCATCAGACCGAGCTACTCACCTTGGGGAGCTCCGGTCCTGTTCTTGAAAAAGAAAGACGGATCGTTCAGAATGTGCATAGATTACCGTGAGCTGAACAAACTAACCATCAAGAATTGGTATCCATTGCCGAGGATTGATGATTTGTTTGATCAACTGCAAGGAGCTCAATACTTCTCAAAGATTGACTTGCGGTCTGGATATCATTAGCTCAGAGTTCAAGACGTAGATATACCGAAGATGGCGTTTCGAACCAGATACGGTCATTATGAGTTTATGGTGATGCCTTTCGGGTTGACAAATGCACCAGCGGTTTTCATGGACCTCATGAACCGAGTGTGCAAGCCGTATTTGGATCAGTTTGTCATTGTCTTTATTGATGACATACTGATTTATTCCAAGAACAAAACAGAGCGTGAGCAACATCTCAGGAAGATCTTGGAGCTGTTGAAAGAAAAGAAACTTTATGCCAAATTCTCTAAATGTGAATTCTGGCTAAGAGAAGTTCAATTTCTGGGTGACGTAGTCAACAGCGAGGGAATACACGTAGATCCCGCCAAGATTGAAGCAATAAAGAACTGGGATACTCCGAAGACACCGACGAAGATACGGTCTTTTCTGGGATTGGCAGGTTATTATAGAAGGTTTATCTCAAACTTTTCTAAGATAGCTCTGCCTCTCACTAAGCTAACTCAGAAAAGTGAACCGTTTGTCTGGGAGCAGAAACAAGAAGATGCTTTTCAGACATCGAAACAGAAGTTATGTGATGCTCCAATTCTAACTCTCCTAGAAGGATGTGATGACTTTGTTGTTTATTGTGATGCCTCTCATCAGGGACTTGGTTGCGTACTGATGCAACGGGACAAAGTTATCGCTTATTCATCAAGACAATTAAAAGTTCATGAGAAGAACTACACTACTCATGATCTTGAACTGGGAGCTGTAATTTTCGCGTTGAAGATTTGGAGACATTACTTATATGGCACTAAGTGTACCATATTCACTGATCACAAAAGTCTGCAGCACATCTTTGACCAAAAGGAACTCAACATGAGACAACGCCGTTGGGTTGAACTTCTGAATGATTACGATTGTGTGATCAAGTACCATCCGGGAAAGGCGAACTTGTGGCTGATGCCTTGAGCTGGAAGGAATGAGTCAAACCTTTGCGTGTTAGAGAAATGGGAATGACTGTGCAGACCAGTTTAAGAGACAAGATTATTCAGGCACAGCAGGAATTAGTTGATCGAGGGAATTTGAAGAAAGAACTTGAATGCGGAACAGAGAAACAATTTGACACTAAGCTTGATGGAGTGATTCTATCGGGAGCGTATATGGATTCCGGCAGTAGACAAATTGAGAAAGCTTGTCTTCGATGAAGCACACAAGACTAAATACTCTGTTCATCCACGCGCCGATAAAATGTACCAAGACTTGCGTGGATTTTATTGGTGGCCGGGAATGAAGAAAGACATAGCCGAGTACGTCGGTCGATGTCTTACGTGTGCGAAGGTAAAGGCGGAACACCAGAAACCATCTGGTTTACTGTAACAGCCTGAGATTCCGCTCTGGAAGTGGGAACAAATAGCTATGGACTTCATTACCAAGCTACCACGCACTTCCAGTGGTCATGATACGATTTGGGTTATCATTGATCGGCTAACAAAATCTGCTCACTTCTTGCCGATGCGTGAGACCTTCACGATGAATAAACTGGCAAGACTGCACATCAATGAGATAGTGGTACGCCACGGTGTGCCATTGTCTATTATTTCTGATAGAGACAGCAGATTCACATCAAGGTTCTGGCAATCGTTACAGAATCTCTAGGGACGCAGTTAAATCTGAGTACAGCCTACCATCCGCAAATGGACGGTCAAAGCGAACGTACCATTCAGACCCTGGAGGACATGTTGAGAACCTGTGTATTGGATTTTGGTGGGAATTGGGATTCCCATTTGCCACTGATTGAATTCTCCTACAATAACAGTTACCACAACAATATTGGATGTGCACCATTCGAAGCTCTTTATGTCCGGAAATTTCGATCACCGATCTGTTGGACCGAAGTGGGAGATAACCGCATAACTGGGCCAGAGCTTATTCAGGAAACCACTGACAAGATTGCCCAGATTCAACGAAGACTACAAGCTACTAGGAGCAGGCAGAAAAGCTATGCCGACAAACGGCGCAAGCCGTTGGAATTTCAAGTGGGAGACCGTGTCATGTTGAAGGTATCCCCTTGGAAAGGTGTAGTACGATTTGAAAAGGAAGGCAAATTAGCACCACGATATGTGGGACCGTTCGAGATCACCGAGCGTATTGGTCTTGTGGCGTATAGACTGAAATTACCAGATGAAATCAGTGGTGTGCATGACGTGTTTCACGTCTCAAATTTAAAGAAATGCCTTGCTGACGAATCACTCGTCATTCCAATCGAAGAAATTAAAGTCGATGAACAGTTACACTTTATCGAGGAACCTTTGGAGATTATGGATCGCAAGGTTAAACAACTGAGGCGAAGCCGTATTCCGATTGTAAAAGTTCGATGGAATTCATGGCGCGGACCCGAGTTTACTTGGGAACGCGAAGATCACATGAAGACTAGGTATCCCCAACTGTTTATAGAGGAAGCCGCACCTGATAACCACTCTTAAATTTCAGGACGAAATTTCTCTAATAAGGAGAGACTGTAACATCAGTGCCGGAATCGAACCGGAACAGTGATCGCAACAGTGTCATGAACATTAATCAGGTACAAACTCTATGGCATTTAAGTGTAATTCATATTCATAGCATATATCAGTATCATTTCATGTAACAAAAAGAGAATTCAAAACCATTTCAGAGAAACTAAACTCAGTAAACATGGTTTATCAGTCAGATAATTATCTGGCAACACAGAACCATCATGTGATTATGTGTTAGGATTACATTATGTATAAACGTATGTGAGGCTTTACAGAACAAAACAAAACGGATGTCGTTACGTGAATGCTAAATTGACGGATTATTCGTATAGGTGACGATCTGTACGAATAAATCTGAAAGTTTAATGTTCTGAATGATATCCGATAATTGGAAAACAATGTTGAAAAGTATAGTTATCATCGTGTTCATACGGGTGACGATTCGAACGAATACGCGCGACGACCGCATGATTCGATTTTAAACAGTAAATTTAATTTCTTTGAAAATTTAAAATAAATAAAAGATATTTAGTTAATTTACTAGGAATAACCACTTAAATTAAATTCATAAATCCTATTTTATAAACCGTGTCGTTTCGTCGCGAAAATCATGAGAAACCGATGTGGTACGCGAAACCGAGCAAAACCGAACCAACCGGATATTGGAAACATTAAAGATGGCATTGAATGCCATAACCCTCACCACCAACCTCATTCTCTCTCTAAATTTTTGTCCATTTCTCTCTCTAAAATACCCAAACTTCTCTCTAAGATTTGGTGCTCATTTCTCATCGGATTCGAGCATCCTTGGTGTCAAAACGATCCCCACGCAACGTAGATCAAGGAAGTACAAGTTATTGGGGCATTCATCCATAAAATTTGAGGTAAATCTTGATTTTACTTTCGGTTTTGGTGTGTATCATAACCTCTTGAAATCCTTGTCGTTCTAACCGGATAAAAACCATAGAAAACTTTAAAATAGGATGGTACCCACGAGTAGAAGTAGATGGATTGTTTCTGTTACAGGTTGAGCGCTTTAGGATGGAGATGATGAGTCATTAACCGCGACAGGTTCGTGTCCAGCAGTCGGCCGAAACTTAGGGAGCGAAAGAGGAGGATGGCCGAACCTATTATTCCGTTGGCCGAACCTTCGATGTCACGGACCTGGAATCGCCGAACCATGGGTCAGGCGAACCCTCCTCCTGATAAGCTAAACCTATAGAGACCCACGAACCCTGGGGTTACGAACCTCCCATGTGCGAACCTCCCTCTTCAAGGGCCGAACCCATGCATGCACGAACCTGGAACCCTAGACGAACCCTAGAACATCTGCCGAACCTCAGTGATCTGAACCGAACCTATTCGAACTAAAGTAGACCTAGCCGAACCTAATGAGCCCAACGAACCTCCCATGGGCCTGCGAACCTATTCTCTCAAAGTAACATGGAGCTAGCCCGAGTTCACCATGGACGAACTTTAAAGGTTCGTAGGAGTTGAGGAACTAGCCGAACCTTGGGTAGTTGAACCAGAGATGGGCCGAACCTACTGAGTTGGGCTAAGGACCAGCCGAACCCTTGGAGATTCTTCCAAAGGTTCGCTGCCATTGTGGTTAATTAAACTTCAAACCATAAAAACCTTTAACCTTTTCCACATGCATGGGAATAAAGCCTATGTGTGTGTGTGTATGGGAAGTCCTATTAGGGTTTTCATTATTAACTAACAACCTTGAGTGAGTATGAGTAAGCATGGGCTAACAAACTAAGGAGGTCATTAATAGAGATCAATGAAATAAGGTTTAAAACTATAAGAATTATTTTAAATCTTAGTATCTCTAAATAAGGAACACCGAGTGAGTCAAACAAGTGTAGAGAATTATGAGTATCATGGGGACTAACTAAAGAATTGAGTTTTGATAGGGTTATTAACACTTAAACTTTAGGAAAGGATTAATGCGGATAATTAACATAGATAAGTTAATAGTCTATGTAGAATTATTCAAACAACTCGAATGAGGAACAATTCGAAATTCAAAGGTCATCAATGGGCCTAAGTGGGTCCAATGGGTTTAATTAAACCCATCACATGTTAATTGTTGATTTAAGTTAAGTAAGATGTTTTAATAAAAGAATATGGTTTATAAACCTTGATAAATTAAATTAAATGATTTTTACTTAAAAAAAATTAACCTGAATGGAATTAAATTAGAAACGTGTAAATTAAGAACTTGTTACGATTAAATTGTTTGGGAAATTATTGTAAAATAGACAATATAAATTATCTGGATCTGAACTAAAAACAATGGAAACTCTGCCCGAATTTCGTAAAAATATAAAAGTAAGTTGTTATAACTTATCATGGGATTTAGGGTTACAAATGAGTGTTAAGTTAGATTAGGTAGATTAAATCTTAGAATCACATTAGCAACCTAAGACACTTAGTTACACACACACACTCGAAAACCTTAGATATGACGACTCATATGTATACTTATAGTATTCGAATTCTTTTAAAACAACTCAGGAACTGAAGAAACCTAAGCTACAAGAATGAGCACGCATTTTGTGATAGATCATTTGCACCGCAACACAGGTGAGTTCATTGCCCTGTCACACCCCAGGCCGGCGGGAACGGATCGTGTTTTCCCGTCGGGCGGAAGGTTCCCGGGGCGCGATATCTTTGAGTGATGATCAAATGATCAGATTGTTTACATAGCACATGAGAGATAAATGAGAAATGCTAACATGACATGAAATAGAATTACAAAGTTAAATTACATTGTTCCATCATAATTTAACTAAGTAAATCTAATCAAAAGAATCAATGAGTTTATATCTTGATCTGTACAAGATATACAAAAGTCATTCACTGTTTTGTCATCCCAAAAGTATGCAATCAAAATGAAGCTAGGTCTTCTAAAAGTCCACTAGCTTAGTCCTTGGACATCTGTAACTACACCTGTTCATCACCTGAGAAAAACATGCATTTAAACAAAGTCAACACTAGGTTGGTGAGTTCATAAGTAAGTAAATTAAAAACCTTGATTCATTCACATGCACAATCATAATGTTCATAATGTTACTTGTATGTTATTTGTTCACTTGTCCACCCAATGGCTTCTCAATAGTTATATTTACAAGTAATATGTCGTCCTAGTAATGCTGCTTATATATAGGGCATATGTAAGGGAACTAAGCCCTAGCCAACATCCCACCACATCACTACTAGAACTCCACACAACTTGCGATACAACTATTGATTTCCATTCCCAATTCACGTATCCATGTCATTCTTGAATCACCTGTAATAACTTGTATAGAATAATATAATTATGTTCTGTTCTTGTCATCATGTCCTCATGTTCCTTGTAATTCTTTCTATGTTATTTCTTGTAAGAATAACTAAGGGTTGTAAGAGATAATCTTGCAACTATGTTATCCTATTGTATTGATGAATTATGATATTATAATATCATCATCATCTTATTTTCCCTGTCATAATATGATCATACAAGCATGCATACAATGATATATGATAATAAACAATTTAATATCATTTAATCAAAGTATTAACAATATGTAAGCAAAACTTTTAAGTAAATAAAAGTAAGCATGTTTCTCAGCCCTGAGAGTTTAAAATCTGTAAGGATTAAAGAAAAGGGGCATATGAACTCACCTTGTAGTTGTAGGGTTGACTTATCTTAAAAGAAGAAATGCACGCGCTCTTGTTGCACTTGAGTTTGTTTTACGATCCTGTATTGAATTCACATTGTATTTAACTTATAAGTGTTGAGTGTAATTGTTTATTGTGCACGTATGCGGGTTAGCCTTAACTTGGCTAACACTCGTGAGTCTCGGTTGTCTTCCTTCGGCCCTGTGCATTTGTTGTGATTTTACTTGTTCCTTTGTTTACTTGACTTAACACTTGAAATCAATTGTAAGTGTATCCAAACTAAATTGTTTTAGGATTTATGAATCTAATTCCAAAACCTTGTTATCCTTGTAACAATTTAGTTGAGTAATTACGAGTATGTGTCATAATTTAATCCGATTTAATGAGTTAAACTTTCTCATTAATCGTGTGACTGAATGTGGGACTCATCGTGGGCCGAATGATGTGTGGGCTTGATGGGCCTTCATGATGGACCGAATGAGTTTGAGTAATAACAGTACTAGTGGGTCATGGGTGTGGGCCAATTGTGGGTCTTGGGCCGAGTAGCCACCCATGGACCGAGAATTCTTTGGGCCGAAATGGTATAGGATTGGGTTGTTCTTGGGCCTTGAACAAAAATAGTTCGGCTGAAGGTTTATGCTTGGGCCGAACAAAGCAATTGGGCCAAAGGGTGCAGCTGGGCCAGGCTGTGAGTGGGCCTGATCAAAATAAATTGGGCCATGACATTGGGCCGGTTGTTTGGCCTGATCAACAGATTGAAGCAAATATCTTAAAGGCAGCGAACCTTGGGGTTTCATGGCCTAGGTTCGGCAACATCAATTGGTTTGCCGTGATGTCCAGCTAGAAGTATAAGGTTCGGCTAAGTCAGTGTAGGGTTCGTGGCCTGAAAAGGGTTTGTTGCACGGGTGATATGATGAAATGGTTCGGCTGTCTCATCTCTCAGTATGGGTTCGGCCCGTCACCCTGCTCACCCAAGGTTCGCCACAAAAGTGGTTTTGCATGGAAGGTTCGTGACCGCTGGTAGGTTCGGGGGTTGTAGGTTTCAGTGATGGGTTCGGCAGTGGCAAAGGTTCGTCTCATGTGTACCAGCATATAGGGTTTGAAGCAGCATCAGGGTTCGGTGGGTGGTTCGTCGTGATGATGAGGGTTCGTCCACAGACTCGGCTAAGAAGGTTCGCAAGTCTCAGCAGGGTTCGGTGATTTTAGGGTTCGTAGGATGCAACATGAGGTAGGTTCGTGGAGCAGAGGGTTCTCCCATAGCTACTGCAGGTTCGACCACGAAGTTAACTTCACGAACCTGTTAGGTTTCCTCATCAACCTCGAACCGGTGAGGTTGTATTTCGTTCTAGAGCTTCCCCCCAGGCTTGCACGAACCTTGTGAGGTTGGAATTATGGTCTAAGGTCGAGATTAACAGGGGTTTCAAACCGGTTGGTGGTTCGACCGAGTATAGGTGAAAAACCCTTCTTTCCCAGATGTTCAAGCTTGTATACCTTGCTTTTGTCCGGTTAATAGCTCTGATCTGCTGTACTTCTAGGTAGAGGGCGTCAAGAGCTACGCGTGGACACCAAGAACGCGCGATTTGGCCCACAAACGAGGGAGATACGAAGCTTAGAAGGTGATTAATGGTGGTGGGAGAGTGTAGCCGGAAATTTGGTGTAGAGAGAGAGTGGGGGTTGGTGAAATGAATAAATGGTGTTCATTTCGGGTATTTATACCCCGAATGAGTTCGGGTTCGTTTCGGTTGCTCGGTTCGCGTTTTCGTCGCGTATCCGGAACATTA
Organism: Mikania micrantha; assembly: GCA_009363875.1. NCBI lineage: Eukaryota > Viridiplantae > Streptophyta > Magnoliopsida > Asterales > Asteraceae > Mikania > Mikania micrantha. Next base: position 13,327,500 of record CM018695.1, read on the forward strand.
CGCGTATTTAATTGTAATTAATAAAAAGAATGTTATTTGATTATTTTGATGAGTTTCAAAATTGTAAAATGTTATTTATTTTATTTTATTAAATTTATTATCGTTCGTGTCGTGTTTCGTTTTCGTTTCGTCGAATCGCGTCACCATCGCGCGTATTCGTTCGAATCGTCATTCGAACGAACACAACGATGGTTTTGCTTTCAGACTTTTGTTTTCTACTTGTCAGTCATCGTTTCAGAACGTTAAACTCACAGATATGTTTGTGTGAATCGTCACCCACGCAAACACACTGTCAGTTCGTTATTCTGAAACAACACTGCAATTTATGTTTAAATTGTATTTCCTCACTGTCGGACTCAACTAATCATCATGTTTTCACATAGTTTTCACATTGCAATGTCGGCCATCTGATTCCTGTCATTTATGGATATCAGATCGCAACTGATTTGTTTATGTTATTCACTTGAACACTGTTGTTTCTCGTGATCTGTTGTGTTAACTGTACTTCAGTTTTCACTTAAATAAACACAACTAATGTTTCAAATGTACGTAGTATTTACTGTATTTAAGTTTACACGAAAATACATACAACGGTTTCTTGTATTTAGACTTCTGTTAACACAAATACTGTTCACAATCTTGTTTGTACACATAGTTACTGTTGCAAGTACACGCACCGTACGGACTTGTTGTCACTTGTCCCTAAGGATTGTTGCAATGATTGCCAGAACCGCGAAGTAAATCGACTGTCCCGGTCTGAAATAATAGACAATGGCACCCCGTGCCTAACTACTATTTCCTCAATATATAGTCTCGCTAGTTTCTCCATTTTGTATGTCTCTCTGATCGGCTAGAAGTGTGCGGACTTGGTCAATCTATCAATGATGACCCAAATAGAATCGTATCCGCTGGAAGTGCGGGGTAGCTTGGTAATGAAATCCATAGCTATTTGTTCCCACTTCCATTGGGGTATCTCTGGTTGTTCCAGCAAACCCGAAGGTTTCTGGTGTTCAGCTTTGACTTTGGCACATGTGATGCATTTGCCAACATAAGTAGCAACATCTTTCTTCATTCCCGGCCACCAATAAAACGACCTAAGATCTTGGTACATCTTATCGGCACCAGGATGAACTGAGTATCTTGTCTTGTGTGCCTCTTCAAGTATAAGTGTTCGAATTTCATCTACTGCTGGAATCCAGACACGGTCCAGATAATAGATAACTCCATCTTGTTTTGTCTTGAAGTGTTTCTCGGCTCCACAGTCGAGCTCGCGTTTCAGGTTGTCTCTTGCCACTGACTCTTGTTGTGCTTGTAGAATGTGATCTCTCAGACTTGTTTGCATAGTCATTCCCATTGCGCGAATGAGTAAGGGTTTGACTCTTTCTTTCCGACTCAAAGCATCTGCAACGACATTTGCTTTGCCCGGATGGTATTTGATCAGACAATCGTAATCGTTTAGGAGCTCAACCCAACATCTCTGTCTCATGTTTAGCTCCTTCTGATCAAATATGTGCTGTAAACTCTTGTGATCTGTGAAGATAGTGCACTTGGTACCATACAGGTAGTATCTCCAAATCTTTAATGCAAATACAACAGCTCCCAGTTCAAGATCGTGTGTCGTGTAATTCTTCTCATGTATCTTCAGCTGTCGTGAGGCATAAGCAATGACTTTGTCTCGTTGCATCAAAACACATCCGAGTCCCTGATGGGAAGCATCACAATAAACTACAAAGTCATCATTGCCTTCTGGGAGTGTTAATATTGGAGCATTGCACAATCTTTGTTTCAATGTCTGGAACGCCTCTTCTTGTTTCTGAGTCCACACAAAAGGTTCAGACTTCTGTGTGAGCTTGGTGAGAGGCAAGGTTATCTTAGAGAAATTTGAAATGAATCTCCTGTAATAACCTGCCAATCCCAAGAATGATCTGATCTCTGTTGGTGTTGTAGGCACATCTTAGTTCTTGATCGCCTCAATCTTGGCAGGATCCACTTGAATACCATTACTGTTAATCACATGACCCAAAAACTGAACTTCTCTTAACCAAAATTCACACTTGGAGAACTTGGCATAGAGTCGTTCTTCTTTCAGAAGCTCCAAAACTGTCTTGAGGTGTTGTTCATGTTCCTTCTCTTTCTTTGAATAAATCAGTATATCGTCAATGAAGACGATAACAAACTGATCTAGGTACGGTTTGCACACCCGGTTCATCAAATCCATGAACACAGCCGGTGCGTTCGTCAATCCGAATGGCATCACCAGGAATTCGTAATCACCATATCGGGTACAAAAGGCCTTCTTTGGTATGTCTTCTTCTTGAATTCGGAGCTGATGATAGCCTGATCTCAAGTCTATCTTTGAGAAGTACTGTGCTCCCTGTAACTGATCAAACAGATCATCAATCCTCGGTAACGGGTACCGATTCTTGATGGTGAGTTTGTTGAGTTCTCGATAATCAATGCACATCCTGAAAGTTCCATCCTTCTTTTTCACAAAAAGAACCGGAGCTCCCCACGGGGAAAAGCTCGGTCGGATGAATCCTTTATCGAGTAGATCTTGCAATTGGTTGGACAACTCTTGCATCTCCGATGGTGCGAGTCTGTAGGGAGACTTAGCTACAGGAGTTGCTCCCAGAATCAAATCGATTCGGAACTGCACCGATCTCTCTGGTGGCAGTCCCGGTAAATCATCCGGAAATACTTCTGCATAGTCTCTCACAATTGTTACATCTTGAATCTTGATCGTCTTCTTGTCTTTCTCGATCACATGAGCTAGGAATGCAACGCATTGTTTTCGTAAGTACTTGCGAGCCTTCATGCACGATATTATCTTGACATTGCGTTTCGCTTGGTCTCCACGAATCTCCAAAACCTCATTGTTCTCCACAGGAATGCGTAGTAGTTTATCGGAACAGATGAACTCAACTCTGTTAAGAGATAGCCAATCCATCCCGATGATGATGTCGAAACTGCCCAGCTCCATCGGTATCAAGTCGATGGAAAATGTGTGATCGCCAAGTGTTAGTGGGCAATTCCTAACTGTTGTGTCTACTGTAATCTGTTTGCCGTTTGCTATCTCAATAGTGTAAGGGGAGTCTAACAATTCCTTAACATAATCAAGATGGCATGCAAAATCGGATGAGATGAAACTCTGATCCACACCAGTGTAAAATAATATAGATGCATAGAAGTCAGATAAGAGAAATGTACCCGTAATCACATTCGGGTCCTGTCTAGCGGCAGCAGCTCCTATCTGAAAGGCTCGTCCTCTGGGTGCTTGAGCCTTTTGTTGATTTCTCTTGGGACAATCCCGAGAGAAGTGACTAGGTTCACCCCAGTTGTAGCAAGACCTGTGATCGGCAACAGCAGTAGTAGCTGCATTGTTGTTTCTGTTAGGAGCTCCCGTGATCCTGCAGCGGTTTGCCCAATGGCCAAAATTTCCACAGTTTGTGCATTGCATGCACTGAGTGTTTGGCGCGTGATGATACTGGCAAGTGTTGCACAAAGGTGCAGTGCCAGTGTAGGGCTTTCTGACTTGCAGTGGTGGTGCCTGATTGAGCATTGGGGCTTGTGTGGTAGCAGCAAAGTTCTTAACCACCCTCTGTTTCTTCGCCGGCCTCTTATCCGGCTTTCTTGAAGTTCCAGCTTTGGTTGAGTCGGTCTCTTTTTTGAATGCCCCAGTGGCAACCAACATGTCTGTCAAAGATGCTGACAGAGTAACAGCTAATTCCATGGTAGTAGGGTGGGCAGAAATCACATGCCCCCGGATGCTGGGCGGTAATCCACCAACGTATCGCTCTATTCTCTTCTCAAGTGTTGGCACCACGTCAGGTGCCAAAGTGGCTAACTCATGAAATCGTGTGGTGTAGGCCAGATGCCCACCACCAACCATGACTAGGTTGAGCAACTCCGTTTCAACCTTTTCCAGCTCATTCCTTGGGCAAAAATCTGCCTGCAGCATAGCTTTAAATTCATTCCAGGGCATAGCCTGGGCTTCATCTCGGCCTCTGATCGAAACCTGAGCGTTCCACCAAGTTAACGCTCTCTTGTGAAAGGAACCAGCATCATTCTTGACCTTGTTCTGTTCAGGACAGCCACTGAAGTCAAGGGTGGTTTCCATCTTCTCGATCCACTGGATCAATCCAACAGCACGCTCACTACCACAGAAACTAGGTGGCTTGCAACCTACGAAGTTCTTGTAGGCGTAGTCCTGATTCTGCCGAGTGTTACCGCTGCCTTCTCCAGATGAGTTGGCAACGTTGTTGCTGTTGCTGTTGTTGATTCTGTTCATTATTTCGGGAATCACATCCCTCAGTTGGCTTGTCAGAAGAGTGGCCAGTGCCACAGTAGCAGGATCCAGCTGATGAAGTGGTGGCGGTTGTGGAGGTGGGACATGTGGAGGAGGAGGTGGAGGTGGTTATGTAGGAGAATCAACAGGCGAAGGTGTCGAAGAGTGCGGAGCTAAATCCTGTGGTGGCAATGGTAGTAAAGCTGGTGGTTGTCTTCTCGGCGGCATTCTGATCATAACCGAAAAGAAATCGGTTAGTGCAGTGATTAGAAGCAGAAGACATATGCAAATAGAATCCTATGTCACATGATCTCTATACGAGGGTCCCTAGGTTATAGTCTAGGCCAAACCGTTTTAGTAATATGACCTATATTTCTGTATAACCATGGCTCTGATACCAATCTGTCACACCCTAGGCCGGCGGGAACGGATCGTGTTTTCTCGTTGGGCAGAAGGTTCCCGGGGCGTGATATCTTTGAGTGATAATCAAATGATCAGATTGTTTACATAGCACATGAGATATAAATGAGAAATGCTAACATGACATGAAATAGAATTACAAAGTTAAATTACATTGTTCCATCATAATTTAACTAAGTAAATCTGATCAAAAGAATCAATGAGTTTATATCTTGATCTGTACAAGATATACAAAAGTGATTCACTGTTTTGTCATCCCAAAAGTATGCAATCAAAATGAAGCTAGGTCTTCTAAAAGTCCACTAGCTTAGTCCTTGCATATCTGTAACTACACCTGTTCATCACCTGAGAAAAACATGCATTTAAACAAAGTCAACACTAGGTTGGTGAGTTCATAAGTAAGTAAATTGAAAACCTTGATTCATTCACATGCACAATCATAATGTTCATAATGTTACTTGTATGTTATTTGTTCACTTGTCCACCCAATGGCTTCTCAATAGTTATATTTACAAGTAATATGTCGTCCTAGTAATGATGCTTATATATAGGGCATATGTAAGGGAACTAAGCCCTAGGCAACATCCCACCACATCACTACTAGAACTCCACACAATTTGCGATACAACTATTGATTTCCATTCCCAATTCACGTATCCATGTCATTCTTGAATCACCTATAATAACTTGAATAGAATAATATAATGATGTAATTGTAGTTATCGAACCGAAGTTTAGATAACCAATACAAGTTAAGGATATTAGATTTATTAAATCTGTTCCTTGTATTATTCTATATTTGAGAGGTTAACTATTGTTACAGTTTTAAATGTTAAGAGTGTTAGTTAACCAATTGTAATTTGTTCTTGAACTATAGTGCATAGAGCCTAAAAGGAATCCATTGAAATCCTCACGTAATCAGATTTCAATGCATCCGATTTACCTCTACCACTTTGTATGCCAGAGTCCTCATCGAAACAGTTACTAGTAACATGACGTTAGAATATACACTACTCAGTCTACTAGTCAACAAGAAACGATGGATTAATTACTTATCACTGTAGATTAATATCACCATGTGTCGCTCTCCAGACCCTGACTTGAAGTCGCCCTATCACCGGTCATACGTTACCGGCCAATGAAATGTTACGATCAACATACTAGCCCTACAAGCTAGAGGTTTGTCAAACCTATGGTACCACTATTCTATCGTCGGTTTAGTCACGTCAAACTAACTGGTCAGCGAATTAAAGGGAATTACATGATTGAAGTGATATAATACAACAGGTCAATAGTAACTAATTGTAATTGTGTTCATCTATGTTATTGTTCTCATTGTCATATGTTCTTTGCGTTATTAACAAGGTTAAATAGAACTTGTCTTATTACATTATGTTAATCGTTTGAGTGAACGATGTTATTATCATGAAATTACATTATCATGATTATCATTCTTTGTTCCTTGTTCTCCTGTAATATGTGTTGAGTTGTAAACTAAGTGTTATAAGAACTAGTCTATTACACTTACTTAACTCTTGTATAGAATGATGCAATGAAGATGTATTATCTCAATATCATTCTTATGTTCTGTTCTTGTCATCATGTCCTCATGTTCCTTGTAATTGTTTCTATGTTATTTCTTGTAAGAATAACTAAGGGTTGTAAGAGATAATCTTACAACTATGTTATCCTGCTGTATTGATGAATTATGATATTATAATATCATCATCATCTTATTTTCCCTGTCATAATATGATCATACAAGCATGCATACAATGATATATGATAATAAACAATTTAATATCATTTAATCAAAGTATTAACAATATGTAAGCAAAACTTTTAAGTAAATAAAAGTAAGCATGTTTCTCAGCCCAGAGAGTTTAAAATCAGTAAGGATTAAAGAAAAGGGGCATATGAACTCACCTTGTAGTTGTAGGGTTGACTTATCTTAAAAGAAGAAATGCACGCGCTCTTGTTGCACTTGAGTTTGTTTTACGATCCTGTATTGAATTCACATTGTATGTAACTTATAAGTGTTGAGTGTAATTGTTTATTGTGCACGTATGCCTTAACTTGGCTAACACTCGTGAGTCTTGGTTGTCTTCATTCGGCCCTGTGTATTTGTTGTGATTTTACTTGTTCCTTTGTTTACTTGACTTAACACTTGAAATCAATTGTGAGTGTATCCAAACTAAATTGTTTTAGGATTTATGAATCTAATTCCAAAACCTTGTTATCCTTGTAACAATTTAGTTGAGTAATTACGAGTATGTGTCATAATTTAATTCGATTTAATGTGTTAAACTTTCTCATTAATCGTGTGACCGAATGTGGGACTCATCGTGGGCCGAATGATGTGTGGGCTTGATGGGCCTTCATGATGGACCGAATGAGTTTGAGTAATAACCGTCCTAGTGGGTCATGGGTGTGGGCCGATTGTGGGTCTTGGGCCGAGTAGCCACCCATGGGCTGAGAATTCTTTGCGCCGAAATGGTATAGGATTGGGTTGTTATTGGGCCTGGAACAAAAATAGTTCGGCTGAAGGTTTATGCTTGGGCCGAACAAAGCAATTGGGCCAAAGGGTGCAGCTGGGCCAGGCTGTGTGTGGGCCTGATCAAAATAAACTGGGCCATGACATTGGGCCGGTTGTTTGGCCTGATCAACAGATCGAAGCAAATATCCTCAAGGCAGCGAACCTTGGGGTTTCATGGCCTAGGTTCGGCAACATCAATTGGTTTGCCGTGATGTCCAGCTAGAAGTATAAGGTTCGGCTAAGTCAGTGTAGGGTTTGTGGCCTAAAAAGGGTTTGTTGCACGGGTGATATGATGAAATGGTTCGACTGTCTCATCTCTCAGCATGGGTTCGGCCCGTCACCCTGCTCACCCAAGGTTCGCCACAAAAGTGGTTTTGCATGGAAGGTTTGTGACCGCTGGTAGGTTCGGGGGTTGTAGGTTTCAGTTTTGGGTTCGGCAGTGGCAAAGGTTCGTCTGATGTGTACCCGCATATAGGGCTCGAAGCAGCATCAGGGTTCGGTGGGTGGTTCGTCGTGATGATGAGGGTTCGTCCACAGACTCGGCTAAGAAGGTTCGCAAGTCTCAGCAGGGTTCGGTGATTTTAGGGTTCGTAGGATGCAACATGATGTAGGTTCGTGGAGCAGAGGGTTCACCCATAGCTACTGCGGGTTCGACCACCAAGTTAACTTCACCAACCTGTTAGGTTTCCTTATCAACCTCGAACCGGTGAGGTTGTATTTCGTTCTAGAGCTTCCCCCCATGCTTGCACGAACCTTGTGAGGCTGGAATGATGGTCTAAGGTCGAGATTAACAGGGGTTTCAAACCGGTTGGTGGTTCGACCGAGTATAGGTGAAAAACCCTGCTTTCCCAAATGTTCAAGCTTTAATACCTTGCTTTTTTCCGGTTAGTAGCTCCGATCTGCTGTACTTCTAGGTAGAGGGCATCAAGAGCTACGCGTGGACACCAAGAACGCGCGATTTGGCCCACAAACGAGGGAGATATGAAACTTAGAAGGTGATTAATGGTGGTGGGAGAGTGTAGCCGGAAATTTGGTGTAGAGAGAGAGTGGAGGTTGGTGAAATGAATAAATGGTGTTCATTTCGGGTATTTATACCCCGAATGAGTTCGGGTTCGTTTCGGTTGCTCGGTTCGCGTTTTCGTCGCGTATCCGGAACATTACGCGTATTTAATTGTAATTAATAAGAAGAATGTTATTTGATTATTTTGATGAGTTTCAAAATTGTAAAATGTTATTTATTTTATTTTATTAAATTTATTATCGTTCGTGTCGTGTTTCGTTTTCATTTCGTCGAATCGCGTCACCGTCGCGCGTATTCGTTCGAATCGTCATTTGAACGAACACAACGATGGTTTTGCTTTCAGACTTTTGTTTTCTACTTGTCAGTCATCGTTTCAGAACGTTAAACTCACATATATGTTTGTGTGAATCGTCACCCATGCAAACACACTGTCAGTTCGTTATTCTAAAACAACACTGCAATTTATGTTTAAATTGTATTTCCTCACTGTCTGACTCAACTAATCATCATGTTTTGACATAGTTTTCACATTGCAATGTCGGCCATTTGATTCCTGTCATTTATGGATATCAGATCGCAACCGATTTGTTTCTGTTATTCACTTGAACACTGTTGTTTCTCGTGATTTGTTGTGTTAACTGTACTTGAGTTTTCACTTAAATAAACACAACTAATGTTTCAAATGTACGTTGTATTTACTGTATTTAAGTTTACACGAAAATACACACAATGATTTCTTGTATTTAGACTTCTGTTAACACAAATACTGTTCACAATTTTGTTTGTACACATAGTTACTGTTACAAGTACACGCACTGTACGGACTTGTCGGCCGGTCAGGTACTAGTTGTCACATGCCCCGTTTCTAAACATTTTGTTTTAAAACGCGGGGCTGAGAAGCATGCGTAAACTGTTTTATTTAAATTGTTTACTTAAATTCTTTATTTATTTTATGTTTTATATATGGATGCTTGTTTATACTCCTAGACTCCTGTCTAGGAAATTGCTATGCAGAATTAACTAACAAGTTAATTAAATTACTCCTACGAGTAATACTTTAATTCTAAACTCTAAAAAGACTCTTAGTCCATCAAGCTCAAACTCAAGAATCTAAACTCAAAGTGGAATTCAAAGAACTAAAGTTAAAGATCAATTGCAAAGGAAACTAAATCAGAGAGGTGATCAGTAAATCAAAGGATCCTACTCATAAATCTATAATCATTGTGAAATCATGGAATTCTAAAGATCAAAATCAAGAGACTCATGGAAAATCAGAAATCATAAATGTGTGTGAATCATTGAAATAATGAAATCATTACAATCTAATGAAATTATTAATACTTGAGTTAAGGTGGATGTTAGTTGTATAGAAATCAAGACCACGTGTAACACACATAAATTCCCGACATAAGTAGTAGACTCTTGTAGTCAAGCTATATGGGCAATGACGTGAACTATCAAATGAAATCAAGATCAAAAATCAAGAGAATCAAAGAGATCAAGAATCAAAGGATATCCGTAAAGTCCCGGCATGTACAATAGACCATTGGGTCAAGCTGATATGGGCATCATTAAAATCCCGGCACACACGGGTAGACTCCTTGTGAGTCATGCCTGATATGGGTCACGTGTGAGAGGGTACAACTTGGACAACCACCAACAACTAAGTCTAATTGATTGAGTCAAATAAGGCCCAATCATCATGTCTTAGTTGTAATTATATGCTTAATTATTAGTTTAATTAAACATTTAATACTATATTTCTACAAGTTTTTTGGGGTAATCATGAATACATGGTGACTCTAGAGATTACAGGTAAATCTATTTGTGGAAATCAGAATCTAATTTGAAGGTGAATGGAGTGAAACGCTTAATTATCAATAACAACAATATGTTAAGCAGTCCGGTATGTGGTGGGATGTTGGCTGGGGCTTGTTCCCCTACATATGCCCTATATACAAGCATACTTGATTGGATAACATAGGTGGTTGTTAATGAGGTTAAGGTTGTCATTTTGGGGAATCAAGGTAAACATTTTCAGGGTAATCAAATACTAAGAATCAGAGGTTATGGGATCGAAGGTATGGGATGAAATGCTTAATTATTGCCAAGAACAATATATCATGTGGTTTGGTATGTGGTGGGATGTTGGCTGGGGCTTGTTCCCCTACATATGCCCTATATATAAGCATACTGAATTGGATGGTATGGGTGGTTAATGGTGAGGTTAAGGTTGTCGTTCAGGTTATTCAAACTCTTTTTATAAAATTATATGAACTCACCAACCATGTGTTGACTTTATTTTTGCATCACTTCTCAGGTGACGAACATGTCAACTGAAGAGTTATCTCTTTTTGGACTAGGTTATCAGATAGAGGACCTAGCTGTTGGACCTACATACTTTTGGACATCATTACCCAATTATTTTGTATATCTTGTGCAGATACAAGATAGAAGATTTATGATGTGATAGTAGATTTACATTGTTAAATTATAAACTTAACCGATGTAATTTAACTTCGTAATTCTGTTTTATTTTAGCAAGTTTCTCATTTATATATATATCATGTGCAATGTAAACAATCTGATCATCCCGATTATCACTCACGATATCGCGCCCCAGGAACCTCCCGCCCAACGTGGACTCCGATCCAACCCCGCCGGCTTGGGGTGTGACATAATGTTCACTCTCGAGTGAATTAACTAAAATTGTCTACACAATTGTAGATCATCAAATACAATTCTTTTTATCTACCAAATAGGTATAACACATTTAAAATTCAAAACAACACACTTATGTGTCTTATTGAGTTTTCACACTGTTGTGAATCACTCAAACTTTCACTAATATAATTATGTTCTCACCCTTGAGAATCTACCAAAACAAAGTTTACAATATGTGTTATTTACACATATGATCAACCTTAGATACAAACGACAAATAGTCACACATTTGTGATTCAAAATAACATATATTAGTGTCTAACTCTCAATCCAACATAACATCTATCACCCATACATATGTTCACACACCATGTGAATCAAATAAAGGCAAATCAATTACAAATTGTTCATATCCATGTGAGCCAATTTCAACATATTTTCTGTAAACATTATCCACACTCATGTGGATTAATATCAATTAAAGCAAACATGAATGCCTACACACTTGTAGGTCATCACTATATCACATTTAACACATGGTTTATATCCATGTGGATAGCAAATTGAGTTTTGTTCACATGATCACAATATTTGTGATTCATTATCATAACAATAAACAAACTCAATAGTAACGGGTGACTTACTGTCACACCCCCAAATTCCCACGTGCGGTGTCAGACCGCTGGGTGTGACATGGCCAGAATCACAGCTCTCGGTCATATAAAACGACTCTATATGTGTTGTACATTTACATAGTTTTGTAAAATAAATTCAAGTTTCATTAGTTAAGCAGCGAAAATAGTTTAATAGTTTTGCAGCGGAAAGTAAATAAGTTGTACAGCTGAAATAAGTTGTTTAAGACACCACATTGTTATAAAAGTATAACTTCATAAAATATCTAGAATGAAAGCCTAGAATGCATGTAAGACTCTTCCTTGGTCCTACTCCAAGTGCATCCTAGCGTCGTGCGTTTAGTTACCTGAGAATACATGCTAAAATGTGTCAACATAAAGTTGGTGATTTCACAGGTTTAAGTATTTGAAAGCAGTAAAACAGATATGTACTGGGTATGTTAAATTGTTTTGTTGGATCCACGATCCGAGGTGTGTCAGTTCATCTTACCCAAACTCGACTGTTTCCTTTGCCTCCCTGGGTCATCGCGGAACCCAGATCAACATCGATATTACACTCGTTTTGACCTCCAGTCAACATTATTGCCGAGTGGGGCTAGTTAAACCTAATAGTACTAAGTAATAACGACTCGTTTGTTTCACAATTAACGGTCAGAGTAACGAGGTGTCACACCCCCAATTTTCAACTAATGGAATCATACCGTTTGGGACGTGACAAACCAGGATCTCAGATCATTAGACATAACGAATACCTCTATATGATTTTCAAAACATACATTGGTCTAAAACTGTAACATCAAAGTTCTATGTTGCGGAAGCGTTTTTAAAACAAAACAAACATAACAGTTTGAAAGAAGTAAATTACAATGCAAAGTTTTCAAATGTTCAAATTCAGATAAATGAAATGTAAAGACATGCATGCGACTCGATCTCCTAGTCCATGCTTGCTTGCTTGTATACCTTAGCGTACTGAGAAAACATGTAAATCTAGTCAACACAAAGGTTGGTGCATTACACAGGTTTAAGCATTCACAAATGTTTGAAACAGCAGTTTGAATATAATGTTTGCAGATAACATAATCACACATGCATAGTCATGATAGCTAGTCATTTATACTATTTACATAAGTGGTCGACACCGAAGCTGACTGTTGCATGCTATCGCATGTTTTGCCTTGCCACTATTGTCTAGCACAAACAATAGTAATGTGAATTGGCTAGTCAAACACTTGCGTAGATCCCATGTACCAAGTGAGGTTTGTCAAACCTAATAGATCTATTTCCAACTACCACGCTTTGCACTACGGCAAACTAAACGGTTCGAAATGTAAGGACTTGTAATGCTATGTTTGCACTTAATGTAAACAGCTAACTCATGCAAGTGATATGTATCTAAAAGTGTTTGTTGCACATGTTTTCTCCCCCAAAACAGTTAAAATAAGAAAGGGGCCGTGTACGCACCTTTAAATGTAGCAGAATGATCGAACACGTGAACTCGCGTAGAAAATCCTCTTACGAAAAACCTGTGTTTTAACAATAACCTAGTGTTATTCGGAATGTCATTTTATGCTTGAAATCACATACGTGTCAACACACGTATGTTAGAGTGTTAAGAATATGCATACGTATGTACGCGTGCCTTTGAAATCGTTTAAATAAAACCATATATGATTTTATTTAAATAAACGTAATTATACGCGATTTTGTTTTCGATCTAAAATGTGACTTTTATTATTCTAATACATTCAAAATAAAATTCTGGTTCCAACGAAATTTGAATGGATCGAATCGGAGTCAGAATGAGTGAGTTATGACTAAAATATCAAAAATGGCTTAAAACCTCATAAACGGATGGAGCCGGGTTCGAACCCGCGACCTCCAACTCCAACCCCCACGAACTACCATCTCAGCCCATCACACATTTGTTAACAAGAAGCCCAATTAATTGTTTTATCATTTCTTAATCGGTTTCCCCTATATTAGCCCAAACCGACCCACCAAGCCCAAATTGGTCAACAATTTGCACCCAATCAATCCTGTAACCATGGGGTTTCGATTCCATGGTCCCTACCGAGTTCAAAAATGGGTTTAATCTGATGGTGGATCAATATAATGCCCCAATTCGTGATCTACCTAGTTTCGAACATGGTTATCCTACCCCATCATTCAAACTTGTTCAATTCACTTAAATTAGGTTTCAAATCCATGAGACTTTCACTGAAAACTGATTTTCGGAATCATCTGAGTTGTTTAATTTCATTTTCAGATTCGTTTGTATCACAATCCCCAAAACACATTATGTTAAGAACCCTAAAACTAGTTCTCATACAATTCGTTACAATATTATGAAATTAACAGAGGGTTATCCTTCATCGGAACATTCTGAAACTATCTACATGTTTAATCTGAGTATTAAACTCGTTCTAAGAAAAATCCCCCATTTCGTTTATGTAACAAGCCCTAGAAAACAAAATCCTTCAATTCGATATTATAACATGCAATTGATATGGGGTTATCATTGAAATATGAACTTGGATACTCCCAGAATAGGTTGATTTGAATCTTATGGTCATTAGTATAGAAACCCCCAAACCGTTTCTTAACATGAACCCTAATAATTAATCTTGTGCAATTCGAAGTTAAAAACATACATCATCATGGGGTTAAGCTTGATCGGTGTACTCTGAAACTACTAATGTGATCTAATTTGATTCTAATTCACGTTTGCTAAGAATCCCCCAAATGACTTTCTGAGAGAAACCCTAGAAATTGAATCCATATGATTCGTTGTTACAAACAGGAATTAACACATGGTTTTCAATGAACAGAACAGAACATCACAAAGCTTTCCATGAACTTTAATTTGGTTTTTAAAATCTTTTGCGCAATAACCCCCAATTCGTTTATACTATGAACCCTAGTAATATCACTCGATCAATTCGATACTAGAACCACGAATTGTTATGGGGTTATGCTTAATCGGTCTGTTTAGGATATGTAGAGACGATCACTTACTTGTTTTGATCCCAATTCGATGGAGTTCGACTTTAAGCCCTAGATTCGGCCCCCTCAAGATCAATCTTTCTGCTCGACTTGCTTTGCTTCAAATTGTTGGTTGTCACAGACTCTGAATGTGCCGATGGAGGTGTAGGGATGTGCAATTGTGAGTGTCTTAATCGAATTTTACGGATTTGATCATGAAATGCTACGGTTACGACTTGTGAGTGGTTATTGGATTTAATTCGACCAATCTTGTACTGATAACGGCAGGGTAACCATTAATCATCACCATAATGAATTGCTAGGAAGTTTAATTCGGTTATTAACACCAAATTAATACGAATTTAGAGTTTTGGTTGCAACTATAGCCGAATTTTGACTCTCAAAGTCAAAATTGAGACTTTTATTGAATTACAACTTTAATCCTTGAAGTTTTATCATTCTAAGATTAATTTTGATCAGTTACAACCCCTCTAGTTTGATTTTATGTGATTTCATGGCTTTTCTGATAGTTTTCGGTTAACGGAGTTAACTTGAAATTGCCGAATTGTCACATCATCCCCTTGTTGAAGGAATTTTCGTCCCGAAAATTGCTGGATGTTAGAAATAGTTAGGAAACTACTTGTGAGTTCAAAATGTACGTGTTAGTGCGATGTCTGATCATTCCGTGTGCTTGTGTGTACTCACACACAAAACCCAATGTTTGTAGCATCACAACTAAGTGTGATCTTTCTATGAAACTGCTTGCGTATACACTAGTTAGTTCACCTAACTGTGACTGTTTGTGTTTGATCATACTGTGCTATGTAACCTCGCACATAGTGAGTGTTTGTAACTGTTTGTACTATGCAACCTCGCACATAGCAAAATGTGTGTAACTAATCATGCATGTACTACCATAACATGTAACATATGAAATGCAGCACATAAAATGTATAAAATGTAATGTAGCACAAATGTTTGTAACAAAACCAATTGCATAAAATGTTTGTGCTTACCGTTTAAAATCTGAAGTGTTGATGTGTGAAGCATCATGTCATCCCCTTGTTGAAGGAAATTTCGTCCCGAAATTTAACATGTCTTCACAGTGTTTGCAGTTGCTGTTTTGAACAGATGAGGATACTTCTTCATCATTTGATCTTCCCTTTCCCATGTGAATTCAGGTCCACGTCTTGAATTCCACCGGACTTTGACTATCGGAATCTTGCTTTGTTTAAGTTGTTTGACCTCTCGATCCATGATTTCAGCTGGTTCTTCAATGAATCGTAATTGTTCATCTACTTGTATTTCTTCCAGAGGTACAATCAATGTCTCATCAGAAAAACATTTCTTCAAGTTTGAAACATGAAAGACATCATGAACTCCACTGAGTTCATCAGGTAGTTTGAGTTGATACGCAACTGGACCAATTCTTTTCAGAATTTCAAAAGGTCCTACGTAACGTGGACTAAGCTTCCCGCGCTTGCCAAAATGTATCACACCTTTCCAAGGTGATACCTTTAGAAGAACTCGGTCTCCTACTTGAAATTCCAATGGCTTTCGACGTTTGTCAGCGTAACTCTTTTGTCGATCCCGCGCCGTTGCCATACGGTTCCGGATTTGTACTATCTTCTCTGTCGTCTCCTGTACAAGTTCAGGACCTGTAATCTGACTGTCACCAATTTCAGCCCAACAAACTGGTGAACGACATTTGCGACCATACAAAGCTTCAAACGGTGCTGCCTGAATACTTGTATGATAACTATTGTTGTAAGAGAATTCCACTAACGGTAAGTGATTTTCCCAGCTATCACCAAAATCAATGACACAAGCTCGTAACATATCCTCGAGCGTTTGAATTGTACGTTCACTCTGACCGTCGGTCTGTGGATGATATGCGGTACTCATGTCTAAACGAGTTCCCAAGGACTTATGGAGTGATTTCCAAAAGTTTGAAGTAAATCGAGCATCCCGATCTGATATGATGGAAATTGGCACGCCATGCCGTGCTACCACTTCCTTGATGTAAATACGAGTCAGTTTTTCCATCAATTCAGTTTCCTTGATTGCCAAGAAATGTGCAGATTTCGTTAATCGATCGACAATTACCCATATCGTATCTCAACCACTCGGTGTACAGGGTAACTTAGTAATGAAGTCCATCGAAATCTGTTCCCATTTCCACATCGGTATCTCTGGTTGTTGCAGCAAACCAGATGGTTTCTGATATTCATCTTTGACTTTCTAACAAGTCAAACATTTGCTAACATACTTAGCAATGTCGGCTTTCATGTGAGGCCACCAATACAGTGCCTTCAAGTCATGATACATCTTGTCTGATCCCGGATGGACTGAATACCTGGACTTGTGTGTTTCATCTATCACGAGTTCCCTTAAACCACCATGCAAAGGTATCCACATTCGGTTAATGAAATAACGAATTCCATCAGGTTTAACATCCAATTGTTCCTCCATTCCCCGTAAGGATTCCTGTACCAGATTATCCTTTTCTAAGGCTCCCAGCTGAGCACTGCGTACCTTGTCAGGTAAGTCAGTATGTATCGTCATCATAAGTGCGCGAACCCGTCTTGTTGAAGTGTCTTTTCTGCTTAAAGCATCAGCTAACACATTAGCTTTTCCCGGGTGATACTTAATCGCGCATTCGTAGTCGTTCAACAACTCGACCCACCGTCGCTGTCTCATATTAAGCTCCTTTTGATCAAAGATATGTTGCAAACTCTTATGATTAGTGTAAATGGTACATTTGGTTCCATATAGGTAATGCCTCCAAATTTTCAAAGCAAAACCCACTGCTCCTAACTCCAAGTCATGAGTAGTGTAATTCTTTTCGTGTGGTCTTAGTTGCCTTGAAGCATAAGCAATCACTTTATCACGTTGCATCAACACACATCCCAAACCCTGTGCAGATGCGTCACAATACACCACAAAGTCTTCTGTTCCTTCCGGTAAGGACAGAATCGGTGCACTGCAGAGTTTCTGTTTCAATAGCTGGAATGCAGCTTCCTGTTTATCCGTCCAGTTATACTTCGTTCCCTTGTGCGTAAGAGCTATAAGTGGTTGAGCGATCTTTGAGAATCCCTCAATGAATCGTTGGTAATAACCCGCCAAACCATGGAATTGTCGTACCTAGGTAGGGGTCTTTGGTGCTTCCCAATTCTTAATTGCTTCAATCTTCGCTGGATCAACGTGTATACCCTTTTCTTTGACTATATGACCCAAGAATTGAACTTCTCGCATCCAGAAGTCACATTTCGAGAACTTAGCGTACAATTGTTCTTGTTTCAGTAATTCTAGTAGCAATCGGAGATATTCAGCGTGCTCCTCCTCAGACTGTGAATAGATGAGAATGTCATCGATGAAAACAATGACAAACTTATCAAGGTAAGGTTTACAAACACGATTCATGAGATCCATAAATACAGCTGGAGCGTTTGTCAACCCAAATGGCATGACCAAAAACTCATAATGGCCATAGCGCGTTCTGAATGCCGTCTTTGGAATATCTTCTTCTTGAACTCTTAGTTGATGATAACCCGATCTGAGATCAATCTTCGAGTAATAACTCGAACCTTGCGAGGACAGTACTCCTCCTGCAGTACGGTCTTAAAACCATTCCAAGTTAAGGCATTGGCCTCACCCAATCCCAAATTCTGAACATTGGAGTTCCACCAGGTTAATGCTGGACCTTCCAAAGTTCCAGTAGCATACTTTACCTTATTCTCCCCAGGACAGTTGCACATTTCAAAAACTGACTCCGCTTTCTCAATCCATCGAAGGAGTCCAATGGTCCCCTCCGATCCTTTGAAGTTATGTGGCTTGCAGTCCAAGAACATCTTGAACGTGCAAACAGGTGGATTCACCAATCCTCCTGCTGGACCATGTGGTCCTGTCGTGTGAGCCTGGGTGTAGTTCGCGATTGCCTCCGCGACCCTGTTGTTAATCAGCTCATTGAGCTCAGCAACTGTCATGTGAATGTTCTCACCGGCCATTATCTTCCTAGTTAAAAGAAGTGTTAGAGCGTTATCAAGGTCCAATGTGAAATGTGTAAACAATACAACAAACAACAAACATGTAATGTAAAGATCAACACAACTGTTGGCAATAAATAATAATAGTTCCCAATAGATAATAATCAAATTTGAGTACAATACTTTCAAAATCAAAACAGAGGTTTTCAAACTTCTAATGTAGGGACACAACCCGTCCCTAATAAGTTCAACTAGATCAGTCCTCTGGATCATCAATAGTGGATTCAGGATCAGAATCAACAGCTGGTGCTGGTTCCTCCCCTTCCTCCTCTTCATCCTCTTCTTCATTCTCCGAGGCCACCAAGTCTTCCAAGGCTACAAGTCTGCCTTCCAGAATCTCAGCTCGGTTCTCAGAATTTTGGAGAAGATCAGTCAACTGGATGATCTCATTTCGCATCGCATTAACCAAGTTGTAAAGGTTATCGTGTCTTTCATTCGCATCCCAGAGTTCCCGAACATTGTACTCAATCCTTTCATTTGCCCAGTACAAGTCCTGACGTAGTTGGGCAATCTCCTCTGAATCAGTCCGTTGCCTCTTAGTCTCAGGAACATCCAATGCAGGTGGTGGATGAGTAGAAGGTCCCTCAGCAGGAATCTCCTGAGTATCCTCAGCTGGTTCCTCCTTAGGCTCTTCCTTCGGATCCTCATCCGGATTCTCCTTCGGATCCTCCTCAGGGTCTGAATCATCCCTCTCAGATGGTGGAGGAGATGGGATAGGTGGTGCTGGTGATGATGGTGGTACTGGAGCTACCGGCTCCTCATCCTCCGAATCAACAATGTGTATGTATGGTGCTGATGATGAAGATGCCATGTCTGTTACATAATACCATATGTAAGTGCAGTGTCATGGAATGTGTAAACAAGTCTATCACATAATGCCATATGTAATTTCTAAGTGATATGCGTAAGTATGCGTGTCTAATGTCTAACAGTTATAGTCTAAGTCTACAAATGCAAACCTAGTTCGCTATAACCAATGTCTCTGATACCAATCTGTCACACCCCCAATTTTCAACTAACGGAATCATACCGTTTGGGACGTGACAAACCAGGATCTCAGATTATTAGACATAACGAAGACCTCTATATGATTTTCAAAACATACATTGGTCTAAAACTGTAACATCAAAGTTCTATGTTGCGGAAGCGTTTTTAAAACAAAACAAACATAAAAGTTTAAAAGCAGTAAATTACAATGCAAAGTTTTCAAATGTTCAAATTCAGATAAATGAAATGTAAAGACATGCAGGCGACTCGATCTCCTAGTCCATGCTTGCTTGCTTGTATACCTTAGCGTCCTGAGAAAACATGTAAATCAAGACAACACAAAGGTTGGTGCATTACACAGGTTTAAGCATTCACAAATGTTTGAAACAGCAGTTTGAATATAATGTTTGCAGATAACATAATCACACATGCATAGTCATGATAGCTAGCCATTTATACTATTTACATAAGTGGTCGACACCGAAGCTGACTGTTGCATGCTATCGCATGTTTTGCCTTGCCACTATTGTCTAGCACAAACAATAGTAATGTGAATTGGCTAGTCAAACACTTGCGTAGATCCCATGTACCAAGTGAGGTTTGTCAAACCTAATAGATCTATTTCCAACTACCACGCTTTGCACTACGGCAAACTAAACGGTTCGAAATGTAAGGACTTGTAATGCTATGTTTGCACTTAATGTAAACAGCTAACTCATGCAAGTGATATGTATCTAAAAGTGTTTGTTGCACATGTTTTCTCCCCCAAAACAGTTAAAATAAGAAAGGGGCCGTGTACGCACCTTTAAATGTAGCAGAATGATCAAACACGTGAACTCGCGTAGAAAATCCTCTTACGAAAAACCTGTGTTTTAACAATAACCTAGTGTTATTCGGAATGTCATTTTATGCTTGAAATCACATACGTGTCAACACACGTATGTTAGAGTGTTAAGAATATGCATACGTATGTACGCGTGCCTTTGAAATCGTTTAAATAAAACCATATATGATTTTATTTAAATAAACGTAATTATACGCGATTTTGTTTTCGATCTAAAATGTGACTTTTATTATTCTAATACATTCAAAATAAAATTCTGGTTCCAACGAAATTTGAATGGATCGAATCGGAGTCAGAATGAGTGAGTTATGACTAAAATATCAAAAATGGCTTAAAACCTCAAAAACGGATGGAGCCCGGTTCGAACCCGCGACCTCCAACTCCAACCCCCACGAACTACCATCTCAGCCCATCAAACATTTGTTAACAAGAAGCCCAATTAATTGTTTTATCATTCCTTAATCGGTTTCCCCTATATTAGCCCAAACCGACCCACCAAGCCCAAATTGGTCAACAATTCGCACCCAATCAATCCTGTAACCATGGGGTTTCGATTCCATGGTCCCTACCGAGTTCAAAAATGGGTTTAATCTGATGATGGATCAATATAATGCCCCAATTCGTGATCTACCTAGTTTCGAACATGGTTATCCTACCCCATCATTCAAACTTGTTCAATTCACTTAAATTAGGTTTCAAATCCATGAGACTTTCACTGAAAATTGATTTTCGGAATCATCTGAGTTGTTTAATTTCCTTTTCAGATTCGTTTGTATCACAATCCCCAAAACACATTATGTTAAGAACCCTAAAACTAGTTCTCATACAATTCGTTACAATAATATGAAATTAACAGAGGGTTATCCTTCATCGGAACATTCTGAAACTATCTACATGTTTAATCTGAGTATTAAACTCGTTCTAAGAAAAATCCCCCATTTCGTTTATGTAAGAAGCCCTAGAAAACAAAATCCTTCAATTCGATATTATAACATGCAATTGATATGGGGTTATCATTGAAATATGAACTTGGATACTCCCAGAATAGGTTGATTTGAATCTTATGGTAATTAGTATAGAAACCCCCAATCCGTTTCTTAACATGAACGCTAATAATCAATCTTGTGCAATTCGAAGTTAAAACCATACATCATCATGGGGTTAAGCTTGATCGGTGTACTCTGAAACTACTAATGTGATCTAATTTGATTCTAATTCACGTTTGCTAAGAATCCCCCAAATGACTTTCTAAGAGAAACCCTAGAAATCGAATCCATATGATTCGTTGTTACAAACAGGAATTAACACATGGTTTTCAATGAACAGAACATCACAAAGCTTTCCATGATCTTTAATTTGGTTTTTAAAATCTTTTGCGCAATAACCCCCAATTCGTTTATACTATGAACCCTAGTAATATCACTCGATCAATTCGATAATAGAACCACGAATTGTTATGGGGTTATGCTTAATCGGTCTGTTTAGGATATGTAGAGACGATCACTTACTTGTTTTGATCCCAATTCGATGGAGTTCGACTTAAGCCCTAGATTCGGACCCCTCATGATCAATCCTTCTGCTCGACTTGCTTTGCTTCAAATTGTTGGTTGTCACGGACTCTGAATGTGCCGATGGAGGTGTAGGGATGTGCAATTGTGAGTGTCTTAATCGAATTTTACGGATTTGATCATGAAATGCTATGGTTACGACTTATGAGTGGTTATTGGATTTAATTCGACCAATCTTGTACTGATAACAGCTGGGTAACCATTAATCATCACCATAATGAATTGCTAGGAAGTTTAATTCGGTTATTAACACCAAATTAATACGAATTTAGAGTTTTGGTTGCAACTATAGCCGAATTTTGACTCTCAAAGTCAAAATTGAGACTTTTATTGAATTACAACTTTAATCCTTGAAGTTTTATCATTCTAAGATTAACTTTGATCAGTTACAACCCCTCTAGTTTGATTTTATGTGATTTCATGGCTTTTCTGATAGTTTTCGGTTAACGGAGTTAACTTGAAATTGCCGAATTGTCACATGAGGACTTGTGGCGATAATAGTTACACACAAAAGTTGTTTTACAACATACCATTCATTTATCTAAAACAGTTGCAATGTATTCTCACCCAAAAAGTTTAACAAAACAGTTATGAGTAAAAGGTGGGGCTGTAAACTCACCTGACTTTAGCTGTGCGTTCTTCTCGAGAACGGTTTTTTGCGCCTTTAGCGGTTACCTATATCATATAGGTGTTATTAGTTTGTGTTCATATTTGTATTGGTCTCACAAACCATTTTCGTTTCCAAACAACTTTGAGTTGTTGTGTTGGTCGTGTTGACTGTGTTGACCGTGTTTGACCTAACGACCTGTTGGTGACGTGTTTAGTTCAAATGATTGTGTAACATGCGGTTTAGTGTCGTGTGATGTGTGTTATTTAATGTTTTTCACAAAATATCAGAGTTGGTCCCAATAATTTCTCGTTTTAAAAACCTTGTTTAACTTACTAAGATGATTTTATCATATATAAAACGAGGTTTAAAACAAAATAAACATGTCAAAAACATTTACAAACCAACTTTACAAAAGTATGTTTAAGCCAAAGCTAAAATATTTTTAACTTAGTTCGTTTGATTCGATTCATGATTCACCTCGATCCGTATAGCCGTGCCCGCCATGGTTGACCTATAAACACCACATAATAACACCCATTAGTCTATAGGAACTAAGTAAGTTAATCCCCAATGGTCCCCGAACCCAAAAATGGCAAAACACATCAATTTTGGTCAGGATCGTAAGTAAGGCCGTAACCTACTGTCTCAGGGCCATAAATCAGAGAGTTCAGCTACCCCAAGCCGTAGCTTATGGTCCCAGGGCCGTAGCTTATGGTCTCCTGCACCAGCAATGCAGATTTTTCTGTTTTGTGCAGTTTTGACCCATCCGAAGACTCGTTTTCGTTCTTTCACTTTTTCAAAGTGATTTCACACATCCAAAAGGTCTATTCAACCATATTACTTGGATTCACATCATCAAATTACATCATTTCATATATCAATTAAAATCCAAAACAAATTTGCTAAACGGGTCAACTTTAACAACCAATTCCATATTTGCATTTTATGACCCCATTTTAGCTAATAGGCACTTGTTGCATTTCCAAATGTTGTTAACCATTTGGAACACCATAATTATGCAATCAATTACCAATCCAAGATACCTTTATATAAATGATTCAAATGGTCCATTTCATATCCAATTGACCCACATATTTACAAACATCATACTACTAGCCAGTAACTATTTGATTGCAATAATTACAATCATAATATCACGATGGTTTTCACCATTTGGTTCTTTCACCATAGTCACTTGCCATCACCTCTGGCTACCTACTTACATAAGTGATTAACACTTAATTCAACATACACCATAAATTTAACCATACAAAGTCTATGAATGTGTTAACGGGTCAAAATATTCAAATGGAATCTTAGTTCCATTTCATCACCACAATTTTATCAATAAATAACCCCTAACATTCTTTCATACACACATATGATTTAACACATAATTCAAGTCTTATGATGTTCACCCACCGGTCCTTCCATCAAAGACATTCGCTAGCACCTCTAGCTATCCACATACTTGTGGTTTTATGATCTAATCAAGATACTAGGATGTTCACCCACCGGTCCTTCCATCCTAAATTACCACTCCTTTAAATCCCATTATGTATTAAATTTATCATAACATGTTGAATTCTTAAAAATCCAACAATTGACTAATACCAACACACTTATCCATTATTCAAGTGATTCGACAACTTTTTCAACAATAGTTATGCGATGTTACAGTGGTGGGATTATTTACCTTGTCCGGATGATGAATTTGAAATCAAAATCTCTTTTCCGTCACCTTTTACCACTTCCTTGACTTCCACTATTACTACCTGGTTATAACACACATGTATAACCTTATTCAACACGCATAGCACACATTCATATTGATTCAAACCCATTTGACCCGTTTGAACCTATTTTCGATGATATGTGTTAAATGAAAGCCAAATTATCAATTATTCAATCTATGATTATTTTTATCATAGAATTTCAATTCTGGCATTTCATCGAACACCTTACGTGCACAATTTTCTTGACTAATATTCATTAATGTTTAATCATTAACCAATTCCACCTATGATTCTCAAATCATCAAAACATATAAATTTTATAAAGATTTAGTCAAATTATGCACATATTCATCATATCATGTTATAACCCATCTTACTAGTTGTTTAAATAATATTGTGTGGGTTTTCATCTCATTCTTTAAGTTACCCACATCCCAAACATAGAGATTTCAATATATGGTTCACAAAACTAGTTATTTGATTGATTACTAACATAACAAACTTAGTTTCATGATTCTTAACATACATATACACCCAATTTCACTTCTTGGATAAAAACCCAACTATTATCATCCAAGAGCTTGTGAGAGCTATCAAGAAAGGGCCAAGAACACTTACTAGTTAGCAAGAATCACCTATTAACGTTATCCAATCCTCCAATTTCGAGTTTATAAGCAGCAATTCAACGAATTGGATTAGGGTTCTTGTACTCTCTTTCTTTCTTTCTCTGCTCTTCGTGATTTCCAGATGACCAAAAGAAGATTCTAGTCTTACTCTTAGATTTATTCTCATTTAATCAAGTTTGGCTAAGTGACAATTTTAGCCCCTTAACCTTTTTAATTAGTTAACTAATTTAACCAACCTAACCTGGTTAGTTACTAGTTAACTTTAACACTCCAAGGTTATAAACACAACATAATTTAAAACACATTCACGTTCGTATATTTTATTACAAACATATGTGACCGTTAAAACAGGTCGTTACAAATCCTCCCTCCTTACAAAGGTTTCGTCCCCGAAACCGCTTATACAACTATGATGTGAGTAATATTTCATTATCTCACCTACACCTTTTCAACGTAATTCAACCTACTATCAATTTTCAATTCAGCAATTGACATATAAGTGGATTTATCCACCAATTACTTCCTCAAATATAACATATGAAATATGTCATGTATTCTATTCAACTTCTACGGTAGCTTAATGTGGTAAGTAATCTCACCTACCCAAGATATAATCTTAAACTACTCAAATAACATGTGTGATTGACTTCCCTCGTTTATCATACGAACCACACTTTTACTTAAATTCACAAGTAGTTTCATAAGTGAGTGTCCTTCATATATGTGGATCACTCCAAAGACAAATCAAATCATTAAGTAGTCACTTTCTACTACAATTATGTGATGTTATAATGGTTTGGGTGATTTACAAATTTATGCGAACATTTGGTTTATAAGTTATTAAACCCAAAAAGTTTCCGTGTTAGGAAAATTTCCGTATTAAGCAAGTCATACAAGAATTCACTTTCCATTTATTCTAATATGCATAGTTAACCTAAATGAGCATGTTTATCACATAGCACGTAGTCACACTTAGACGATTAAGCACGTTTCGTGTTTAAAAGTTACTATTTTTAGCAAGTTGTAAAAATAAGCATATTCTACTAAGTTTAGCAACCAATCTCATCATAATATCAATATCCTAGTTTCAAATAACCACTTGATTATGCCTGTTATAACTAACACATTGCCATTTACCAGTTTTGTAAAATAAAGTTACTATTTATAGTAACTTATGTCTAATTTACTATTTCAATGATTCTAACACATCCATAATTCATAGTATCATCATATCAACTCAAATAAGCAAGTTAAACATACCAAAATCACCAAGTTCATCATCCATTGAGCTTTTATAACCTAAAAGTTACTATCTTTAGCAATAATGAGATAACTTATATTCAATGACCATTCTATCTAATAAACAACTAAAAATTATCATTTTAATCACAAGTCAACATATTACAACTCATGCATGTCCATATTTGACCCTATAACAAAGTCTTGCATTATTAAAGTTACTATTTTTAGAAATGTAGATGCATTAAATGTCCCTAGTTCGATTTTGTACTATCCATTATGTATAAAGTTTATGATATTAATGGAAGTTGTCTTTCTATGTTGATTCTTAATGTTCATTAATAAGTATATGTGTGTTTGATTAGGATTATCAATGTTTAGGTATGATTACAGACCCATTCGGGCGAATGACTTTACTAATGAAGTCATTCGCCGAATGAACGCCCTAATGAATGACTAAGTCAAGCGAATGAGTCATTCGCCGAATGACTCATTCGACTAACCTGTCCATTCGGCCACGTCATTTGTCGAATGAGTTGCTTCGGCCACTCATTCGGCCGAATGATGACAGCCTATAAATACAAGCCGAAACCTTTTCAAACCTAACTTTCCTGAGCCCTCCTTCTTCCCAGAGCACTCTAGTGTCAAACCCTAGAAGATTTGAGCGGTTCTTGCTGTCCAAGTTCGATTCACATCCCGTGGTGTTCAATTCTCGATCAAACGTGCATCCTTTACCTTCGAATCACCACGGTTGTTGCTGGTTTCGATTGGAAAACCCTGGAATAGGATTCCGCATTATTCCAGAGGTTGTCGAGTAGATATCCATTGGAACCGGATTGTTTTCGAGCTCATCATTGGTCCTACAAAGTGGTATCAGAGCTTTGGCTCTTGATTCTACTCGATTTCCATTCAAAATCATCAGATTTCAGATTGGATTTTCGTAACATGCAAAAACCCTGATTTTCTTGTTCCCCAAGTCACTGCTTCATTCAAAATCAGTAAGTTTTTGTGGTGTTTTTGCCAAAATAGTCATCCCAATTGGCTGGTAATCTTGTCATGGTGTTCTGTACCAAATTTGGTGCATAGATTTGGTCTAAATCAAGCGTTATCGCGATTTTAGTTGCTGAAAAACCCCAGATAGCCCGAATGAGTCTGTCGGCCGAATAGGTTTGCCCGAATCACTCTCATTCACCGAATAGCTTCATTCGCCATCTCATTCGGCGAATAGCCCCATTCTACATTTCATTCGGCGAATAGCTTTCTTCGCCTACTCATTGGGCGAATAACCTCATTCGGTCAGTTCATTCGCCAAATAAGCTCAATCTCTAGAGTCATTCGCCTGATTCTGTTCATTCGTCAGTTTAATCACATTCTGCCCCCAACATTCGGGCTTAGCTTCCTCATTCGGTCCTTTGATTTGAAATTTTTCTAAATTTTGGACATTTTTATTCTTGACTCTATGGATGACATGGCATTAATGGCAAACCAAAACCATTGTATTCAGACACTGCTGCTGACAGAAACTGAGACAGGGAACTCCAATAAAGCTCCCAAGTTTCTGTCCCTAGATGATTATCCGCACTGGAAATACAGATTTGAGATTCACATCAATGAAGTGGACACTAACTTATGGATGATGATTGAGGGTGGTTATCTAAGGCCTCTGAATGAAGATGGAACTCCTATGCTAGTCACACGGATGACTGAGCCACAGAGGAAGCTTTATGATTATGAGAAGAAAGCTTATGCTATCTTGTCTCAGTCCATTGCAACTGATATCTTCCATCAGTTCAGACAGTTTACATCTTCTAAGTATTTGTGGGATGCTTTGCAGCAGAGGTATGAGGGGAATGATGCATTAAAGAACATCAAGTCAAAAGCATTAAGGAAGGAATTCAATAGCTTCATGTATGTGGGGAATGAATCATTGGATGATTTGATTACCATATTTTACCATCTCTTGAGTGAATTGTTCAATCATCAAGTCAAGACTACAACTCAGGAGAAGATCCAGTGCTTGGCAGATGCTTTACCTCCTAAGTGGGAGTCATTCTTGATGGTTTTAAAGCAAAATGAGATGATGGCAAACATGAACATCAATGATTTCATCCAGAAATTGAAAGAACAGGAAATTGAGAACAAGTGGAAAACCAAGAGAGTTGCTCAAGTCCAGGATCCCTCATTGTATTACTCTACTCCCACTATAGAGAGAGCTTCTTCTCATGCTCCACTGAAGACTGCTTTTGTTTCTCAGACTACTGAAGCTCCATCTTCTATTAAGATTCATTTCAGTCAGTCATCCTCCTCATCCAGCTCTCAGAAAGAACATCATCAACCTGTTACCAGTCTGAAGACAGAGAATTTTGATAAAGTGACTGTAGAGATTGCCAATGAGCACATGGGTCTTTTGTCTACTCTAGTCAGCTCCTATGATGGTTTAGTAGCTGGACAGATTGGTATTCCTTATCTGACCAATGATGATTATTCTCAGATTGACCCAGATGATATGAAGATGATTGATATCATGTGGGCTCTGGCCAGTGCTATTAGGAGTGCCAAGGAGTTTGTGAGAAGAACAAGCAAAGGAATTAACTTGAACAAAGAGTTCAAGTTTGGATTTGACATGGCATCTGTCACTTGCTACAACTGTAGGGAGAAGGGTCACTTTGCAAGACAATGCAAACATCCAAGGAAAGCTGGAAACAAGAATCCTTTTCAACATCAAAAGTCATTTGCAGCAAATCCAGAAAGAAGACTTGTTCCTATTGACTCTCCTGCTCAGGCTGGTTTTTCAAATACAAGCAAGGCATTGATGGTGCAATAGGGTGAAGGTGAAAATTGGGATTTCAGATTCAATTCTGATCAGGGGAACAGGATAAAGCGTGTGTAGCTGAGATTCAGAAGTTGGATGATCAAATTGAAGAGAGCACTTCGGAAGAAGCACATATCAGTATAGAAGAAACATCGGGTTCAGAGTCAGAAAGCTTGTCAGACTCAAACACTCAAGCAGATTCTGATGCTGATCTTGAAGATTCTGTTACTCAGTCTGCTTTGATGGTAAACTCATCTGCTACTCCTACTACATCTTCACAGTCAGATCAGTTATCTGATGA
Organism: Mikania micrantha; assembly: GCA_009363875.1. Lineage (NCBI taxonomy): Eukaryota > Viridiplantae > Streptophyta > Magnoliopsida > Asterales > Asteraceae > Mikania > Mikania micrantha. The sequence continues at coordinate 13,356,809 of CM018695.1, forward strand.
ATGTTCTTCTTCCCATTCTAAATGTTTTAATTGTGTTGACCTTGACAGCAAGGTCCTAGCTTATCAGAATCATAATGGTGATTTGATCAGCGATCTCGACTAGTGTATTGAGGCTAACAGAGTTTTAAAAGCTAATGAAAAAGATTTTCAAGCTAAAATTGAACTGCTAAATAGACAACTTCATGAGGCTGAGATTGCTGTTCTGAACAAGCAAGAAGCTATCACTTCTTATCTCAATACCATAAATGAGAAAAAGAAGAAGTTAGCCATAGTTAAGTGTGAGTATGAGACCTTAGGTCAAAAGCTCAAGAGCTATGAAAGCTCATCATATATCATTGAGCACATGATCAGTTAGGGTACTAATCAGAAGGGTAAGGGAAAGGTGAGTTATCAACATTGTCCTCCACCAATCTTAAACAGCTTTGTCAACTCACTAGATGACAAAGATGTTAAAGATTTTCAAGTTAAAAATCCATTCGTAATTGATCCAATTGGGATGATTACTAATGAGGTTCCTCCTTGTCAAAGGAATCTTTTGTGGTGGGAATTGTTAAAGATTGGGTCTCAGATTCTGAGGATGAATCTGATGATTCATCAGATTGTGTTACTGTTCAGAATCAACCACCAGTTGTCATGAAAGGCGACCCAATCTCATCTTCAAAAATTTATCTAGCTTTAGGCTTTGTGAAAGCTTCAAAAGAGAATGAAGCTTGTGTGTCTAACAAGATTGACAATCTTGTTCCTAATGGGAAAAAGGGTTTGGGTTTTAATCAGAACAAGCCTAAAACAAATGCTTTTAAACTACAAAGGCAGTCCTATCTGAATTAAAACATTTTCATAAAAAAGGTGGGAAAGTTTGTTTTGAGTGTGGTGCACCTGGACACATAGTTAGATTTTGTCCATAATTGATCAGACCAAAGGTTGCACCACCCAGAAAACTAAATCAGATTTTTATCAAAGCTGTCAAATCTGAATCTAAGTCAACTCAAGCAAAACCCAAACAAACAAATCAGGTTAAACCTTTGGACAAGGGTAAAGGGAAACTGGTGAACTTGGATGTTCCCAAATTGATCAATGTTAATCAAGCAAAGTCATCATCCATTTATTTGAAAAACTCTTTCAGTAAAAAATCAGTCTGGAAAGCCAAGTCTTCTGAGACTTCAGTTTCACCCATTCCAGACAAGGCTATCCCTGATGGTAAATGGATCGATGTTTGGATCCGAGACTCATTGGGTCAACCCAAGACTGTAAAGGCTTGGGTTCCCAAAATGAACTAATTGCTTGTGTTTGTGCAGGTTGTCGCAATAGCTGCTCTTAACAGCACGGATCGTTGATAGTGGGGCTTCCGGGCACATGACTGGTGATATTTCGTTGCTCACCAATGTTAATTCAGTTCGGGGTGGATACGTAGCGTTTTCCGGTGACAAAGGCGGGTTCATAACAGGAGAGGGCATTCTGTCAAATGGCCAAGTTTCTTTTGACAAAGTCAGATATGTAAAGCAGTTGGAGAATAATCTTCTTTCAGTGTCACAGATTTGTGACAAACAGTACAAAGTTCTCTTTGATGACTCCAAATTCTACATTCCCAAGGAAGGTGTGACTATTCCTGAAGATTAGATTTTGATGTCAGCTCCCCAAAAGCAAGACTTGTATGTACTCAATATGGCCACAGCTTCAACAACATCCTCCACAGCTTCATGTTTTATGACAAAGGCAACTGAGAAAGATTCAATCCTTTGGCATAAGAGGATGGGTCATTTGAGTCTACGCAAGATGAATCACTTGGTACACAACAATTTGGTAGAGGGGATTAGTCTGAAGAATTTCAAGCTGTCTGATGTCTGTGTATCCTACAAGAAGGGAAAGCAAACCAAGCAGTCTCAAAAGCCAAAGAAGTATCATTCAATCACTGTTCCACTTGAGCTTCTCCACATGGATCTATTTGGTCCTGTAAACAACAAGAGTATAGCTGGAGATCAATACTGTCTCGTCATAACTGATGAGTTTTCAAGATACTCTTGGGTTTTCTTTCTGAAGGAGAAATCTAAAACGTTTGACTGCATTCAAGTGTTGGTTACCAAACTTGAATCACTTTATAAGCTCAAGATTCGTATGCTCAGAACAGACAACGGGATAGAATTAAAGAATCACAATATGGAGAATTTATGCAATGCATGGGGAATTGTTCAACAATTTAGTGCCCCTTATGTCCCACAAATGAATGGTGTTGCTGAGCGGAAGAACAGAACTTTGATTGAGGCTGATAGGACAATGCTTGCTGATTCATCACTTCCAGTTCAGTTCTGGAATGAAGCTGTAGCAAATGCTTGCTACAAACTGAACCGAGAATTGATAGTGAAGAGACATGGGAAGACTTGGTTTGAACTGCTCCACAACAGAAAGCCCAATCTTAAGTATCTTGAACCTTTTGGTGCACCGTGCACGATGCTAAAGAAACATGAGCAGGGCAAGTTCATTGAGAAGGTGGAAGAAGGGTATTTTCTTGGGTACAACACTCCTAATAAAAGAGTCTACAACAGATCAACTCAGAATGTGGAGGAGTGGTACCATGTTGATGTTCAGAGACATTTTATGTCCCCACCTGGAAAAGGTCCAGACTGGATGTTTGACTATTCAGGCCTTTTTGACTCATTCAATATGCATCCCATGTACTCAGATTAAGATGCTGCTGTTCAAATGCTGTATGATGCACAAAATACACCTGATGAACCAGTGCAACCATCATCCATTTCAATTCCAATAGAACAAATAAATGATGACAGCTCAGACACTGATGAAAACCCTGTTCAGCCTGCTGCCCTCGAACCATATGTTGATAATCTTGTACCGGATATTGAGGATTTGAATCTGAACAATCTAGATCCACAGGTTGAGATTCCTCCTCATCCTGCTAGAAGAATTAATCGTATTCATCCTCAAGAGTACATCATTGGAAGTCCATTGGATGGGGTTAAGACAAGAAACCAGCTTTCTTCAGGGGGACTTGCAGACATTCTTGATTTTGCAAATGTAAGTTTTTGTGCCCATTCTTGCTTCATCTTCCAAGTTGAACCGTGAACCGTCACTGAAGCTTTACAGGAAGAATCATGGGTTGATGCCATGCAAGAAGAACTCCTGCAATTCCAGAAATTAGGTGTCTGGCAACTTGTTGACATACCAAAAGGTGCAAAAGTCGTAGGCACCAGATGGGTTCTTCGTCGCAAAAAGGATGATCACGGGATCATTGTGCGAAACAAGGCACGTTTAGTGGTTCAAGGATTCAGACAGATTGAAGGATTGGATTATAATGAAGCGTTTGCACCGGTTGCTCAACTTGAAGCAATTCGTATTTTCTTGGCATATGCATCTTTCAAAAAGTTTAAAGTCTATCAAATGGATGTCAAGAGTGCATTCCTTCATGGTGTGATAAGTGAAACAGTGTATGTCAGTCAACCTCCCGGGTTTGAGGATCCATTGCATCGTGATCAAGTCTACAAGTTGGAAAAGGCCTTATATGGATTACATCAAGCATCGCGAGCATGGTATGAGACACTATTCACTCACCTTCTGAACAACGGGTTCAGAAGAGGTGTCATTGACTGTACACTGTTTATTTGAGAAAAGGATGGTGATCTACTCTTGGTGCAAGTTTATGTGGACGATATCATTTTTGGTTCCACGAATGATAGTCTGTGCAAGGAGTTTGAGAAGGTTATGAAGGAGAAGTTCGAGATGAGCTCAATGGGAGAGATGAAATTTTTTCTGGGATTACAGGTGGATCAGTCTGAGGCAGGAATCTTCATTCATCAGACCAAATATGTTGGTGACATACTGAGCCGGTTTAGTATGTCGGATGCTAAACCTGCTGGTACCCCGCTGGCTGTCAATCACGGGATTCCACCAGATGAAAAGGGGGAGTTAATCGATGCCACTCTGTATCGAGGAATGATTGGATCTCTGATGTATCTCACTGCTTCTCGGCCAGACATCATGATCGCCACATGCTTGTGTGCTCATTATCAATCAAAACCAAGAGTATCACATCTCATTGCTGTGAAGAGGATTATGCGTTATCTGAAGGGTACTCCTGATCTTGGCTTATGGTACCCTAATGATGATAACTTTGAGCTTACTGCATATAGTGATTCAGATTATGGTGGATGCAATAGAGATTTCAAGTCAACATCTGCAGGATGCCAGTTCTTTGGAACCCGATTGGTTACCTGGCAGTGCAAGAAGCAGACGTCGGTGTCTACTTCAACCTGTGAAGCTGAATATATTGCTGCTGCTAGTTGCTATTCTCAGATCATCTGGATACAACAGCAACTCAGGGACTATGGGTTACATTTTTCTAACACTCCTATCTATGTTGATAATACTGCTGCCATAGCTGTCACTAAAAATCCTGTCCAACACTTGAAAACAAAACACATCGACATTAAATATCACTTCATACGTGATTGCTTTGAAAAGAAACTAATCGATGTTGTTGAAATCCACACCGATCATCAGAAAGCCAATCTTTTCACAAAAGCGTTTGATAAACCTAGATTTTTATATCTGTTATCGGCTAATGGTGTTTTCCAAAAGGATGAAGTCCTATCTTCATCTGAATCTAACAAATGATCATCGATTTTCTTAGTTAGTTTTGTTTTGTTTTATTTTTTCTTTGATTAAGTATTCTTGTTATTTCATTAAATTAATCAAAAACTCAAAAAGATTTTCTGTTTTAGGTTTTTAGGGGGAGATATAGTAGCTAATTTGAAAAACCAAAAACATCTAAAAATTTGAAAACTATAAAAACATTTTGAAAAGTTATAAAAATGAGAAGGTCTTCTTTGAGAAAGTAATGCATTAATCTATCATGTCCTAAAAGCTTAGGTGAATGCATAAATTGAAGACACATGAGAATTGTAAATTGATGTACTGATAGGCTGACTTTACAAAATGTATAGAAAAATTTGTGACAACTTATAAAATCTGATTTGTGGGATCTGTTTTAGAAAAACAGCTAAGTAAGAAATAGTTTATGACTCAAATCAGGCATATACCTATCATCATAAGATCTAATAAGGTTTCCAATGATTCATGAATTCAAGTCTGTACACGTGCCATATTGCTTTGTAAAGACCTAGCTAAAGCCGTCCATTCAGATGAGAATGATTGAATCAAAATAAAATAAAAGAAAATCAAGCTGGTATTAAGCTTGTGAAAAATACAAAAATAAAACAAGTTCGATTCCATACACGTGCCATATTGCTTTGTAAAGACCTAGCTGAAGCCATCCATTTGGATAGAACAAGTCAGTCATGTCAACACAGGTCTATATACATGCCATTTTGCTTTGTAAAGACCTAGCTGAAGCTGTCCATGAGAATGTGTTGGCAATGAGAGACAAATCAAAATAAAAACTACAAAAAGAAAATAAATTGGAACCTTATGGAATTTATGATGTTAGGTAGTAAGTTGTGCAGAGATGAGTTACGAACTGATTTTAATCTTTGCTGGTTAGATAAAATGGGTAACTTAGTCAGAAAACATAAGTGATCATCAAACGAGTTTAAAAATTTTGTATTGTAAAGCTTAAATTGGACAGATATATCAGTAATCGTATCACAAGACAAATGTGCCTGAAGTGAAAAATTCAGTAATGCTGATTTGAAGTGATTAGTAGTGTGTATTAGTTTCTCAACAGATCTCTCACAAGAATATGTGTTTCTTTGTCTTTAGTTGCTACTTGTATAGTTGTATTTGTTTCAGAAAAATAAAAAAAGATTTTATGTTCTCAATTTCATTTTAGATGATCATTTGTAGGTTTAGATATCTGTCACATCTGAATCCAAAACCAACCAGACTTATCTTCATAAATGGCATCTGTTTAACTGATCATAATGTGAAATTTTGAAATCAAGTTGTGTTTTATGAGTGAAAATACTCATTCGGACGAATGAGTAATGAGTATAGCTCACTCGACATAATGAATTCATTCAGTGAATGAGTCATTCGGCTGAATCACTCAGGACCGAAGGAAGTCATTCGCATGTTTCGTTCGGCGAATGACTATTGAATTTGAATTTCATTCGACCGAATAATTTTGGGGCGAAACAACTCATTCGCCAGTCTCATTCGGCGAATGACTTGTACTATTTAAGTACCTAATTCGGCCGAACTACCTCATTCTCCCCGTTTTCATTCGCTCACCCCTGTGTGTGTTATTCGACCGAATTAGTCTCTCTCTTCTGTTCATCGATTTCTCATCAGTGTTCTTGATCCAGATACTGATATTTCATTTATTTATCATCTCAGGTACTGATTGATACAAGATAAACGATTATTGACCTTGAAATCATCGAAAACAGGACTGGTTCAAGGGTTTTAGGGTTTTTGAAATTGCCCTCTCAATAGATGATCAAAATGAACTTTAAATCAAAAGATGTCAGTTTTAATGTTGTAAGTCGATTGTTTCTGAGTACGGGAGTATAATTTTTATGGGCTGATTTAAAGATTTATAAAATGGAGTTTGAATTTTAGTTGTCAGCCGAATGACGCCATTCGGCGAATGAAGCTCTTTCGGCGAATGACACATTCGACCAATGTGCTCATTCGGCCAAATTTTTCTAAATGTTATTTTTTCTGATTTAAATCTATTGTTCAACTGAATTGATACTGACTTGTGTATTTCTCTGTTTTTTAGTATGGCTGGATACAAATCAGTGACAAAGAACAACATATGTGCTCACCTGGATCTTACTACGCCGAATGCTCGACACTTCACAGAGATTATTACATTTTTGAGGCGTTCCAGGATTTTTGGTGCTATTTCTACTATGCATGTGCCTATCAGTCTCATCAGCAGGACTTCTGGGCGTCTGCTGATATTGACTGTGAGGTTGAGCCTCCTATCATTCGAGGGAATGTGCTTGGACATGATGTGATTATATCTGCTGAGCACATCAGGAGAGTCTGTGGATTCCAGGATACACCAGATCAGCCATATCTGCTTAACCGCTATTTAGTTCGTGGATGTTTCATGCAGTGCAAGTACGAAGGTGATCTAGGAGCAGGGATTCTCAGCAAGGCATACATGTCTCCCCAGTTCAAGTATTTGGCACACGTGCTCATTCACTGTCTGGGATTTAGGAGAGGCAGATTAAATGATATGAGGGAAACGATACAGTGTGCATTCGTTGCCTTGGTGCTGAACAGACCCTTCAATTTCTCAGAGATGATCTTTACGCACATGAAGGAAAATGTGATGCTCATGGGAGACAAGAAATTTCTCATGTATCCTCGTTTCCTCCAGCAGCTGATTGATGCTCAGCTACCAGATTTGCCGAAGGTCACTGCTGACATTATTCGCTTGGAGCATATGAATGACATTACTCTTAACAGAGTGATGTCATACAGAGGAAAGGATAGGAAGCCTACAGTCCGTTCGTTGTTTGGTCATCTTCTGAGACCTGATTACATAGCTCCAGTGGGTAGGAGATGGAGGCACGATGACTCGGACTCTGAGGTGGAGGATATTATTGTTCCTGATGATGGTGGTGATGATGATGATGGTGCAAGTGGTAGTGGTGCTGGTGGTGCAGGAGGTAGTGGTGCTGGTGGTAGTGTTGGTGTGAGCTCAGTTGTAGTGAGCACTGTTGCTTTGAGCACTGTAGCTGTGAGTGTTGTTAGTGTGAGTACTGGTGCTGATGACATCATTTCTACTGCTGATGTTAGTATGATTGAGGCCAGTGTGATGGATGTTGGTGAAGTTGGTGTGAGTGTTGGTGATGGAGTTGGTATGTCTGCTGCAGATGAAGAGGATGTTGATATTGACTCATTGTTGGAGTTAGACTTTATGGCTACTTCTACAGCCACTGTCTCCACTCCACTTGATATGACTGGTACTACCTCTGCAGAAGACAAAGAGGATTCAGAGGAATATGGAGATGCAGGTGGTGAAGCTGGAGGAGAGGATGGTGCTGAGATTTCAGACTCAGAGGATACTCCAGATGAGTACGAGGATGCATGGGTAGGAGGGAGATTGGTGAAGAGGAAGAGAAAGCGAAGTGAAACAGAGCTTGAAGAGATTACTGATCCTACTTTATTCCTGAGTTTGATATCTCACCTCCTCCACTCTCTTCTACAACAACCACTGCAGTTGTGTTTGTTGTTGCTGCTGTTCAGTCCACATCATCTCCTGTAGGCAAGAGGAAAAAAGCTAGGTTTCTATTTCAGAGGAGGTCAGAACTGTCGACTGCTGCTACAAAGACTGTTACATCAGTGGCAGCAGTCACAGTTTCTTCACTGGCCTGGTCAAGGGCTGTTCCGACACGTTCCACTGTTGCCCCTCTGACCACCTCTGTTGTTCAGGCTCCCATATACATTGCTGCATGTACTGGTCCTTCCATCACACGATCTGGCCTTATTATACCTACTGTTTCAGTTGTCGAGCAGCTGAGTACACTGAATAGTATGGTTCTTAGATTGATGGAAAGGAATCTGGAGCAAGAGCAAAAGAGCAGGGAGCAAGAACTTATGATAGCCCAGCTCACACAACGAGCAAATGATCAGGATGCCTTTTTGCTCCAGGCTGCTGATCAACGAGCTGATTTGAGAGCCCGCTCTGCTCAACAAGAGGAACAGCTGCTGAAATACATTGATGAGCATAATCAGTTGGCTTTGACTGCCACTGATTTCAGTAACAGGATCCTGTCTTTGGAAGAGGAGAACACCCGACTTGCTGAACAGCTTGAAAGTCTCAAAGAGGGTACCCCAAGGATCGAAGGTACCACAACAAATTCCAATGATTCAGATGCAGAGAAAGAAGAAGAAGAAGAAGAAGATGAAGAAGAGGAGGAAGCATCTGATGAGGAGAAGGTAGATTATGAAGAATCTGAAAAGGATGATGAATCTGATGATGATGATCATGATGGGTCAGGGAATGGGTCTACTGGTTCTTCAAGTTCTGAAGATGATGATAATGATGACCAAGCCCCGCCTCCTGAGATACGTACAAAGAAAAAGCACGATAAGAGTGCTAAAGCTCCTTCTCCTCCTCCTGCTCAGACAGAAGAACCCACAGCTGCTGAGGATGTTGAAGCTGTACCCTTGAGACGTCGTTTAGATGAGACTTTGACGATGATCTTGGATGCTCAGGGCATCATACAGCACTCAGTAAGCTACGACAAAGAGGAGGGGGAGATCATTCATTGTTTATCTAAGGAGCAGATCGCTGAGCTATTCAGGTTGAATCCTGACGAGGTTGTGATTGATGCTGATTGGAAAGCTATCTCTGACAAGCATTTCAAGAAAGACACTTCCAAGGATTGAACTAGGTCCAAGGGGGAGTTTGTAGATGCGTTAAATGTCCCTAGTTTGATTTTGTACTATCCATTATGTATAAAGTTTATGTTATTAATGGAAGTTGTCTTTCTATGTTGATTCTTAATGTTTATTATTAAGTATATGTGTGTTTTATTAGGATTATCAATGTTTAGGTAGGATTACAAACCCATTCGGGCGAATGACTCTACTAATGAGGTCATTCACCGAATGAACGCCCTAGCGAATGAATAAGGCAAGCGAATGAGTCATTCGCCGAATGACTCATTCGAATGACCTGTACATTCGGCCACGTCATTCGTAGAATGAGTTGCTTCGGCCACTCATTCGGCCGAATGATGACAGCCTATAAATACAAGTCCAAACCTTTTCAAACCTAACTTTCCTGAGCCCTCCTTCTTCCCAGAGCACTCTAGTGTCAAACCCTAGAAGATTTGAGCGGTTCTTGCTGTCCAAGTTCGATTCACATCCCGTGGTGTTCGATTCTCGATCAAACGTCCATCCTTTACCTTCGAATCACCACAGTTGTTGCTGGTTTTTATTGGAAAACCCTGGAATAGGATTCCGCACTATTCCAGTGGCTGTCGAGTAGATATCCATGGAACTAGATTGTTTACGAGCCCCTCATTGGTCCTACAAGAAATATTCATTATTTCAACATTTTTGATCATAACTATCATGATAGATCTGGTAAATAACTTCCAATATCGTAAATAATCACACTCAAATACCCAAATCTACTTATAACATCATGGATCGTACATGCATGTAGCCATGAGTCATCATTTTCAACATTATGATTAAAACAACTAGCACATTACAACAAAATCGACATAGATGGTTCCAATATCATCAAATCAGTCACAAATACATGAAATCACAAATCTAAGTGAGTGAAATTTCATGCATGTGAAGTGTGGGTAGTTGCATGTGTGTGGATTGCCTTGCTTGTGGGTTTAGTGGTGTTTTTATGCTATATGGGTCATAGATCTACCTTCAAATGCTCCAAGATGCAACAAGATGATGATGAATCAACTTCCAATGCTCCTGGAACTCTCCTTCTAGCAGGTTGATTAGGGTGATGGCCTTCTTCTAGCTTCTTCACGTTTCAAGTTCTTGTTTTCTTCGATCTTGAGCTTTCAAAGAACATCAATGGCTTCCAAGAGGGTGATTAGGGGGTGTTAGAGGTGATAGTAGAGGTTTTGGGAGGTTTAAGTCGAGAGGTTGCATTTGGAAGTAAGTTTGATGATTATAGTAGGTAATGATGGTTTTGGGGTTTTTAAAAAATATTTTTGCGATTTCATGCTGCCAGGCGTACCGCCTAGCGAGTGACTCCGACTCCGGGCGTAGCGATTACCATGTTCTCTGGTTCTTTCTTGTCACGCGCCTTTGAAGAAGATGGATTTCCTGCATCACCCCCTTGATGATCATCATTTAGGGGCTCATCATCTTTCTTTTCTAAGGAGTCTTTGCCTTTCCCGTCATCACCATCATTATCATCATCATCACTGTCATCCACTCACTTGTCATCATCCTTGTTATCATTATCAGATTCTGAGGGCTTGATTCCCTTCAGTTCATTTATCTCCTTGCGTATCTCGTAGTTCTCTATCGAAAGAGATGTGGTGAACTTCCGATGCGCCTTGATTTGCCCACTGAACTCAGACAGTTGGCCGCACACTTAAAGCATCCCTTCTTGCATTCTTTGGATAACTTCATCCTTAGCTGCTGATTCCTGCCCAAGTAGGAACACTCTATCCTGTAGACTTTCAAGGTTGAAGGGCACCCTTTCTGGCTCGTACGGTGATTCTGCATGCAAGGGCGACTTTCCCTTGTCCTCTTTTGAGTGTCGAGGTGATGCTGAAGTCTTAGTGTGAGGAATGGGAGTGTGTGAGGGAAATGATGCGGTTTGAGTGGTAAAAGGTGGTAGTGGAGGACGAGCGGGAATTTTGATGGTGAGTTTAGGTTTAACAGGTTTAGTGGGTGGTTGTTGTGGTTTTGGTGGTTTTGATGGTGGCTTGGATTGTGTAGTTGGCTTGGATCGGATGTCGATCTGTGATGGTGGAGTGGGTTGTGGAGTGGGCAACACTGGCGGTGGAGTCGATGCAGCTGCAGAGGATGAAGACTTAGAGAACTTCTTATGTAGTCTCGGATCCTTACTCCGTTTGGACATCATCTTCAGTCTTTTATTTTTCGGTGGTGACTCAGGAGTAGAAGTATAATCAACATCTTGGGATTCTTCTCTTTCTGCCCTGGTTGGAGGAGGTTTCTCAGCTACAAAGTCCTCACTAGATGAGGAGGATGGCTCAGAGATGGTGTCTTTTGCTGCTTCATTAGCCCTTGTGCTTGTACTTGTAGCTTGAACATCATTTTCTTCAGCAACAATGGCTACTGGGGTTCCTGGTTCATCTTCATCCATACTATCACCCACAAATCTTCCGAACTTTATCGATGGGCTTTCTCCCATGTATTTCTTCTTTCCTCTCTTGTTCATCTTCATGTAGCCGAAGATGTCATCTCTCATTCTCTTGATTTCCAGAGTACCAAGAGTAGGAACCAGAGTTGGATGCGTTTTGTTGATCACAATCTGCAAGAAGCAAGGAAATGCCCAAATTTTTCCTTCCTTCTCCCTTTGATGTTGGATGCATGTCTAGGAATATCATCTTTGAGAAGTTGAACTCCATTCCCAGTGCTAAGGCCACCAAGCATGAGCTCAATGTCTGATTCAGCACATCGTAACCTCCTTTTCTTCCGGACAGGCACTGAGTGACAACATGTGCCAAATATCTCCAGTAAGGGTGTAGGAGCTTTTTCTCGGTAGGAGGATAAGTGCCCTTGTGTCCTATCTGATAAATGGTACGGTTGACCAGTCCTTGATCCAAATCGACTGGATCTGTAGATTTATCTCCAAATTGCAGGCACTCTCACAGAATCTGTTCTGTGATGATGATTGGCTGGCCTTGAACCTTCCCAATGATGCTGACAGTTCCGTTGGCATCGGTGTGTTCTGTAACCATGCTCCAGAATCCTTCGATGAAGTCAGAAACAATGGTGGGATGCTCCATCATAGCGTAGTTGACTGGTGATAGAATCAGTCCGTCAACCATACTTTTGAACTCCGAATGCTTCTCAGGTGGATCGCCAGGATATGCTGACATGTTGTGATCCGAGACATAGCGTAAGTCACCCATCTGAAAACAAAAACAGATTAAGTCAATTAAAAATTCAAGGTTAGACAAAATTTTTTAGAAATAAAAAATTTTCTAAGTCCAAGGGTGTTCACGAAGATTAGGGTGTTCCCGAAATTCCAAGTGTTCTCGAAATAACAGGTGTATTCGAAGTAGTCCATACTCGAAACATGGGTTGTACACGAAATAGGCTGTATTCGAAGTAGGGGTCATACTCGAAATTGACTGTATTTAAAATCATAAACTGTATTCGAAATTGTTGTATTCGAAATTTTAATTTCGGGAACACTAAAACCTTCATTACTTAACCAATTTTTCTACTTAGAACCCCTAATCAAACTCTAAATGCTCAGAATTCATAGGCGACTAACATACTCAAAATCGCCTTCCAATTTTGAGTATTACAAGGGTAATTTTGGAAGATTCCTTCTGTAATTGAAGTCTTGTACTCGAAAATAGTTTTTGGACTTTAACTTTCGATTCCATGGTCAAAATTCAATAAAAATTCATACCTAAGGTCGCCTAGTGTAGATTTACAAGATGGTCGGAGTAGAATTTTGAGATCGATTCTGGAAATCAAAATCGCCTAAGAGAGAAAACTGTTCTCGAAATCAAATGGTATTCGAATTCTGATATTTCTAGACTATTTATAGGCTGAGTTCGAGTACAGGTGTACTCGAAATCCTATTTTTCAAATTTTCGAGTATGACTTTTATTTTTCAAAATTTTTTTTAACTTTAAAATAAAATAAAATAAAATAAAATAAAATAAAATAAAATAAAATAAAATAAACTTGGAGACTTTTGGACAATTTCAAAGTTAAGTTGGATCAATTTTGTGTGATCAAATCTGTACCAGAAATTTGACTACCTTAAAAAATAATTTAATACAAGAATCCTAATCTTAGAATAACTATAACCCACCAATGATTTGCACTCGTTTGTCCGTAACTTAAAGAATGAGACTTATGACCAAAGGTTTTTCTAGTAGTTTTTCTGAAACTATCTTTTGTGATGTTTATGAATAGTTAGACTTTAAAGCAGATTAATATGCAACCTATCAATTTTGTGAAATCTTTTGTTTCAAACTTTGATTGTGTTTCAACGAATTTAAAATGTTTTGACAAAGTTTAAGGTGAGAAAAGAAAAGAACATATCTATTAGATTTGAATCAAGAACAAGAAGGGGTTGTATCATCTTTGTGCTCATTGGCATCATTTATTTTACTGATCTGGAGGCACATTGTCCTTACCGTCACACATCCGGTTCTTTGCTTACGCAAAACAGAGGATGCTTCAGTAAGTATTTCATTTTCTGTTTGCACAAAACACGGAAAATACCCGAGTTTTTCAAAACAATTTCAAGTTTGCTGAAACACAATCTCGTTTTGACTTAAAGATTTATTCAAAAAGTCAAATAGTTGTTACCATTTTCTGATTATCTGATTCTCTTTACTTCTCACTTATTTGTATATGTTATATTTTTGAGTGATCATGTCCATTTCCTTAAATTTGGAAAAACTTGTTTTAACTTCTTAGTGAATTATAGTTATTTAAAGTTGTTATTCATTTATAAATTACCTTTAGGTAGTGAATTTCCGAGTGTTAGAAGACATTTCACTTCCCAATTGAAACACTTAACTTATCCATACAAAAGGAAATCTTTTTGTATTTTCTTAATTTTCTTAAATTTTAAAGAAGGAAAATGTTTTTGTATTGTTTTTTCAAAATTTTACTCCTCCAAAGCTTGTAGATCATATTAGACTGACTCAAAAACTGAAATCTTTTTGTTGTTTTTGTAAATGAACTCAAAGACCGAAAATCTTTTTGTTGTTTTTGTAAATATTCTTTCCCTAAATTTGTGATCTAAAAAATAAAAATAAAAACAAACCACAAATTTTTACAGTATTTACAAATATGATGTTAGTCAAAACTTATTAGTTCGAGAGATGCAAGGAGATGGTGAAATCAAGCTGAATCAAACGGTTTTGTAAAAAGATCTGCCAAATTATCATCTATGTGCTCCTTTTCAAGATGAATCAGTTTTCGATCGAAATAGTCACGGATAAAGTGAATCCGGATGTCAATGTGTTTAGTTTTGGAGTGTTGTACCGGATTCTTGACGATCTGAAGGGTGACTTCATTGTCACAATAAATAGGAGAGTCAAGAAAATTTCAAACCGTAATCAAGGAGCTGCTGTTTCATCCATATAACCTGAGAACAACAACTGGAAGCAGCAACATACTCTGCTTCCGCAGTAGATGTGGATACAGTTGTATGTTTATTACATTGCCATGAGACGAGGCGATCTCCTAAGTACTGGCATCCTCCCGTGGTGGATTTCCAGTCTAAGTTACAACCACCAAAATCACTGTGAGAGTAAGAATGTAAACGAAATTCAGAGTTCTTAGGATACCATAAACCGAGACGAGGTTTCCCGACAAGGTAACGAAAGATCTTCTTGACAGCAATTAAGTGAGAAGCCTTCGGATTGGCTTGATATCTGGCACATTGACATATAATGAACATGATGTCATGACGACTGGCGGTTAGGTACATCAATGAGCCAATCATCGAGCGATATAGGTGTTGATCGATATCTTCACCATCAGAATCCGAAGTTAAGACTGGACGGGCAACCATGGGGGTAGATGCAGGCTTGGATTCCAACATCTTGAACTTTGTCAGAATATCAGTAACATACTTTCCTTGATGAATCAGCACGCCTTTCTGATCTTGCTTTACCTGAAGACCAAGGAAGAAGGTCATTTCTCCCATCGCACTCATCTCAAACTTTTTCTTCATAACAGCCTCAAATTCCTTGCAAAGAACCAAGCTCGTGGAACCAAAAATAATATCGTTCACATAGATTTGGACTAGAATCAAATTATCGTTATCTTTGCGGATGAACAATGTCTGATCAATCGCACCACGGGTATAACCATGAGCCAGTAGATGATCTGTGAGTGTGGCATACCATGCTCGAGGTGCTTGATGAAGACCATAAAGGGCTTTGTCTAACTTGTAGACGTGGTCAGGATACTGCGAATCCTCAAAACCTGGGGGTTGGCACATATGAATTTCCTCCTTGACCTTTCCATACAAGAAGGCAGTCTTCACATCCAACTGATACACTGTGAAGTTCATGTAGGAAGCATAGGCCAAGAAGATCCTTATAGCTTCAAGTCTAGCGACTGGTGCAAAGACTTCCTCATAGTCTATTCCCTCCTGTTGAAAGAAGCCCTGAACTACCAACCGTGCCTTATTTCTGATAATGATTCCTGAGTCATCTCTTTTGTTTTTGAAAACCCATCTGGTTCCAATAGGCAGCTTCCCTTTGGGCAGAGGAACTAGATTCCACACCTTGAGCTTCTGAAACTGCATCAGCTCTTCTTGCATTGCCTCGACCCAGCTAGACTCCTTGAGAGCCATCTTGACATTCTTGGGCTCGACATGTGAAATAAAACAGGAATATAAATAAGAATTAATCAGACCTGATTGACTTCAGGTGACAGTTTCTTCAGACAAGGGGTTCTGAGATGGAATAGATTGGCTCCGAGTGAGAACGCCTTTCGAAAGAGGCCAATAATATTTTCAACCGGATGATTCTTGTTGATGCTGAGTGTCAGTACTTCTTCCACAACGAGATTGTCTAGGAGATTGCTGATGTTGTTCACTTGATCTTCACTGGAGGAAGAGATATTGTCGAGAGGAGCAGTCTCACTTGCTTCGGCACTATGATCCACGCAATGTTCTTCAGGAATGTGTTCTGAGAACAGTGGATTATCAAAATTTTGGTGAGAGGAAGATGAAGCTGGATTGGTTTCTGGAAGTGGCTGAACAGACTGAGAAGTGTCTAGATCTGATGGGAGGACTTCATTTATAGGAGTTGGCTGAACTTGAGGAGCCCGATTGTACATGCCTGGAGGGTCAACTGTAAGAAGCTTGGGATCACATGGAACGTAGTCAACTCAATAGTCCACGTCATCACCCTTGTAGAAATCATTGGTTTGCTCAGATGGTCCAGCACTCTCTGATGAAGTGTCGAAATGCCTAAAAGTAGAATCATACTCAAATAACCAGTTTGGACCAGAACCGGCGTCTGTAGAGTTCATCTCTTGCCAATCGATATAATACGATTCCTCAATCATCCGAGTCTTCTTGATGTACACCCAATAGGCGGCTTTTTTGGATGAATAGCCCACGAAGTAACACTCATAAGCCTTGTCATCAAACTTGTGATTCAGCTCAGTATGGAGGAGAGTACATGGACAACCAAATGATTTGAAATGACCAACTTTTGGCTTCTGATTGAAGAAGATCTCATAGGGAGTCTTCTGATGGCGTTTGTTCAGAAGTGCTCGATTCTGAACATAACAAGCTGTGTTAACAGCCTCGGCCTAGAAGAAAATTGGAAGTTTAGATTCAGACAACATAGTTCGTGCAGCTTCAATGAGTGTTCTGTTTCTTCTCTCAACAACTCCATTTTGCTGAGGTGTACGAGCTGCACTGTACTGCCGGGCAATCCCCTTCTCATCGCAGAAATCAATGAGAGTCCGATTTCTAAATTTTGTGCCATTGTCGGTTCTGATCACCTTAACCTTCAATTTTTTGTGATTTTCAATCAAGGTGATAAACTTCTTCAGAATCTATGTTGTCTCATCTTTCTTGGCCAGAAAGAACACCCAAGTAATCTGGTAATCATCTGTCACCACCAGACAATATGATTTCTTCCCAATACTCATAACATTAACCGGTCCAAAGAGATCCATATGAAGAAGTTATAGAATCGATGATATAGAATTTAATAGCTTAGGCTTGTGGGGTCTCTTATGCTGCTTTCCCTTGGCGCATGCGATGCACTTCTCAATTGTAGAGAAGTCCTTAGAAGGCAGACCGATGACATGATCTCCCTTAGAAAGTCTGTTGAGATTCTTCAGATTAACGTGACCCAGTCGACGATGCCATAGCAGACAATCATGCTCCGATGCCTTTGAGAACAAGCAGGTATTCTCTTTGAATGAGTCTGAATTCATGTTGATAATGTAGGCATTATTGATTCTTGGAGTCCGCATCAGTATTGTAACATCTGTACATTTAGTCATAGTAGTCGTAAACAGTGTTAGAACTATGTGTATTTATGTCCAATCAGCCAATGTGATTCATATGTTCATGATTGTGTTTGTGTGTGATAGGATCTTAATTAATAGGAACAAGTATGTATTATTTATTTACAGTCGATAATGGTGTGCCCTATACATATACTGCGTTCGGTGTAATGGGATAGTGTTAGTGTGTAGTGTTATGACGAATAGTATGACAAACGAATTAATTAAACAAAATCGTAATGCGTAAGCGAGACTGAGTATAGTTATGGGTGATGATCCATAAAGATACGAATGTTGAACTTATAATTACGAGTAAACGACAATAAATAAATAATACGACCGAAAAACGTACGCGATTGCGGGTATACACGTAATTGTATCTGTTTAACGGTCTGACAACGAACGAGAAGTAAAAATAAGTGAAATAATTTATTTTACATTTTTACAATTTTGAAACTCATCCAATTGACGAGAATAATAACTCTTTTACTAAAACGCGTAAAACTTCTTGAAACGTGACGAAAACGCGAACCGAGCAACCGAAACGAAACCGAATACCCCGAGGGTATATAAACACCAAATGAGGGTGTTTCCTCTCATTTATTTCAGCCACCATCTCTCTCTAAACCCAAATTCACGAACCCTTTTCTCTCACTAGAACTCCAACCTTCCAAACCTCATAACTCGCTCATTTCTCCATGGATTTCGTTGATTCTTGGACCTACACGAAGCTCTTGAAGCCCTCTACAAGGAAGTACAAGGAATCTGGAGTTTTAGCCGGTCAAAAACGAGGTATGGATCGTGAAAAGTCACGGAATTTAGGGTTTTTGTGTTGTTGTTCGAACTTGAGCTTTAAGCGGTTCTAGCCACCTCCACGACTCATGTACACTTGAAAACATTCCGCATATACTGATGAGTATCGAAAACTCGGGTCAACAACATTAAAAGAATCGATGATGTTGATGATGAAGTTGCAGGTTCGTGCGAACCTGTGTGAGACGAATACAGAGCCGAACCCTTGTCCCCATCGAGCGAACCTGTTGATCATCAGGCGAACCCTACAGGGCCGAACCATTGAATGTTCAGCCGAACCTGTTATGCGGGTGACGAACCATTTCCCTGCTGCCGAACCTAACACGGAGACGAACCTGTGTTCACGAGCCATCACCGAACCTATGAGCTGCATGCATCGTCCGAACCTTGATTTTCAGAGTGCCGAACCATACTCAGTATCATTGCTGAACCTAGGGGTGTCCATGTCCACGAACCCTTCATCAGGATGGAAATGAACCTGTAGCTTACATAAGAGCCGAACCTTCATGCGGAACCATGACAACCACTACTGACGAACCTTCTTGATCACATACCTACGGCCGAACCCTTGACCGTAGAATCCAGCCACCAGGCACGAACCTATGGTTTCATTTGACCGAACCTTGACTAGGGCGAACCCTTAGGTTCATTGAGACCATGTTTGGCCGAACCTTAAGGTTGATGAGAGCTAGGTTCGCTGGAAAACTAATGTTGTTTTCTCTCTTGAACGGTTTAAGCACCTATTGGCCCAAAGCATAGTATTTTTGGCCCACTATGACCATTAACCGGCCCAATCTTACCTTGGCCCACCACATGGCCCATATACACAATGTTTGGCCCAACACCACACCCAATTGGCCCATGGCCTTTGATTAAGCCCACCATGGTTTCATGGGCTCAAGGCCCAATGTTTGGCCCACAACTTAAAGTAGTTGTGAATTGACGTTATTCGGATTAATTTTATAACTTAACAGAATTAAGAGATCAAGTCATAATCTCAAAGAGTTAAACATATTAAACATCTCTTCAAACTACATGTTAAACAAAGGATATCAAATTCATCAACACATGTTATGTTATGCATACAAGTTGTGCATAAAAGAACATGACACATTCTTTTCATGAATTAATTGTCAATCAAGTGACTTAAATCATGATATTCAAATTCACACAACATTCTTAAACATGAGAATAAGTATTCAAGAGTTAATCAAGTTCAAGATAACGCAAGTCAATCAATGAATCAAAGTCTATACAATCATAAATCTTATATCTTATGTATGATTACAATGATATAGGAACCAGTTAGAAGTCTTGTTTGCTACTTGCTACTTGTTATAGTTCAGAGTCTACTGCAGACAGGCGAGAACATTAGACCCTCTTTTACTGTTTTTTAACTGTTTTGGGGTGGAACACGTGATCAAATACTCTTATTACAATAATATTTCATGATACAGGATTTGTGCCACTTTACAAACATTACATGTTCACTGTACAAATTCAATGGATTCATCAACTGTTTTAAATGATTTTATCAATTGTTAAACATTTACTACTAAAAGGGTTTTATACAGGTTCTTTAAACTGTTTTATATCAGTTTTACTTAAGTGGTTTCATAAATGATAAATACTTTTAAACAATGAGATTTATAAACTCTTTTACTATAAATACGTGCTTTCGAAAATAATATTTCATAAACCTTGTTATTATACAAGGACACCATTCTCAGTGTTAAATCAAGGGTTTCAAAACAAGGTATTCAAGCAATGGTTTTCATGGTGGTATTCAAACAAAGGATTTCAATTCATGGTATTCAAACAAGGTTTTCAAAACATGATATCAAATAAGGCATTCAATCAAAGGTTTCAAATCAGAGTATTCAAAAGCATGGTGTTCATCGTTGTGAACAAACTTATACACACATCAAGTTACATATTCATTAGCGTTAGTACTGGGTGATCACAACAAGGGAAAGCGGGCACATTTGGTTACGGCAAATCTGGAGTTAGCTTTTAAATTCGTTTTAAAAGGTAAATGCAGACTTGGATGCATTCTGGTTATTCAAATTTGCTGACAAATTTTCTAACTCCAAACGTAGTTTGGGACCTGATTATATGTTGGTTTTATTCTAGCAAACAGTCTGATAACTGTTTGGACACATTATACATACTTGATGTTAGTTTGGGTTGCAACCATCCATGTATTTTCATTCAATGCTTCATACATATGCCTTACAATACTGATTCATACTTACAAATGTTAAACCTATTGTTCTCACCAACTACTTTTGTAGTTGACAGTTACTTTTCACGTGTTTCAGGTAATCAGGTTTAAGACATTTTGAAGGACTACTAAGGAGACCGTTTAAGATAGAACAAGATGAAGAAACATGCTAGGATGGATTTAGAAACACATTAAAATCCTGATTGTTTAATTTTCTTGTTTGAAGTCTTATTTTGTAAACTATATTTTGGGTCTGTAGTTGTCATTCTTTTGGTAGATAGATAGAATGTCTGTAACTAAACAATTGTCTAACTTTATGAAACCTAGTAATGCATTGTGGTTGTTCTTATTCAATACTTGTGCATGATTCAACCATCGATCGTCACCGCGCCGTGGATTCCGCACGCGGCGCAGGGGGTGTGACAGGTTGGTATCAGAGCCAAGGTTGTAGAGAACTAAGAAAAACCCAATAATTAATGACCTAGACTATAACCTAAGCTACCCAATAGGACTAATTGGTATAGGCTTGAGGATACTTAGGATCTAGGTAAATTTAAGTAAGCATTTAGTCTACATGAAGCTTGAAAGATCTTAGGGATACTCTTCTAAGATTAGATGTCGAGTCAAGAAATTTGGATTGGGATTCTATAATTTTAGAAACCGAATTAAATTTCTCAACACATAGTCATTAAAGGATTTCAGGGGCAAGGATCTGTATTCTTAGTATCCTTGATCTGAAATTCTCAATCAAAGTTCATCAGAGGGATTTAGAGGCAAAGATCTGTATTCTTAGTATCTTTGATCTGAAATCCTTATCATGTTCATCAGAGGAATTTAGAGGCAAAGATCTGTATTCTTAGTATCTTTGATCTAAATCCTTATCATGTTCATCAGAGGAATTTAGAGGCAAAGATCTGTATTCTTAGAATCTTTGATCTGAAATCCTTATCATGTTATCATGTTCAGGTATTCATTATCATTAGGAATTCATAACTTAGAATCTGTGTAACAGTATTCTTTAGTTGAAGTTCACACAAGGATATCATTATACTCAATACTGTAAGTATTGGGAACCTAGGCTAATTAACCTAGGACACATATACTAAAACCTAAGGTTTTGATTTCAAGTAAATCAAGAACCATGGTTTACACAATCATAATCATATTCATACTACAAGAAACAATCATGAATCAATCATAATCAATCAAGAGTTGGGATCCTAGCTTCAAATACAGACGGCGGCGAAACTCTGACATACTGAAGTGGTGGTGGGATGTCGGCTGGGCAGGCAGTTAGCTTGACCCTACGTATGCCCTATATATAAACTAACTTCAATATGACAGAGGGAAATTCGGCGTTCGTATTTGAAGTGAAAATCCGGGAACAACTGGAATCATTGAACATTAGTCAAACATATGAGATACAATCATCTGAGATACAATCATTGTGTGAATCAATCAAAGATGAGTCAATCAAGCGTGTGAATCAATCAAGTTGGGAACATTCTTTAAATGTAAACCTTAAGTGAAATTCTTAAGTGATTACATGTTTAGTACTTGCTAACATAGGTTAACTGGAAAAATGTAGAGCACACATATGATTTAGTTCTACATGTTAACGATTGTTAGTAGGTGCACACATAATTCAACCATAATACAACCATAATTCATTCATAGATTCAATCATAGTTCAGATGACCGAGGATCATGGGATTCATAATCAATGAAACATACATGGAATCAATACAAACGTATTGCCAAATGCTAGCAAGGGCACGATCGTGGTATATCGAAGCGATGGTGGGCTGGCGTCTGGGGAGGCAGTTTGCTTGACCCTTTTGTATGCCCTGTATATATACTATCTTCGGTATATCAATTACAAGGAGCAACTTGCTTCTCCAAGATTGAATTACGGTCCGGGTATCATCAGTTACGAGTAAATGATGAGGATATACCAAAGACTGCATTTAGGACTCGATATGGACACTACGAGTTTGTGGTTATGCCGTTTGGATTGACCAATGCACTCGCGGTGTTCATGGACTTGATGAATCGAGACTGCAGGCCTTACTTAAATCAGTTTGTTATCGTTTTTGTTGATGATATACTGATCTATTCAAAGACAGAACAAGAGCATGAGGATCATTTGAAGAAAGTCTTAGAACTACTGAGAGAGGAACAACTTTATGCTAAATTCTCAATGTGTGAATTTTGGCTAAAAGAGGTTCACTTCTTAGGACATGTCATAAACAAGGATGGGATTCATGTACATCCAACAAAGATTGAGGCGATTAAGAACTGGACTACCCCATCTACTCCAACAGAGATTCGTTCATTTCTGGGTTTGGCAGGCTATTACAGAAGGTTCATCGCGAGCTTTTTGAAGATCGCCTTGCCACTTACCACATTA
This sequence comes from Mikania micrantha, assembly GCA_009363875.1. NCBI lineage: Eukaryota > Viridiplantae > Streptophyta > Magnoliopsida > Asterales > Asteraceae > Mikania > Mikania micrantha. The sequence goes on from CM018695.1 coordinate 13,379,884, forward strand.
ACCCAGAAAAGTCAAGCGTTTATATGGGGTCAGAAACAAGAAGATGCATTCCAACTTCTTAAACAGAAGTTATGCAACTCCCCTATCCTTAGTCTTCCAGAGGGCAGTGATGATTTCATTGTCTACTGCGATGCTTCAAACCTTGGACTCGGTTGTATACTTATGCAACGGGACAAGGTGATTGCGTATGCTTCAAGACAGCTTAAGGTTCACGAGAAGAACTATACTACTCATGACCTTGAGTTAGAGGCTGTGGTGTTTGAATTGAAGATTTAGAGACACTACCTTTATGGTACTAAATGTGTCATCTATACAGACCACAAGAGCCTGCAACACATTCTCAATCAGAAAGAACTCAACATGAGACAACGACGTTGGGTTGAGCTTCTAACTGATTACGACTGTGAGATTCGTTACCATCCGGGTAAAGCCAATGTGGTAGTGGATGCTCTTAGTCGTAAGGAACCAGTCAAACCAATTCGTGTAAGAGCCATGGAGAAAAACACACAACCAAACTTGAAGGACTTGATTCGTATTGCACAACAACAAGTGGTGATAGACGATTAGCTGAAAACAGACTTAGACTGCTGAATTGAGAAGAAACTAGCACCTCGATCTGATGGGGTGTTATATCTCAACGGCCGCATTTGGATTCCAAAGTCAGAAGAATTGCGCACACTCATCTGTGATGAGGCACATAAGTCGCGATATTCAGTTCATCCTGGAGCAGATAAGATGTACCAAGACTTACGGGCATCTTACTGGTGGCCTGGAATGAAGAAAGACATAGCATTGTACGTGGGGAAGTGTCTAACATGTTCCAAAGTCAAAGCAGAACATCAAAAGCCTTCGGGACTTCTGCAGCAACCTGAAATTCCTCAATGGAAATGGGAACAAATTTCCATGGATTTCATAACTAAGTTGCCGAGAACTCCGCGAGGATTCGATTCGATTTGGGTGATCGTTGACCGACTCACCAAATCTGCTCATTTTCTCCCAATCCGAGAGGATTACAAGATGGAGAAGTTAGCTACTTTGTACATCAACGAAATCATTGCGCGTCATGGTACTCCAACATCCATCATTTCTGATCGTGATAGTCGTTTCACTTCTCGCTTTTGGCAATCATTACAAAAGGCTTTGGGAACCCGTGTAAATCTTAGCATGGCGTATCATCCCCAAACCGACGGTCAAAGCGAAAGGACTATCCAAACACTCGAGGACATGCTTCGTTCTTGTGTGATTGATTTCGGTGGGAGCTGGGATACTCATCTTCCACTCATCGAGTTTTCATACAACAATAGCTACCATACAAGCATTCAATGTGCACCATTCGAAGCTTTATATGGTAGGAAGTGCCGATCACCGGTCTGCTGGACCGAGGTTGGTGACTCACAGGTCGTAGGACCTGAACTCATTCAAGAAACAACAGATAAGATCACAATCATACAATCAAGACTTAAGGCCGCAAGAGATCGGCAGAAGAGTTATGCTGATCGACGTAGGAAACCGCTTGAGTTTCAAGTCGGTGACCTAGTCTTACTCAAGGTTTCTCCCTGGAAAGGCGTGGTCCGATTCGGGAAGAAAGGGAAACTTGCACCAAGGTACGTTGGACCTTTTGAGATCCTGGAAAGGATTGGTCGCGTAGCCTACAAACTCAAACTTCCGGTGGAGCTAAGCAATGTTTACGATACATTTCATGCATCGAATCTTAACAAATGCTTGGCGGATCATGATGTTCAGATTCCACTAGAAGACATTCAGATTCAAAACAACATGCAATTCATAGAACGTCCGGTTGAAATCATGGATCATGGAGTCAAGAAACTTAAACGTAGCCGTATCCCGATCGTAAAGGTACGATGGGAGGGAAAACGTGGTGCTGAGTTCACCTGGGAACGTGAAGACCAGATGAAGCTTAAGTACCCTCATCTTTTTACAGTACCTTCGGTTAGTTAATTTCGGGACGAAATTCCCTTAACTAGGGGAGACTGTAACATCTGTACATTTAGTCATAGTAGTTGTAAACAGTGTTAGAACAATGTGTATTTATGTCCAATCAGTCAATGTGATTCATATGTTCATGATTGTGTTTGTGTGTGATAGGATCTTAATTAATAGGAACAAGTATGTATTATTTATTTACAGTCGATTTCACTAGGCAAAAAACAGTATCGTATTATATCGAAACAGTGGTGAGACGACGTCAGATAAGGCAGGTAGCTGGACTCTGGGGTATGCCCTATACATAGCTGGACTCTGGGGTATGCCCTATACCTAAGGGTTCGCCCTGTAGGGTTCGCTTGATGATCAACAGTATATGTATAGGGCATACCCCAGAGTCCAGCTATGACGAATAGTATAGGGCATAGTCTAGCTATGCGTAGTGTTATGACGAATAGTATGACAAACGAATTACAGTCTGGGGTATAGGGCATACCCTAGAGTCCAGCTACCTGCCTTATCTGAAGCCGTCCCACCACTGTTTTGATATAATATGATATTGTTCTTGCCTAGCGGAATCGACTGTAAATAAATAATACATACTTGTTCCTATTTGATTAAGATCCTATCACACACAAAAACAATCATGAACATATGAATCACATTGACTGATTTGACATAAATACACATTGTTCTAACCTTGTTTACGACTACCCTGACTAAATGTACAGATGTTACAGTCTCCCCTAGTTAAAGGAATTCCGTCCCGAAATTAACTAGCCGAAAGTACTGTAAAAAGATGAGGGTACTTAAGCTTCATCTGGTCTTCACATTCCCAGGTGAACTCAGCACCACGTTTTCCCTCCCATCGTACCTTTATGATCGGAATACGGCTACGTTTAAGTTTCTTGACTCCATGATCCATGATTTTGACCGGACGTTCTATGAATTGCATGTTGTTTTCAATCTGAATGTCTTCCAGTGGAATCTGAACATCATGATCCGCTAAGCATTTCTTAAGATTCGATACATGAAACGTATCGTGAACATTGCTTAGCTTCACCGGAAGTTTGAGTTTGTAGGCTACGGGACCAATCCTTTCCAGAATCTCAAAAGGTCCAACGTACCTTGGTGCAAGTTTCCCTATCTTCCCGAAACGGACAACGCCTTTCTAGGGAGAAACCTTGAGTAAGACTTGGTCGCCAACTTGAAACTCAAGCGGTTTCCGACGTCGATCGGCATAACTCTTCTGCCGATCTCTTACGGCCTTAAGCCTTGATTGAATGATTGTGATCTTGTCTGTTGTTTCTTGAATAAGTTCAGGTCCTACGACCTGTGAGTCACCAACGTCGGTCCAACAGACCGGTGATCGGCACTTCCTACCATATAAAGCTTCGAATGGTGCACATTGAATGCTTGTTTGGTAGCTGTTGTTGTATGAAAACTCGATGAGTGGAAGATGAGTATCCCAACTCCCACCAAAGTCAATCACACAAGAACGAAGCATGTCCTCGAGTGTTTGGATAGTCCTTTCGCTTTGACCGTCGGTTTGGGGATGATACGCCGTGCTAAGGTTAACACGGGTTCCCAAAGCCTTTTGCAATGATAGCCAAAAGCGAGAAGTGAAACGACTATCACGATTAGAAATGATTGATGTTGGAGTACCATGATGTGCAATGATTTCATTGATGTACAGAGTGGATAACTTCTCCATTTTGTAATCCTCTCGGATAGGGAGAAAATGAGCAGATTTGGTGAGTCTGTCAACGATCACCCAAATCGAATCGTAACCTCGTGGAGTTCTCGGAAACTTAGTTATGAAATCCATGGAAATTTGCTCCCCTTTCCATTGAGGAATTTTAGGTTGCTGCAGAAGTCCCGAAGGCTTTTGATGTTCTGCTTTGACTTTGGAACATGTTAGACATTTCCCCACGTACAATGCTATGTCTTTCTTCATTCCAGGCCACCAGTAAGATGTCCTCAAGTCTTGGTACATCTTATCAGCCCCTGGATGAACTGAGTATCGCGACTTATGAGCCTCATCACAGATGAGTGTGCGCAATTCTTCTGACTTTGGAATCCAAATGCGGCCGTTGAGATATAACACCCCATCAGATCGGGCTTCTAGTTTCTTCCCAATTCCGCAGTCTAAGTCTGCCTTCAGTTGATTGTGTGTTACTACTTGTTGTTGTGCAATACGAATCAGGTCCTTCAAGTTTGGTTGTGTGTTGATCTCCATGGCTCTTACACGAATTGGTTTGACTGGTTCCTTACGACTAAGAGTATCCGCCACCATATTGGCTTTACCTGGATGGAAACGAATCTCACAGTCATAATTAGTCAGAAGCTCAACCCAACACCGTTGTCTCATGTTGAGTTTTTTCTGATTGAGAATGTGTTGTAGGCTCTTGTGGTTCGTATAGATGACACATTTAGTACCATAAAGGTAGTGTCTCCAAATTTTCAATGCAAAGACCACAGCCCCTAACTCAAGGTCATTAGTAGTGTAATTCTTCTCGTGAACTTTAAGTTGTCTTGAAGCATATGCAATCACCTTGTCCCGTTGCATAAGTACACAACCTAGTCCAAGGTTTGAAGCATCACAGTAGACAATGAAATCATCACTGCCCACTGGAAGACTAAGGATAGGGGAGTTGCATAACTTCTGTTTAAGAAGATGGAATGCATCTTCTTGTTTCTGTCCCCATATAAACGCTTGACTTTTCTGGGTTAATGTGGTAAGTGGCAAGGCTATCTTTGAAAAGTTCGCGATGAATCTTCTGTAATAGCCAGCCAGACCCAGAAATGAACGAATCTCTGTTGGAGTAGATGGGGTAGTCCAGTTTTTAATCGCCTCAATCTTTGCTGGATCTACATGTATCCCATCCTTGTTTATGACATGTCATAAGAAGTGAACCTCTTTTAGCCAAAATTCACACTTTGAGAATTTAGCATAAAGCTGTTCCTCTCTTTGTAACTCTAAGACTTTCTTCAAATGATCCTCATGCTCTTGTTCCGTCTTTGAATAGATCAGTATATCGACAATAAAGACGATAACAAACTGGTCTAAGTAAGGCCTACAGACTCGATTCATTAAGTCCATGAACACTGCAGGTGCATTGGTCAGCCCAAATGGCAAACCCACAAACTCGTAGTGTCCATATCGAGTCCTAAATGCAGTCGTTGGTATATCCTCATCATTTACTCGCAACTGATGATACCCGGATCGTAAGTCAATCTTTGAGAAGCAAGTTGCTCCCTGTAATTGATCGAACAGATCATTGATCCTAGGTAGAGGATACCTGTTCTTGATTGTCAACTTGTTTAGCTCACGATAGTCTATGCACATACGAAATGAACCGTCTTTCTTCTTGGCAAAAAGATCCGGAGCTCCCCAAGGAGAGAAACTCGGTCTTATGAAACCTTTGTCTAAAAGTTCTTGAAGTTGACTAGACAGTTCTTGCATCTCAGACGGTGCTAATCGATATGGTGACTTCGCCACTGGGTTTGCTCCAGGGACGAGATCGATTCTGAACTCCACTTGCCGGGTCGGTGGTAGTCCAGACAAGTCTTCTAGGAATACATCAGGATAATCTCTGATGCTTTCTTTTCAGGTTTCTTCTCTACCACGTGAGCCAGGAATGCATAGTATTTCTTCTTCAGATACTTCCTTGCCTTGATGCACGACACAATCTTCAATCCGCGGCAGGGTTTCTAGCCGTAAACTCTCATCGTCTCGCCGGATGGTAGGGGAATTCGAATAAGTTTCTCCGAACAAACAATTTCGGCATTGTTTTTGGATAACCAATCCATTCCTACTATGACTTCGAAGCTTCCAAGCGTCATAGGAATAAGATCGATGAGGAAAAGATGGTCGTGTAATCTTAATTCACAACCGTGTATTATGGAATCCACAATTATGGTCTTACCATTGGCTACTTCTACGGTGTAGGGAGAAGTAAGTATAGATGGTTGTATGTTAAACAAAGAAGCAATATGAGTAGAGACAAAACTTTTATCAGCACCAGTATCAAATATGATAGAAACGTAATGACCATTGATGAGAAATGTACCCGTGACGACTGCCGGCTCCTCGCGTGCTTCGGTAGCTCCGATAACAAAGGCACGAGCACTGGCAGTTGTGTTGTTGAGACGGGAACATTTGTTTCTGAAGTGTCGCTCTGCTCCATAGTTATAACAGGCTTTACCACCTGTAGTAGTAGTAGTAGAAGTAGTGGTAGCAATTGTAGCTGCAGCAAGATGAGTAACTCGGCATGTAGCTGCCAAGTGTCCCATCCGTCCACACTTGAGACATTTTCTGCATGGAATTGTGGGTAGATGATGGTATTGGCATTTGGTGCATAGTGGAAACGGGCCAGTATAAGGCTTTTTGGCCGTTGCAGGTTGTGGCATAGCAGTAATGGGTGTGGCTTGAGTGGGTGCAGCTACAGTCATGGCTGCGAAATTCTTGATTATCTTTTGCTTCTTCTTCTTGTGGTGGTGTTGCTCAGGTTTCTTGCCTTCATCAATCTGTGCTCTCTTGTACCCTTTTCGGGTGAGCACCCAGCCTTAACATATTCTTCGGTAAGATTAGCTCCAAGATGAATCGCCGCCTCTAGAGTAGTGGGGTTATTCCCCATAACAGTTCCTCTGACGACTAGAGGTAAGCCTTCAATGTACTTCTCTATCCTGCGGGATAGAGGAGTAACTAGATGTGGCACCAGAATGCACAACTCATGGAAACGAGTTGTATATTTTGCGTTTTCGCCACTGTCTTGCACTAAATTCCACATCTCCACCTCAAGTTTCTTCAGCTCATGTCATGGACAAAACTTTTCCACAAGCAGATTCTTGAAACCGTCCCACGGTAATGCTAATGCGACTTCCCGTCCTCTGGTGTTCTTCTCAAAATTCCACCAGGTGAGTGCGCCCTTGTGAAAAGCGCTTGAGGCCATCTTGACCTTCAGATTTTCAGGACATCCTATGAAGTTGAGAATATCCTGAATGCTTTCCAGCCACTGCAGCAGGCCGGTAGCTCCTTCAGTACCAGCGTACTTAGGAGGTTTAGCATCATTGAACTGCTTGAAAGTGAAGTTAGCAGTTCCAGTGTTGTTGGTGTTTGAGTTGTTTGCTGAGTCACTGGTACTTCCTCGAAGATTCTGAGTAATATCAGTGACCATACCCGGAATGACATCCCTCATGTGTAAAGCGATGGCTCGAGCAATTTTGTTGATCTCATCATCATTACCACTTGTTGAACCCCCTCCGGTAGGGTCACGTCGAGGAGGCATTCTACGAATAGAAGCCACAAGTGGGTCAGTAATGAGGAAAGATACAATTGAATTTACATGATAAAGTTAGTAATATGTCCATACTACTAATATTATCATTCAATTGTAATATGAGCCGGTACACGTATAAGTAATCAACTTATTTGCGTACTTCTCATATGAATATGTACAATGTCTCATGATTTCTCTCCACCAAACCTACACACTGACACTTTCCCAATATACCGAAGATAGAATATATATATGGCATACAAAAGGGTCAAGAAAGCTGCCAGCCCAGTCGCCATCCCACCACCGCTTCGATATACAACGATCATGCCCTTGCTAGCATTTGGCAATTCGATTGTATTGATTCCCCAAGTATGTTCCATTGATTAAGAATCCCATGATCCTTGATCCTCTGAACTATGATTGAATCTATCAATGAATTATGGTTGTATTATGGTTGAATTATGTTTGCACTTACTAACAATTGTTAACATGTAGAACTAAACCATATGTATGCTCTACATTTTTCCCGTTAACCTATGTTAGTAAGTACTAAGCATGTAATCACTTAAGAATTTCACTTAAGGTTTACATTTAAAGAATGTTCACAACTTGATTGATTCACACTTGATTGACTCATCTTTGATTGATTCACACAATGATTGAATCTCAAATGGTTGTATCTCATATGTTTGACTAATGTTCAATGATTCCAGTTGTTCCCGGATTTTCACTTCAAATACGAACACCGAATTTCCCTTGTCATACTGAAGTTAGTTTATATATAGGGCATACGTAGGGTCAAGCTAACTGCCTGCCCAGCCGACATCCCACCACCACTTCAGTATGCCAGAGTTTGGCCGCCGTTTGTATGTGAAGCTAGGATCCCAACTCTTGATTGATTATGATTGATTCATGATTGTCTCTTGTACTATGAATATGATTATGATTGTGTAAACCATGGTTCTTGATTTACTTGAAATCAAAACCTTAGGTTTTAGTATAGGTGTCCTAGGTTAATTAGCCTAGGTTCCCAATACTTACAGTATTGAGTATAATGATATCCTTGTGTGAACTTCAACTAATGAATGCTGTTACACATATTCTAAGTTATGAAGTCCTAATGATAATGAATACCTGAACATGATAACATGATAAGGATTTCAGATCAAAGATACTAAGAATACAGATCTTTGCCTCTAAATCCCTCTGATGAACTCTGGTTGAGAATTTCAGATCAAGGATACTAAGAATACAGATCTTTGCCTCTGAAATCCTTTGATGACTATGTGTTGAGAAATTTAATTCGGTTTCTAAAATTATAGAATCCCGATCCAACTTTCTTGACTCGACATCTAATCTTTGAAAGGTATCCCTAAGATCTTTCCAGCTTCTTGTAGACTTAATGCTTACTTAAGTTTACTTAGATCCTAAGTATCCTCAAGCCTATAGCACTTAGTCCTATGGGGTAGCTTAGGTTATAGTCTAGGTCATTAATTATTGGGTTTTTACTAGTTCTCTACAACCTTGGCTCTGATACCAACCTGTCACACCCCCTGCGCCGCGTGCGGAATCCACGGCGCGGTGACGATTGATGGTTGAATCATGAACAAGTATTGAATAAGGACAACCACAATGAGTTACCAAATTTCATAAAGTTTAGACAGTTGTTTAGTTACAGACATTCAAACAAGACAATTAAACAATAAGGATTTTAATGTGTTTCTAAATCCATCCTAGCATGTTTCTTCATCTTGTTTTATCTTAAACGGTCTCCTTAGTTGTCCTTCAAAATGTCTTAAACCTGATTACCTGAAACACGTGAAAAGTAACTGTCAACTACAAAAGTAGTTGTTGAGAACAATAGGTTTAACATCTGTAAATATGATTCAGCATTGTAAGGCATATGTATGAAGCAGTAATGAAAATACATGGATGGTTGTAACCCAAACTAACATCAAGTATGTATAATGTGTCCAAACAGTCATCAGACTGTTTGCTAGAAAAACCAACATATAATCAAGTCCCAAACTACATTTGGTGTTAGAGAATTTGTCAGTAACTTTGAATAACCAGAATGCATCCAAATCTGCAGTTAGCTTTTAAAACAAATTCAAAAGCTAACTCCAGATTTGCCGTAACCAAATGTGTCCGCTTTCCCTTGTTGTGATCACCCAGTACTAACGCTAATGAATATGTAACTTGATGTGTGTATAAGTTTGTTCACAACGATGAACACCATGCTTTTGAATAGTTTGATTTGAAACCTTCGATTGAATGCCTTATTTGATATCATGTTTTGAAAACCTTGTTTGAATACCATGAATTGAAATCCTTTGATTGAATACCACCATGAAAACCATTGCTTGAATACCTTGCTTTGAAGCCATTGATTTAACACTGAGAATGATGTCCTTGTATAATAACAAGGTTTATGAAATATTATTTTCGAAAGCACGTGTTTATAGTAAAAGAGTTTATAAATCTAATTGTTTAAAAGTATTTATCATTTATAAAACCACTTAAGTAAAACTGCTATAAAACAATTTAAAGAACCTTTATAAAACCTTTTTAGTAGAAAATGTTTAATAGTTGATAAAATCCTTTAAAACAGTTGATGAATCCATTGAATTTGTACGGTAAACCTGTAATGTTTGTAAAGTAGCCCAAATCCTGTATCATGAAATATGATTGTAATAAGAGTATTTGATCACGTGTTCCACCCCAAAAAAGTTGTAAAACAGTAAAAGAGGGGCTAATGTTCTCACCTGTCTGCAGTAGACTCTGAACTATAACAAGTAGCACGTAGCAAACATGACTTCTAACTGGTTCCTAAATCATTGTAATCATACATAGAATATAAGATTTATGATTGTATAGACTTTGATTTCATTGATTGACTTGCGTTATCTTGAATTGATTAACTCTTGAATGCTTGTTCTCATGTTTAAGAATGTTGTGTGAATTTGAAAATCATGATTGAGTCACTTGATTGATAATTGATTCATGAAGAGAAGTGTCATGTTCTTTTATACTCCACTTGTATGCATAAAATAACAAATGTTTATGATTATGATAACTCTTGCTTAACATGTAATTTGAAGAGATGTTTAAACTGTTTAAGTCTTTGAGACTATGGTTTGATCTCGTAATTCTGTTAAGTTATAAACTTAACCCGTATAAGATCAATTCACAACTATTTTAAGTTGTGGGTCCAACATTTGGGCCTTGAGCCCATGAGACCATGGTGGGCTTAATCAAAGGCCATAGACCAATTGGGTGTGGTGTTAGGCCAACTAAATGTGTGGTCTAATTACACTTATATGGGCCTAAGCATGCATATGGGCCTGTTAAGTGAATTGTTGGGTTCCATGGGTCGGTTAACCACAATTTGGGCCAAAGAAAAAGGGGTTGGGCCGGTTGCATCATGGTGGCTAGTAAATGTTTGGGTTAATCAATTGGGCTACATATGACTAGTGTGCCAAGAGTTCTACTGGGATTGATCTAATCATGTGGGCCGAACCAACTATGTCGTTTGGGCTTTGTATTTTCTCGGCTAAGAAGAAGATGGTCACAGCCTCCATGCAGCGAACCTGGGTAGAGGTTTAGCAGAAGGTTCGGCCATTAGTCAGCGAACCTTCGAGTCCATTTAGAGTTGGGTTTCGGCTAAACTCACGGTTGGTATATAAATAGGTTCGGATCCTACTGATGGAAGGTTCGTGAGTTACATGTAAGGACCAAGGTTCGTGCAACATGTAGGCTTCGTCTGCATCACAGGGGTTCGCCGAACCCATGAAGGGTTCGTTCCAGTAGAAGGTTCGCCACAGGTTCTAAGGTTCGGTGTTTACATGCGGCTAATAGGTTCGACGAGGTGGTTGTTTTGCAGAAAGGTTCGTGAGCAGCACCTGCACATGGTTCGTCATCTCAGGTTCGGTGATCAAGGATGAGAGGTTCGTTGAGGGCTCGGTGTTCATGGTTGGTAACAAGGTTCGGCTGCGAGTTGAAGGTTCGGTGATCAAGCTTTGGCGAACCCCACACTAAGGTTCGCCACCCCTAACCGCGAACCTGTACAGCAACCATCATCATCCTCCTTCATACACTTAGGTTATAAGCTGTTTAGACATCGTGGACATGCCAGGGAAGGTTTCCTACGATGCATAATGTGTGTAGTAGGGTTTGTATACGATTTATAAAGTTGGGTTGATATATAACACGAAAACCCTATTTTTCATGATCTTTCTCGAAGCATACCTTGATTTTGGCCGGAAAAATGCACATATCTCTTGTACTTTCGTGTAGAGGATGTCAAGAGCTACGTGTAGACACCAAGAACGCCTAATTCCGTTGAGAAACGAGTGAGATACGAGGCTTGGAAGCTTGATTTTTTTCTAGTGAGAGGTGGGAGACGAAAATTGTAGAGAGAGAGGGTAAGGGCTGCATGAAATGCAGAAAATGAGGGGAATTAAGGGCTTTTATGCCCCGGGTGTTTCCCCGCGTGTTCGGTCTCGCTCGGTGTCGGTTTCGCATATTTTTACGTATGCATCATTACAATTAAGAAAATAATATTTTGAATTGTTTTTGATGAGTTTCAAAATTGTAAAAATGTAAAATAATATATTTTACTTATTTTCATTTTTTTCGTTCATTGTCAGACCGTTAAACGAATACAATTACGTGTATACCCGCAATCGCGTACGTTTTTCGATCGTATTAATTATTTATAGTTGTTTACTCGTAATTATAAGTTCAACATTCGTATCATTATGAATCGTCACCCATAACTATACTCAGTCTCGCTTACGTATTACGATTTTGTTTAATTAATTCGTTTGTCATAATATTCGTCTAAACACTACGCATTAACACTATCCCATTACATCAAAAGCAGTATATGTATAGGGCATACCCCAGAGTCCAGCTACCTGCCTTATCTGACGTCGTCCCACCACTGTTTTGATATAATACTATACTGTTCTTGCCTAGCGGAATCGACTGTAAATAAATAATACATACTTGTTCCTATTTGATTAAGATCCGATCACACACAAACACAATCATGAACATATGAATCACATTGACTGATTTGACATAAATACACATTGTTCTAACACTGTTTACGACTACCCTGACTAAATGTACAGATGTTACATTTTACCCGAAACCATAATCACGTATAATTACGCAAGTTTTAATAAAATCGCATATATACTTACACGGTTTAGTTAAACGATTTCAAAGACACACGTACATATGTATACACGTTTCTAACAATCTAACCTACGTGTGTTGACACGTATGTGATTACACGCATTAAACGACATCCTGAATAACACAATGTAATTGTTAAAACACAGATTCTTCGTAGAGGGTTATCTACGCGAGTTCACGTGTGTTCAATCATTCTACTGCTTTCAAAGGTGCGTACACGACCCCTTTTCTTATTTGAACTGTTTTGGGGGAGAAAACATGTGCAACAAACATTTTAGATACATATCACTTGCATGAGTTAACTGTTTACATTAAGTGCGAACACAACATTACAAGTCCTTACATATCAAACCGTTTAGTTTTCCGTAGTGCAAAGCGTGGTAGTTGGAAATAGATCTATTGGGTTTGACAAACCTCACTTGGTAGATTGTAGGTCTACGCAAGTGTTTGACTAGCCAATTCACATTACTATTGTTTGTGCTAGACAATAGTGGAAAAGGAAAATTACATTCTAACAGTCAGCTTCGGTGTTGACCGCTTATGTAAATAGTACAAATTACTAGCTATCATGACTATGCATGTGTGATTATGTTATCTGCGAACATTTCATTTCAAACAGTTGTTTCAAACATTTGTGATTAAACAAACCTGTGTATGCACCAACCATTGTGTTGATTTGATTTACATGTTTTCTCAGGACGTTAAGGTACAAGAGCAATCAAGCATGGACTAGGATGTGGAGTCGCATGCATATTTTAAATTTTGTGTTTTGAATTTGAACATTTAAGATTTTGAGTTGTAATTTACAGTTTTCAAACCGTTACGTTTGTTATTGTTTTAAAAACGCTTCCGCAACGTTAGAACTTTGATATTACAGTTTTAGACCAAAGTTATGTTTGAAAAGCATATAGAGGTCTTCGTTATGTCTAATGATCTGAGATCCTGGTTTGTCACGTCCCAAACGGAATGATTCCGTTAGTTGAAATTTGGGGGTGTGACTGTCACACCCCGAGCCGGCGGGGTAGGATCGAGTTTCCCCGACGGGCAGAAGGTTCCCGGGGCGCGATATCGAGAGTGATAATCGAAATGATCAGATTGTTTACATTGCACATGATATATAAATGAGAAACTTGCTAAAATAAAATAGAATTACAAAGTTAAATTACATCAGTTAAGTTTATAATTTAACAATGTAAATCTACTATAACATCATAAGTCTTCAATCTTGTATCTGCACAAGATATACAAAATAACTGTGTATGATGTCCAAAAATATGCAGGTCCAAAAAGCTAGGTCCTCTATCCGTAACCTAGTCCAAAAGAAACAACTCTTCAGTTGACCTGTTCGTCACCTGAGAAGTCATGCAAAATAAAGTCAACACATGGTTGGTGAGTTCATATAATTTAGTAATTGAAAATGATTTGAAAACCTCTTTCGGTAAAGACCCTAACCTCATTAACTTCAATGTAATACCCATATCGGTATGCTTAAATATAGGGCATACCCTGAGTCGAGCCTACAAGCCCGCCCAGACGCCATCCCACCACATACTAATATGCATATGACACTGTTGTTAATGACAATTACACATTTTTACCCTACACACCTCTGATTTAGATTATGCTTTCCAAAACTTGATTTACCTTTGAATCTCTTGAGTTTCATCATAGACATATGATTTCCCAAAAGTCAGTGATAGAAATAAAATGTTAAATATTTAATTTAATAAATAAATAAAACATTTAAATACAACTAAGACATGATGATTGGGCCTTATTTGACTCAATCAATTAGACTTAGTTGTTGGTGGTTGTCCAAGTTGTAACCTCTCACACGTGACCCATGTCAGGTCTAACTCACAAGGAGTACACCTGAACTGAGCGGGATTTTAATGTTTTGCCCGTTACAGCCTGACCCAATGGTCTTCTGTATCTGAAAGGGACTTTAAGGATATCCTTTGATTCTTGATCTCTTGATTTGACTTTGATATTGATTTCATTTGATCGTTCATGTTATTGCCCGTATAGCCTGATTACAAGAGCCTTCTATACCTGAAAGGGACTTTATATGTGTGTTACACGTGGTCTTGATTCCCTATACAACTGACATCCACCTTAACTTGAATGTTAATGATTTCATTAGATCATAATGATTTCATTATTTCCATGATTCACACACATTTATGATTTCTGATTCCTTGAGTCTCTTGATCTTTAGAATTCCCATGATTCACAATGATAATTGATTCTTGAATATGATTCTTTGTTCTCAGATCCCACACTGAGTTATGATTCCTTTGAATATGATCTTTTGATTTAGTTCCTTTGATTTCACTTTGAATTTAGATTCTTGAATTTGAGCTTGATGGACTCAGGGTTTATTCAGAGTTTAAATTTAAAGTACTACTCATAAGAGTACTTTAATTAACTTGATAATTTGATCTGTTTAATAATTACCTAGACAGGAGTCTAGGAGTATCAAATAATATATATATGTAAAACATATAATAAATAAAAGCATTTAAATAAACAGTTTAAATAAAAACAGTTTACGCATGCTTCTCAGCCCCGCTTTTTTAAACAAAATGTTCGAAAAGGGGCAATGAACTCACCTGTGCTGCTATGTAAATGATCTACACAAAATGCGCGCTCTTGTTTGTAAGCTAAGTATCTTCGGTTCCTGAGTTATTTTATAAGAGTTGAATATAATAAGTACACGTAATAGTCGTTGTGCCTAAGGTTGGGTCTTGTTGTGTGTGCAACTAGGTGTCTTAGTACTAAGTGTATCTAAGATCCAATCTATCTTAGTTACCCTTTTTAATGATCCCAATTTCCGTAGTTTAGTTACAATGACTTACTTTTATATTTTAGAAATTTCGGCAGAGTTTCCCTTGCATTTAGTTCAAATCCAAACAATGCTATTGTCTATTTTACAACAAAAGTCCAATCAATGATGTTACAACCACTTTTATAACTAAGTAAACTTAAAAGAAATCAATGACATTTACATAAAGTCCATTTCAGTTTAATTTAACAAGATTTTAGAAAACTATTAAATTAACTTTTAAATAAGTTCACCATACCTTTATTTTTATCAAAATATTATTACTAAAATTTACATAATTATTTAAGGGATGATGGGCCTAACTAAGCCCCATTGGGCCCAAGTAAGCCCATTGATCGAATTTGAGTTCTTTGTTTCATTCAACATGGCCCATTAACGTATCTAAGTTAATTGTACATGTCAAGTCTTTTAATAGGTTAGTGTTAATGATTAAGACAGTACCCACGTTTAGTTCATTGTTTCATCGAATTCAGATTGCATGCCTTACCAACCAGCGAACCTTTGGGCCCAGGCCAAGGTTCGGCTAACTAACCTTCCCAGCCCTTTGGGTTCGTCTAAGGCTATGGTTCGCTGGTCCTCCGGTTAAACAAGTAGGGTTCGGCTTGCATGTTGGGTTCGTGGTTGAGGGTTCGCCATGCAAAGCTCGTGAGTCCTAGGTTCGTCTCATGTAAGGTTCGGCCAATGAACCAGTCCGGCGAACCTTGAGAGGTTCGGCACCCAAAGGTTCGGTGCAGGCTGGCACAGGGTTCGTCTGCAGGGTGGTCAGGTTGACAGGTTCGTTGCATGCAAGGCAGGGTTCGGTGCCCAGGGTTCGTTCCTAATTCGGCCAACCAAGAAGAAGGTTCGGCTGGTCCTTAGCCGCCTGAAAAGGTTCGGCCGACTGGGTGGAACCACGAACCTGTGCTATCATCTTCTTCCACGGTTCCGACCTGTTACAAAGAAATCCCTACGACCCCTTAATTGTTCATACACGCAGATGTGAGTGACCTATTGCATTGGTTTAGTTTCGACATCAAGAGGTTATGAGAATCGAGATTTACACTAAAACCCGAATTATAAACTGAAATTTACCTCACAAATCGGCGGATGAAATGCTAGATCTCTTGTACTTCCAGAATCTACGTGAAGAGGGGATCGTTTTGACACTATGAGCTCGTGAAATGGTCGTGATCCAAGTGATTTCTTGTAGAGAGAAGGTTGTTTTCGGTTTAAGGGAGAGAGTTTGTAGAGAGAGAGAGAAACGAGTCTTAGAGAGAGAGAAAGGTAGGTGGTGATAGTTATGGGAATTTAATGTCATCTTAAAGGCTTAAACTCACCCGGTCGTTCGGTCTCGTTCGGTTTCGCGTAAAATGCCGGTTTCACGTAGTTTTCGTGGTGAAACGACATGCTTTATGAAAATAGAATTTATAAAATTATTCCAAGTTGTGATTCCTAATAAATTAACTAATATCTTCTTGTTTATTTAAATAAAAATATTAATTCACTGTTTAAATCAAAATGTACGGTCGTCGCGCGTATTCGTTCGAATCGTCACCCGTACGAACACAACGATAACTATACTTTTCAATCTTGTTTTGTAATTATAGAATATCATTCAGAATGTTAAACTTTCAGATATATTCGTACAGATCGTCACCTATACGAATAACCCGTCAATTTAGCATTCACGTAACGATATTCGTGTTGTTTTGTTTTGTAAAGCCTCACATACGTTTTTACATAATAATTCCTAACAAACAATCATATGATGGTTCTGTGTTGCCAGATAATTATCTGACTCAAGGACCATTGTTCTGAACTGTGTTTCTGTTAAATGTTTCTGAATTTGTTCTATAATAACACAAAATGATAATGATAAATGATATGAATAATGAAACGTACTGCAATGTATATGATTCGTACCTGTTTACTGTTCATGATACTGTTTAAGATCACTGTTCCGGTGACGGTTCCGGCACTGATGTTACAGTCTCCCCTTGTTAGAGAAATTTCGTCCCGAAATTTATGAGTTGTTGTCGGGTACAGCTTCATCTTCAAACAGTTGGGGATACCTTGACTTCATGTGATCTTCGCGTTCCCAAGTAAACTCGGGTCCACGTCTTGAATTACATCGAACCTTTACAATCGGAATACGGCTTCGCCTCAGTTGTTTAACCTTACGATCCATAATCTCCAAAGGTTCTTCTATGAAATGTAACTGTTCATCTACTTGATTTTCTTCAATCGGAATGACGAGAGACTCGTCAGCAAGGCATTTCTTTAGGTTTGAGACGTGAAACACGTCATGCACACCACTGAGTTCATCCGGTAATATCAGTCGATAAGCAACAGGACCAATACGCTCGATGATCTCGAACGGTCCCACGTATCATGGTGCTAATTTGCCTTTCTTTCCAAAGCGTACTACGCCTTTCCATGCAGATACCTTCAACATTACTCGGTCTCCCACTTGGAATTTCAACGGCTTGCGCCGTTTGTCGGCGTAGCTCTTTTGTCTACTCCTTGTTGCTTGTAATCTTCTTTGAATCTGAGCTATCTTGTCAGTGGTTTCTTGAATGAGTTCTGGCCCAGTTATTCGATTGTCTCCAACTTCAGTCCAACAGATCGGTGATCGACATTTCCGGCCGTAAAGAGCCTCGAATGGTGCACATCCGATACTGCTGTGGTAACTGTTATTGTAGGAGAACTCAATCAGTGGCAAATGAGAATCCCAGTTCCCACCGAAGTCCAATACACAGGTTCTTAACATGTCCTCTAGGGTCTGAATAGTACGTTCGCTTTGACCATCCATTTGTGGGTGGTAAGCTGTACTAAGATTTAACTGTGTCCCTAGAGATTTCTGCAGTGATTGCCAGAACCTTGATGTAAATATGCTGTCTCGATCAGAAATAATAGACAATGGCACACCGTGGCGTGCCACTATCTCGTTAATGTACAATCTTGCCAGTTTGTCCATCGTGAAAGTCTCACGCATTGGCAAGAAGTGAGCAGATTTTGTCAGACGGTCAATGATCACCCAAATTGTATCGTGACCACTAGAAGTGCGGGGTAGCTTGGTAATGAAATCCATAGCTATTTGTTCCCACTTCCAGAGCGGAATCTCAGGCTGTTCCAGTAAACCAGACGGTCTCTGGTGTTCCGCCTTTACCTTCGCACACGTTAGACATTGACCGACGTATTCGGCTATGTCTTTCTTCATTCCAGGCCACCAATAGAATCCACGCAACTCTTGGTACATTTTATCAGTGCCTGGATGAACAGAGTATTTGGTCTTGTGTGCCTCATCGAAGATAAGTTTTCTCAATTCATCTACCGCCGGAATCCATATACGTTCCCGGGAGTAGATCATTCCATCAGTTTTCGTGTCGAACTGTTTCTCTGCTCCACAATCAAGTTCCTTCTTCAGATTACCTCGGTCTAGTGCTTCTTGTTGTGCTTGAATGATCTTGTCACTTAAACTGGTCTGCACGGTTATCCCGATTGCTCTAACACGTAGGGGTTTGACTCGTTCCTTCTGGCTCAAGGCATCAGCTACAACGTTCGCCTTTCCCGGATGGTATTTGATCACA
This sequence comes from Mikania micrantha, assembly GCA_009363875.1. Lineage (NCBI taxonomy): Eukaryota > Viridiplantae > Streptophyta > Magnoliopsida > Asterales > Asteraceae > Mikania > Mikania micrantha. The sequence goes on from CM018695.1 coordinate 13,398,729, forward strand.
CAATCATAATCATTCAGAAGTTCAACCCAACGGCGTTGTCGCATGTTGAGCTCCTTCTGATCAAAGATGTGCTGCAGACTCTTGTGATCGGTGAATATGGTACACTTGGTGCCATATAAGTAATGTCTCCAAATCTTCAGTGCGAAGATTACAGCTCGCAGTTCAAGATCATGAGTAGTGTAGTTCTTCTCATGAACCTTTAACTGTCTTGAGGCATAAGCGATAACTTTTTCACGTTGCATCAGTACACAACCAAGTCCCTGATGGGAAGCGTCACAGTTCACAACAAAGTCATCGCATCCTTCTAGAAGAGATAGGATTGGAGCATCACATAGTTTCTGTTTCAGTGTCTGAAAAGCATCTTCTTGTTTCTGCTCCCAGACAAACGGTTCACTTTTCTGAGTTAGTTTAGTGAGAGGCAAAGCTATCTTAGAAAAGTTTGAGATAAACCTTCTATAATAGCCTGCCAATCCCAGAAAAGACCGTATCTCCGTCGGTGTCTTCGGAGTGTCCCAATTCTTTATCGCTTCAATCTTGGCAGGATCTACATGAATTCCCTCGCTGTTAACTACATGACCCAGAAATTGAACTTCTCTTAGCCAGAATTCGCATTTGGAGAATTTGGCATAAAGTTTCTTTTCCTTCAACAGCTCCAAGATCTTTCTGAGGTGTTGCTCGTGCTCTGTTTTGGTCTTGGAATAAATCAGTATGTCATCAATAAAGACAATGACAAACTGATCCAAGTACGGCTTGCACACTCGGTTCATGAGGTCCATGAAAACCGCTGGTGCATTTGTCAATCCGAAAGGCATCACCATAAACTCGTAATGCCCATATCTGGTTCGGAATGCCGTCTTTGGTATGTCTTCGTCTTGAACTCTAAGTTGATGATATCCAGACCGCAAGTCAATCTTTGAGAAATATTGAGCTCCTTGCAATTGGTCAAACAAATCATCAATCCTCGGCAATGGATACCGATTCTTGATGGTCAGTTTGTTCAGCTCCCTGTAATCTATGCACATTCTGAACGATCCGTCTTTCTTTTTCACAAACAAGACTGGAGCTCCCCAAGGTGAGTAGCTAGGTCTGATGAAACCCTTATCAAGTAGCTCCTGTAACTGATTAGACAATTCCTGCATCTCTGAAGGTGCTAACCTGTAAGGAGATTTAGCAACTGGGGTTGCTCTAGGAACTAAATCTATTCTGAACTCTACCGGTCGCGCAGGTGGCAAACCGGGTAGGTCTTCAGGAAATACTTCTGGATACTCTTTCACTATCGGCACGTCTTGAATCTTTTTCTTATCCTTCTCCTTTTCCACCACATGAGCCAAGAATGCCACGCACCGCTTCTGTAGACACTTACGTGCCTTTATGCAAGAGATGATTTTGACACTTCGTTTTGCTTGATCCCCTTTAACTTCCAATACGCGATCACTCGGCAATGGAATTCGAAGCAGCTTTTCAGAACAGATGACTTCCACTCGATTAGAAGAAAGCCAATCCATTCCAACAATGATATCGAAACTACCCAACTCCATCGGTATCAAATCGATGGTGAATGTATGACCATTAAGTGTCAATGGGCAATTCCTATAAACTGTACTAACTGAAATCTGTTTCCTGTTAGCTACTTCTATGATATAAGGGGAATCTAACTATTCCTCTATAGAATCTAATTGGCATGCAAAATCGGCAGAGATAAAACTCTGGTCCGCACCAGTGTCAAATAGAACAGATGCATAAAATTCATGTAAGAGAAACGTACCAGTGACCACATTTGGGTCCTGGCGTGCAGCTAGTGCTTCAATGGCAAAGGCTCGTCCACGAGGAGCTTGAACTGCCTGTTGAGCCTTCTTCGGGCAGTTCTTTGCAAAGTGGCCTTGTTCGCCACAATTGAAGCATCCACCATTGTTCTGATTAGCTGGTGGAGGAATAGCCAAAGCAGCATTGTTGACTGCATGGTTAGGTGTCATCCGGCAGTGTTGGATCCAATGGCCCTTTTTTCCACATCCCGTACATTGCTTGCAGGGAGTGTTAGCAATGTGATGATACTGACACTTGGTACACAAAGGATGTGGACCAATATACTGTTTCTTGGGCACATTTTGTTGTGCCACAGCTACATGGTTGAGGGGAGTAGCCACAGTGTAGTTCTTAATGAATTTCTGTTTCTTCTTCGGATGTTGCTGGTGATGAGGTTCTTTGAAGACTCTTCTTTCTCTTACCAGTGTCAGCCTCTTTCTTCAGAACTCCAGATGCAACCATCAGATCAGTGAGTTTCCTAGACAATCTCACTGCAGATTCAACAGAAGTAGGGTTGGCTGAAACAACCATACCCTGAATGTAGGAGGGAAGTCCACCCACATATCTGTCTATTCTTTTCTCCAAGGTTGGTACCATGTCTGGCACTAAAGCAACTAACTCGTGGTAACGAGTAGTGTAACCCATGTGATCAGCCCCCTTCATCACATGGTTGGATAGTTCAACCTCCAACTTCTGCAGCTCATTCTTGGGGCAGAATTATGTTCGCAGCAGTGTCTTGAAGTCTTCCCATGGCATTGCCATGGCTTCTTCTCTTCCTCGGGCATTGATCTGACTGTTCCACCAGGTCAGAGCCCGTTTGTTGAATGTTCCAGCTGAGTAACGGACTTTGTGATGTTCTGGACAGCTGCAGAGGTCCAGAGTGGTTTCAATCTTTTCAATCCATTGGATTAATCCAACGGCGCCTTCAGATCCACTAAAGCTGGGTGGTTTACATCCTACGAATGACTTGTAGGAGTAGTGTGAGGTACCACCAGTATTCCCACTGGCTTCTCCTGATAAGTTGCCAGTGTTGTTGATCTCATTGCGAAGACGAAGAAACATCTCCGGTATTGCCTCTTTCATCTGATTGGTCATCTGGCTACTCAGTAACGTCACCAAAGCGATAGTTACAGGATCCAAAACAGGTGTTGTGCCTGAACCAGATGCCTGGGTTAGCAGTAGAGGAGGAGGAGGCGGTGGAGGAGGTGGCGGTGGTGAGTCAGCTGGTGATGGTGTCGAAGAGTGTGGAGCTAAACCATGAGGTGGTAATAAGGGAGTCTGTCTTCTCGGCGGCATTCTGATCATAACCAATAAAAGTATCAGTTAGTGCAATGATCGAATACAGAAGACAATATGCAAATAAGTCTTAAGTCCTAAGTTCTCCACATGCAGGGTCCCTAGGTTATAGTCTAGGCCAAACCGTTTAAATAAGTGACCTATATTTCTCTATAACCATGGCTCTGATACCAATCTGTCACACCCCGAGCCGACGGGGTAGGATCGAGTTTCCCCGACGGGCGGAAGGTTCCCGGGGCGCGATATCAAGAGTGATAATCGAAATGATCAGATTGTTTACATTGCACATGATATATAAATGAGAAACTTGCTAAAATAAAATAGAATTACAAAGTTAAATTACATCAGTTAAGTTTATAATTTAACAATGTAAATCTACTATAACATCATAAATCTTCAATCTTGTATCTGCACAAGATATACAAAATAACTGTGTATGATGTCCAAAAATATGTAGGTCCAAAAAGCTAGGTCCTCTATCCGTAACCTAGTCCAAAAGAAACAACTCTTCAGTTGACCTGTTCGTCACCTGAGAAGTCATGCAAAATAAAGTCAACACATGGTTGGTGAGTTCATATAATTTAGTAATTGAAAATGATTTGAAAACCTATTTCGGTAAAGACCCTAACCTCATTAACTTCAATGTAATACCCATATCGGTATGCTTATATATAGGGCATACCCCTGAGTCGAGCCTACAAGCCCGCCCAGACGCCATCCCACCACATACTAATACGCATATGACACTGTTGTTAATGACAATTACGCATTTTTACCCTACACACCTCTGATTTAGATTATGCTTTCCAAAACTTGATTTACCTTTGAATCTCTTGAGTTTCATCATAGACATATGATTTCCCAAAAGTCAGTGATAGAAATAAAATATTAAATATTTAATTTAATAAGTAAATAAAACATTTAAATACAACTAAGACATGATGATTGGGCCTTATTTGACTCAATCAATTAGACTTAGTTGTTGGTGGTTGTCCAAGTTGTAACCTCTCACACGTGACCCATGTCAGGTCTAACTCACAAGGAGTACACCTGAACTGAGCGGGATTTTAATGTTTTGCCCGTTACAGCCTGACCCAATGGTCTTCTGTATCTGAAAGGGACTTTAAGGATATCCTTTGATTCTTGATCTCTTGATTTGACTTTAATATTGATTTCATTTGATCGTTCATGTTATTGCCCGTATAGCGTGACTACAAGAGCCTTCTATACCTGAAAGGGACTTTATATGTGTGTTACACGTGGTCTTGATTCCCTATACAGCTGACATCCACCTTAACTTGAATGTTAATGATTTCATTAGATCCTAATGATTTCATTATTTCCATGATTCACACACATTTATGATTTCTGATTCCTTGAGTCTCTTGATCTTTAGAATTCCCATGATTCACAATGATAATTGATTCTTGAATATGATTCTTTGTTCTCAGATCCCACACTGAGTTATGATTCCTTTAAATATGATCTTTTGATTTAGTTCCTTTGATTTCACTTTGAATTTAGATTCTTGAATTTGAGCTTGATGGACTCAGGGTTTATTCAGAGTTTAAATTTAAAGTACTACTCATAAGAGTACTTTAATTAACTTGATAATTTGATCTGTTTAATAATTACCTAGACAGGAGTCTAGGAGTATCAAAAAATATATATATGTAAAACATATAATAAATAAAAGCATTTAAATAAACAGTTTAAATAAAAACAGTTTACGCATGCTTCTCAGCCCCGCGTTTTAAAACAAAATGTTCGAAAAGGGGCAATGAACTCACCTGTGCTGCTATGTAAATAATCTACACAAAATGCGCGCTCTTGTTTGTAAGCTAAGTATCTTCGGTTCCTGAGTTATTTTATAAGAGTTGAATATAATAAGTACACGTAATAGTCGTTGTGCCTAAGGTTGGGTCTTGTTGTGTGTGCAACTAGGTGTCTTAGTACTAAGTGTATCTAAGATCAAATCTATCTTAGTTACCCTTTTTAATGATCCCAATTTCCATAGTTTAGTTACAATGACTTACTTTTATATTTTAGAAATTTCGGTAGAGTTTCCCTTGCATTTAGTTCAAATCCAGACATGCTATTGTCTATTTTACAACAAAAGTCCAATCAATGATGTTACAACCACTTTTATAACTAAGTAAACTTAAAAGAAATCAATGACATTTACATAAAGTCCATTTTAGTTTAATTTAACAAGATTTTAGAAAACTATTAAATTAACTTTTAAATAAGTTCACCATACCTTTATTTTTATCAAAATATTATTACTAAAATTTACATAATTATTTAAAGGATGATGGGCCTAACTAAGCCCCATTGGGCCCAAGTAAGCCCATTGATCGAATTTGAGTTCTTTGTTTCATTCAACATGGCCCATTAACGTATCTAAGTTAATTGTACACGTCATGTCTTTTAATAGGTTAGTGTTAATGATTAAGACAGTACCCACGTTTAGTTCATTGTTTCATCGAATTCCGATTGCATGCCTCACCAACCAGCGAACCTTTGGGCCCAGGCCAAGGTTCGGCTAACTAACCTTCCCAGCCGTTAGGGTTCGTCTAAGGCTATGGTTCGCTGGTCCTCCGGTTAAACAAGTAGGGTTCGGCTTGCATGTTGGGTTTGTGGTTGAGGGTTCGCCATGCAAAGCTCGTGAGTCCTAGATTCGTCTCATGTAAGGTTCGGCCCATGAACCAGTCCGGGGAACCTTGAGAGGTTCGGCACCCAAAGGTTCGTTGCAGCCTGGCACAGGGTTCGTCTGCAGGGTGGTCAGGTTGACAGGTTCGTTGCATGCAAGGCAGGGTTCGGTGCCCAGGGTTCGTTCCTAATTCGGCCAACCTAGAAGAAGGTTCGGCTGGTCCTTAGCCGCCTGAAAAGGTTCGGCCGACTGGGTGGACCGCGAACCTGTGCTATCATCTTCTTCCACGGTTCCGACCTGTTACAAAGAAATCCCTATAACCCCCTAATTGTTCATACACGCAGATGTGAGTGACCTATTGCATTGGTTTAGTTTCGACATCAAGAGGTTATGAGAATCGAGATTTACACTAAAACCCGAATTATAAACTGAATATTACCTCACAAATCGGCGGATGAAATGCTAGATCTCTTGTACTTCCAGAATCTACGTGAAGAGGGGATCGTTTTGACACTATGAGCTCGTGAAATGGTCGTGATCCAAGTGATTTCTTGTAGAGAGAAGGTTGTTTTCGGTTTAAGAGAGAGAGTTTGTAGAGAGAGAGAAACGAGTCTTACAGAGAGAGAAAGGTAGGTGGTGATAGTTATGGGAATTTAATGCCATCTTAAAGGCTTAAACTCACTCGGTCGTTCGGTCTCGTTCGGTTTCGCGTAAAATGCCGGTTTCGCGTACTTTTCGTGGTGAAACGACATGCTTTATGAAAATAGAATTTATAAAATTATTCCAAGTTGTGATTCCTAATAAATTAACTAATATCTTCGTGTTTATTTAAATTAAAATATTAATTCACTGTTTCAATCAAAATGTACGGTCGTCGCGCGTATTCGTTCGAATCGTCACCCGTACGAACACGACGATAACTATACTTTTCAATCTTGTTTTCTAATTATAGAATATCATTCAGAACGTTAAACTTTCAGATATATTCGTACAGATCGTCACCTATACGAATAACCCGTCAATTTAGCATTCACGTAACGATATTCGTGTTGTTTTGTTTTGTAAAGCCTCACATACGTTTTTACATAATAATTCCTAACAAACAATCATATGATGGTTCTGTGTTGCCAGATAATTATCTGACTCAAGGACCATTGTTCTGAACTGTGTTTCTGTTAAATGTTTCTGAATTTGTTCTATAATAACACAAAATGATAATGATAAATGATATGAATAATGAAACGTACTGCAATGTATATGATTCGTACCTGTTTACTGTTCATGCTACTGTTTAAGATCACTGTTCCGGTGACGGTTCCGGCACTGATGTTACGGTGACATTGTTGATCTTTTTGCGATACATCAAAGGTTGAACAGTGTCAAGAAAAGAAGACAACCTTCTTGTCTTTCCCCATATTGGTAGCCCATCAGCTCCAATTTCCTCTTCTTCTGAACTGGAGGTTTCTTTATTTTCAGCCCTAGCTGTTGAGGCATTTCTTCATCGCTTTCACTTGATTCAACAATTGGTGCATTGCGTGTTCTTTTCCCACGAGACGAGGACTCTACGTCCTTGCCAACTCGTTGTCCGGTTCTAGTCATTGGCTGCAATTATTCACCCAAACAAACATAAGTCATGTGAACAATAAGACCAAATCAACTAGTAATAATCATGAACATGAACATCAGTGAGTTGGTATTTTGGTTACATATTATGATATTCCTAATATCTCACAATTCAGGGAGTTGCAATGTACTAGAGTTCACCAAAAATTAGCAACAATTGACTCCAACCCATCTACTTATGTTATCATGGAAATCACCACTGGGTAGGGATACCAATTTCACACCCATGTTCAAGGGTTCAACAAAATTTCAACTTTACCTACTTAGCACACGAATTTGAGTCTTGTTCCCAAGCAATTGCATATAATAGTTAAGAACACATACCTTTGAGCTTGTAAGTAAGTAAGATGAGTGGAAGCAAAACTTGAAAGAACCCTAGAAAAATCCCCAAAATTTTCGTCACCTTGTGCAGTGAAAATCGTGCAAATCACTCCAAATGACGAAAAACCAAGCTTAGATTTGAGTTCCTCTCGAAAAATTACATGAAATAGACTCCAAATTCATGCATTTTGGTGGAAGATTGAGAAAGTTATGGATGAATTTTGGATCTTGAAGGTGAGTTATGATGAGAGAGAACGAGAGTGCAAGTGAGAGAGAGAGAGGTTTCGTGGTGAGGAGGGCTTAAAATACGCATCTTGGCAGAAAAATCATTGAGACCGTAACCTACGGTCAACGGGCCGTAGGCTACGGCCCTGTGGCTTCAATTTGCTGGTTTACGGTGCTGTGGCCGTAAGCTTTATGGCATCAGGTGGGTTGGACCGTAACCTACGGTCTCCAGGCCGTAGGCTACGGCCTGTGGCTGGTTGGCTCTGCTTTACGGGCCTTTGGCCGTAAGGGATGTGGCTTCAGATCAGGTGGACCGTAACCTACGGTCACTAGGCCGTATGTTATGGCCTTGAGTTTTTTTTTTTTTTTACTAAAGATAATTAACTAAAACATCAACAAAATAAAAATAATTAAATAAATTTTTGTTTTTATTTCGGCTCATAACCTTCCACACCCCGGACATCCGTGCATTGCCCCCAATTGCACCACATTGACCTATAGAGCAAACCAACGACCTCCCCACACTTACTAACTACAATGGTGACCTAAAACTTATCCTATGAAAACAAAAACAAATAAAAAAAATTCCAAACCAAAATTACCTAAGAAACGAAACTAACTAAAACAAACGGGTTGCCTCCCGGTTAGCGCTTAGTTTATTGTCGTTAGCTCGACAGTACCTGGCCATTGTTACTCGGCTATGTTAATCAGAAAAGTGCAACAAACACTTTCCGATTGCGTTGCAAACTTGTTGATGTCACTTGCTTCCATGTACGGTTTCAACCGATGTCCATTCACTACCTGCCGTAAGTGATCCTGAAAGTCTTCAATTACAACATCTCCAAAGTTCCCCACTCGGATAATTGAATACGGTCCCGTCCACTTGCTCTTGAGTTTTCCGAGAAACAACTTTAACCGAGAATTGTAAAGCCAAACCTTCTGTCCGACTTCAAACTTACTCAAACGAAGTTTCGCATCATGAACGACTTTGGTTTTGGCTTTGTAAGCTGCTGCACATTCATATGCTTCATCCCGCAATTCTTCTAACTCGCACAAGTTAAGCTTCCTTTCCTTACCTACATTGTCATAATCCAACTTAACATTTTTAATTGCCCACAATGCTCGATGTGCAAGTTCGACAGGTAGATGACATCCTTTCCCATAGACCAATCGATATAGTGTAGTGCCAATAGGAGTTTTGTATGCAGTGCGGTACGCCCATAAAGCATCGTTCAACTTAGTTGACCAATCCTTACGGTCGGCTCGTACTGTTTTCAGTAAAATCTCTTTGATTTGCCTATTGGACGCTTCCACTTGCCCACTTGTTTGAGGATGATACGAAGTGGCAATCCGATGGTCTATGCCATACCGTTTGAGAAGTTTGCCAAAGTGAAAATTTTTAAAATGGGATCCCCTATCGCTTATGATCACCTGTGGGAGCCCAAATCTTGAAAATATGTTTGATTGGACAAACTTACACACAACAATATGGTTATTCGTCTTAGTAGCGATTGTTTCAACCCACTTTGAAACGTAATCCACTGCTACTAAGATGTACAAATTCCCAAACGAATTGGGAAAGGGGCCCATAAAATCAATGCCTCACACATCAAAAATGTCAACAACAAGGATGGGGTGCATGGGCATCTCATTTCTTTTTGAAATACTTCCCATCTTTTGACAATTTAAATCGTTTTTAGCGAACTCAAAAGAATCTTTAAAAATTGTACGCCAATAAAGCCCACAAGATAACACTTTATGTCCAGTTTTCTGTCCACTAAAATGACCCCCGCATGCAAATGCATGTAAATGTAGTAAAACCGATGGGATTTCTGAATTTGGGATGCATCTTCGAATCAGTTGATCCGCTCCCACTTTGAACAAGTCTGGCTCGTCCTATATGTAGTGCTTTGCTTGAGCCAAGAATTGTTGCTTCCTTCTCTTTGTCCAATGCTCCGGAAGTGTGCCTGCAGCCAAATAATTTGCAAAGTTAGCATACCATGGCTCAGTAGAAACATGTAGTAACTGCTCATCAAGGAATGTTTCTGTAATAGCAACTCCCTGCTCGTTCTCATTGTGAATAACACGTGACAAATGATCTGCCACCACGTTCTCACTCCCCTTCTTATCCTGGATCTCCAAATCGAATTCTTGAAGCAAAAGAATCCATCTAATCAGCCTCGGTTTCGCATCCTTCTTGTCCATGAGGTACCTGACAACAATATGATCAGAATAGATAATAACCTTGCTACCCCATAAATATGACCGAAACTTATCTAAAGCAAACACTATTGCAAGCAATTCCATTTCTGTTGTGGTATAATTCAATTGAGCATCTGAAAGGGTTTTGCTTGCATAGTAAATGGCAACAGGTTTCTTATCCACCTGTTGGCCCAAAACAGCCCAAAACAGCCCCAACTGCGTAATCACTTGCATCACACATTATTTGAAAGGGTTTTGACCAATCCGGTGATTGAAAAATTGGGGCTTCAACCAACTTTTCTTTAAGAGAATTAAAAGCAGTGACACAATCATTATCAAAAACAAATGGAACATCTTTCAATAGCAAATTACACAAGGGTTTTGTAATGATACTGAAATTTTTGATGAATCTTCTATAAAACCCTGCATGTCCCAAAAAAGACCTAATGCCCTTAACATTCGTGGGAGGAGGTAAAGTTGAAATGACTTGAACTTTAGCATGAGCAACCTCAATCCCATGACTTGAAATCACATGACCCAACACAATATCTTCTTGAACCATGAAATGACTTTTCTCCCAACTTAAGACTAAATTGGTTTCAACACATCTTTTTAAAACTTTTGTTAATTGTTCAAGACGTGTTTCAAACGAAGGACCAAAAATGGAAAAATCATCCATAAAAATCTCCAAAGACTCCCCAACCATATCTGAAAAGATACTCATCATGAACCTTTGAAAGGTGGCTGGGGCATTACATAATCCAAATTGCATTCGCCTTAATGCGAAAGTACCATATGGACATGTGAATGTAGTCTTTTGTTGATCGTCCGGATAAATAGAAATTTGATTATATCCCGAATACCCATCAAGAAAACAATTAAAAATTTCTGACCTGCAAGCTTTTCCACAATTTGATCAATGAAAGGCAAAGGAAAATGATACTTTGAAGTGGCTGCATTTAGCTTACGGTAATCAATGCAAATCCGCCACCCGGTTACCGGCCGGGTTGCAATTTCCTCACCTTTTTCATCTTTGACTACCTGAATCCCCGCTTTCTTTGGAACCGTTTGTGTAGGACTTACCCATGTACTATCTGAGATTGGGTAAATGATTCCAGCATCTAATCACTTTAAAACCGCCTTCTTCACCACTTCACGCGTGTTCGGGTTCAATCTTCTTTGAGTGTCTCGTGAAGGCTTAATCTTCTCATCCGTAATGATCTTGTGCATCACAATGGAGGGGCTAATTCCCCTCAAGTCAGCTCTGGTCCATCCAATTGCAGCCTTGTGTGCCACCAACACTTCCATCAAAGCCTTCTCTTGTGCTTCATCCAAATTTGCTGCAATGATAACAGGTAAAGTGTTATTTTCACCCAAGAAAGCATACTTAAGGTGTTTAGGTAACTCCTTAAGTTCAGATTTTGGTGGTTCTTCCAAAGAGGGCTTGAGTTTGGAGTCTATGCAATCCGGAAGACTTTCCACTTGAATTGTCCATGGTGGACGGCCATCACTCGCCACTAGCACTTCCATCTTCCGATCTTCTTTCTTCATGTCCTTTACCATGCTTAACTTATCCCTGTCACAAGCAAATCACATCTCTATGGGGTCTCCTCCACTTTCATGGGATTGACACCCGTCAACAGTGTCCGCCATAAAGCATTCATCGTTAACTCTAGAGTTAGCAATATTAGAAAAACATTCAATTGAAGCTTCCGATTGCCAAAAGTCATGTCCACTGTTCCCGTCCTACAATTAATCAAAGCATTAGAAGTGTCCAAAAATGGACGACCCAAAATAACGGTGCGTTGCCTTAACGAATCGGTAATTGCATAATCCAAAACCAAGAAATCAACAGGGTAGTAAAAACCCTCCACCATCATAATTACATCAGAAACAATTCCTATAGGGAGCTTGGAAGTCAAATCGGCCACCACCACGGTGGTGTCGTGTAACATCTATACATTTAGTCATGGTAGTCGTAAACTGTGTTAGAACAGTGTGTATTTATGTCCAATCAGTCAATGTGATTCGTATGTTCATGATTGTGTTTGTGTGTTATAGGATTCTAGTTAATCAGGAAAAAGTATGTATTATTTATTTACAGTCGATTTCGCTAGGCAAGAACAGTATCGTATTATATCGAAACAGTGGTGGGATGGCGTCAGATAAGGCAGGTAGCCGAACTCTGGGGTATGCCCTATACATATACTGCGTTCGGTGTAATGGGATAGTGTTAGTGCGTAGTGTTAAGACGAATAGTATGACAAGCAAATTAATCAAACAAAAATCGTAATGCGTAAGCGAGACTGAGTATAGTTATGGGTGACGGTCCATAATAATACGAATGTTGAACTTATAATTATGATTAAACGACTATAAATAATTAATACGATCGAAAAACGTACGCGATTGCGGGTATACACGTAACTGTATCTGTTTAACGATCTGAAAACGAACGAAACATAAAAAATAAGTAAAATATATTATTTTACATTTTTACAATTTTGAAACTCATCAAAATGATGAGAATAACAACTCTTTAATTAAAACCGCGTAAAATACGCGTTACGTTCCGAAAACGAGAACCGAGCAACCGAAACGAACCCGAATACCACTCGGACTATAAAAGCCTTGAAGAAGGCCATTTTCTCATTTATTTCAGCCACCAACCCTTTCTCTCTCTAGAAATTCGTCCTCCAACCTCTCACTAGAAAACCAAGCTTTAAACGCTCGTAACTCCCTCGTTTCTCAACGGATTTCGGTGTTCTTGGCGCCCACGCGTAGCTCTCGACGTTTCCTTCCAGAAAGTACAAGGAATCTGGTGTTTTATCCGGCCAAAAACGAGGTATGCTCGAAATAAAAATCACAAAAAATAGGGTTTTCGTTGTGGTGCTCGAACCTAGTTGCAACCGGCTTTTTAGAACCCTAGTAACATGATAAGAACCCATGAAACACCTTCTGGTATGACCTGAGGTATGGACGACTTAGAGAACTTAGTGTTAGACGATGATGATGATGATCGGAGTTGCAGGTTCGTGGGATTCAAGGACTGGCCGAACCTTTCGACCAGCCAAACCTATTGCCGAACCATCAGTAGCTCGGTGAACCTTCATCCTCACCATCAGACGAACCTATTGGCTGTCAATGTCATGGCCGAACCAAGTACCTTTCAGCGAACCTATGTGATGCAGCATGAGTGGCGAACCATATGTGCCCGAACCTTCGGCCGAACCCTTGCATGGTGCCGAACCATTTCATTTCAGGCGAACCTGAGCCATGCACAAACCATTATGACACGAACCTGCCTACATGTTAGACGAACCATGCTTGCAACGAACCTTCATGTGAGAAACTAAGCCACGGCCGAACCCTGGTTAACAGCGAACCCTCATGAAGAAAGCCGAACCCTTCATTTGACTACCGAACCTATACATTCTGCCGAACCTAGATCTCTGGCCGAACCTCTGCGAACCTGTTACCACACCAAACCACCGAACCCTCGGTGAAACATGGTGGACGAACCTTCTTTCATAGGTTCGCTGTTGAACACTCGGCGCACTTTAAGAGGATTGGCCCAATAACCAGCCCAATATAACACCGATTTGTATAAGCCATTGCGGCCCGGGTGAGGAGTCGGTTAAGCACTTGGACCTAAAACTCTTTCGTGTAGCCCACCTTTTGTTGGCCTAGACCATTACACCAATCGGCCCAAGTAGATTACACCCGGCCCAAATCATTTCTTCGGCCCACATAACCATTGTTGGCCCAACATCACAACCGCATTGACCCATGACTAACTAGAGAGGCCCATAATCTTTATTTAAGCCCACCATGGTTTTATGGGCTTAAGGCCATTGTTTAGCCCACAACGTAAAGAAATTATGAATTGATCTTGTTGGTTTAAGTTTAATTTAACCTAATTATGAGATCAAGTCATAATCACAAGGGTCTAAAACCTTTAACATATCTTCAAATTACATGTTAAACAATGTATATCAAAATCATCAACACTTGTCAATTTATGTATACATTTTGTGCATAAAAAGGACATGACACATTCGTTTCATGGATCATTATCAATCAAGTAACTCAACCATGACTTCCAAGTTCATACAACATTTTCAACATGAGAACAAGTATTCAAGAGTTAATCAAGTTCAAGATAACACAAGTCAATCAATGAGTCAAAGTCTATAAAATCATAAATCTTATATCTTATGTATGATTACAACGATATAGGATCCAGTTAGAAGTCCTGTTTGCTACTTGCTATTTGTTATAGTTCAGAGTCTACTGCAGACAGGTGAGAACATTAGCCCCCCTTTTACTGTTTTTTCAACTATTTTGGGGTGGAGCACGTGAACAAATACTTCTATTACATTCATATTTCATTATACAAGATGTGCGTATTCTTACAAACATTACAGGTTCATTGTACAAATCCAAAGGATTTATCAACTGTTTTAAAGGATTCATGAACTGTTTTAACGGATTCATCAACTGTTTTAAGGGATTTTATCAACCATTAAACACTTTATACTAAAAAGGTTTTATAAAGATTCTTTAACTGTTTTATAGCAGTTTTATACAAACAGTTTTATAAAAGATAAACACTTTTAAATAATAGAATTTATAAACTCTTTTGTTATAAACTCGTGTTTTCGAAAGTAATACTTACAAACCTTGTTACTATACAAGGTCACTATTCTCGGTATCACATCAAAGGTTTCAAATCAAGGTATTCAAACAATGGTTTCATGGTGATATTCAAACAAAGGATTCAATTCATGGTATTCAAACAAGGTTTTCAAATCATGTTACCAAATAAGGCATTAATCAATGGTTTAAAGCAAAGTTCAAAAGCATGGTGTCCACTGTTGTGAACAAACTTATACACACATCAAGTTTCATATTCATTTAGCGTTAGTACTGGGTGATCACAACAAGGGAAAGCGGACACATTGGGACATACCAAAATGGAGTTAGCTTTTAAATTTGTTTTATAAGCTAACTGCAGGTTTGGTTTCATTATTGTTTTATCAAAGTTGCTGATACATATTCTGACTCCAAACGTAGTTTCGGACTTGATTATATGTTGGCTTAAATAGTAAACGGTCTTTTGACTGTTTGCACACGTTTTTACATACTTGATGTTAGTTTGGGTTGCAACTCATCCATGTAATTCATTTATTGCTTTATTCATATGCCTTACAATACAAATTCATATTTACAAATGTTAAACCTATTGTTCTCACCAACTACTTTTGTAGTTGACAGTTACTTTTCACGTGTTTCAGGTAATCAGATTTAAGACATTCTAAAGGACAACTAAGGTGACCGTTTAAGATAGAACAAGATGAAGAAACATGCTAGGATGGATTAGAAACACACTAAATCCTGATTGTTTAATTGTCTTGTTTGAAGTCTTATTTTGTAAACTGTATTTTGGGTCTGTAGTTGTCATTCTTTTGGTAGATAGATTGTCTGTAGCAAAACAACTGTCTAAACATTATGAAATCTAGTAAAACATTGTGGTTGTTCGTATTCAATACTTGTGCATGATTCAACTATTCATACGTCACCGCGCCGTGGATTCCGCACGCGGCGCAGGGGGTGTGACAGGTTGGTATCAGAGCCAAGGTTGTAGAGAACTAGGAAAAACCCAATAATTAACGACCTAGACTATAACCTAAGCTACCCCATAGGACTAAGTGCTATAGGCTTGAGGATACTTAGGATTTAAGTAAACTTAAGTAAGCATTAAGTCTACATTGAGCTTGAAAGATCTTAGGGATACTTTTCTAAGATTAAGAGATCGAGTCAAGGAATTTGGATTGGAATTCTATAATTTTAGAATCCAAACTAAAATTCCTCAACACATATTCATCAAAGGATTTCAGAGGCAAGGATCTGTATTCTTAGTATCCTTGATCTGAAGTTCTCAATCAGAGTTCATCAAAGGATTTTAGAGGCTAGGATCTGTATTCTTAGTATCCTTGATCTGAAATTCTCAATCATGTTCATAAGAGGAATTCAGAGGCAAAGATCGGTATTCTTAGTATCTTTGATCTGAAATCCTTATCATGTTCATCAGAGGAATTTAGAGGCAAAGATCTGTGTTCTTAGAATCTTTGATCTGAAATCCTTATCATGTTATCATATTCTGGTAATCATTATCATTAGGACTTCATAACTTAGAATCTGTGTTACAGTATTCTTTAGATGAAGTTCACACATGGGGATCATTATACTCAATACTGTAAGTATTGGGAACCTAGGTTAATCAACCTAGGACACATATACATAAACCTAAGGTTTTAATTTCAAGTAAATTAAGAACCAAGGTTTACACAATCATAATCATAGTCATCGAACAAGAGACAATCATGAATCAATCATAATCAATCAAGAGTTGGAATCTTAGCTCCAAATACAAACGGCGGCTTAACGCTGACGTGCTGAGGTAAGTGGTGAGCGGTGAGAGCTAGACCTATATATAAGCTTATTTTGATATGTCAGGGGGAATCCGGCGTTCGTATTTGAAGTGAAGATTCGGGAACAACTGGAATCATTGAACATTAGTCAAACACATGAGGTACAAACATTTGGGATACAATCATTGTGCTATTCAAACATGGATGAGTCAAACATTGTGGTGAATCAATCAAGTTGTGAACATTCTCTAAATGTAAACCTTAAGTGAAATTCTTAAGTGATTACATGTTTAGTACTTACTAACATAGGTTAACGGGAAAATGTAGAGCACACATATGATTTAGTTCTACATGTTAACAATTGTTAGTAGGTGCACACATAACCTGATCATAATTCAATCATGGATTCAATCATAGTTCAAATTGATAAAAAATCATGGGATTCTTAATCAATGGAACATACTTGGAAATCAGTACAAACATGTTGCCAAATGCTAACAAGGACATGATTGTGGTATATCGAAGCGGTGGTGGGCTGGCGTCTGGGCTGGCAGGTTGCTTGACCCTTTCATATGCCCTATATATAAGCTATCTTCGGTATATCGGGAAAGTGTCAGTGTGTAGGTTTGGTGGAGAGAGATCATGAGACATCGTACATATTCACATAAGAAGTATGCAAATAAGTTGATTACTTATACGTGTACTGGATCATATTACAATTGAATGATAATATTAGTAGTATGGATATATTACTAACTTTATCATGCAAATTCAATTGTATCCTTCCTCATTACTGACCCACTTGTGGCTTCTATTCATACAATGCCTCCCCGACGTGATCCTAACGGACGGGGTTCAACAAGTGGCAACGATGATGAGATCAACAAGATTGCTCGAGCCATCGCTTTACACATGAAGGATGTCATTTCGGGTATGGTCACTGATATCACCCAGAATCTTCGGGGAAGTACCAGTGACTCAGCAAACAATTCAAACACCAACAACACTGGGACTGCTAACTTCACATTCAAGCAGTTCAATGATGCTAAGCCTCCTAAGTACTCTGGTACAGAAGGAGCTATCGGCCTACTACAGTGGCTGGAAAGCATTGAGGATATTCTCGACTTCACAGGATGTCCTGAAAATCTGAAGGTCAAGATGGCCTTAAGCGCTTTTCACAAAGGCGCACTCACCAAGTGGAATTCTGAGAAGAACACCAGAGGACGAGAAGTCGCATTAGCTTTACCGTGGGACGGTTTCAAGAATCTACTAGTGGAAAAGTTTTGTCCACGACATGAGCTGAAGAAACTCGAGGTGGAGATGTGGAATCTGGTACAGGACAGTGGTGAAAGCACAAAATATACTACTCGTTTCCATGAGTTGTGTATTTTGGTGCCACATCTGGTTACTCCTCTATCCCGCAGGATAGAGAAATACCTTGAAGGTTTACCTCTAGTGGTCAGAGGAACAGTTATGGGGAACAACCCCATTACTCTGGAAGCGGCAATTCAGCTTGGTGCTACACTCACTGAGGAATACGTTAAGTCTGGTGTGCTCACCCGAAAGGCGTACAAGAGAGCACAGAGTGATGAAGGCAAGAAGCCTGAACAGCACCAACACAAGAAAAAGAAGCACAAGACAATCAAGAATTTTGCAGCTCTGACCGCAGCTACACCCACTCATGCCACACCCGTTACTGCTATGCCACAACCTGCAACGGCCAGAAAGCTATATACTGGCACATTTCCACTTTGCACCAAATGCCAATACCATCATCTACCCACCATTCCATGCAAAAAGTGTCTCAAGTGTGGGCGTATGGGACACTTGGCAGCTACATGTCGATCTGCTCATCTTGCTACTGCAACAACTGCCACCGCTACTCCTACTGCTACAGGTGGAAGGGCCTGTTATAATTGTGGAGCAGAAGGACACTTCAGGAACCAATGTCCCCATCTAAACAACAACACTGCTACTGCTCGTGCCTTTGTTATCGGAGCTACCGAAGCACGCGAGGAGCCGGCAGTCGTCACGGGTACATTTCTTATCAATGGTCATTATGTTTCTATCATATTTGATATTGATGCTGATAAAAGCTTTATCTCTGCTCATACTGCTTCTTTGTTTAACATACAACCATCTATACTTACTGCTCCCTATACCGTAGAAGTAGCCAATGGTAAGACCATTGTTGTAGATTCCATAATACATGGTTGTGAATTAAGATTAAACGACCATCCTTTCCTTATCGATCTTATTCCTATGACTCTCGGAAGCTTCGAGGTTGTAGTAGGAATGGATTGGTTATCCAAAAACAATGCTGAAATCGTATGTTCGGAGAAACTTATTCGAATTCCTCTACCGTCTGGCGAAACGATGAGAGTTTACGGCGAGAAACCCTGCCGCGGATTGAAGATTGTATCGTGCATCAAGGCGAGGAAGTATCTGAAGAAGAAATACTATGCGTTCCTGGCACACGTGGTAGAGAACAAACCTGAAAAGGAAGCAGTTGGAGACGTTCCAGTTATCAGAGATTATCCGGATGTATTTCCAGAAGACTTGCCTGGACTACCGCCGATCCGGCAAGTGGAGTTTAGAATCGACCTCGTCCCTGGAGCAAACCCAGTGGCGAAGTCACCGTATCGATTAGCACCGTCTGAGATGCAAGAACTGTCTAGTCAGCTTCAAGAACTCCAAGACAAAGGTTTCATTAGACCGAGTTTCTTCCCATGGGGAGCTCCGGTTCTCTTTGTCAAGAAGAAAGACGGTTCGTTTCGCATGTGCATCGATTATCGTGAGCTAAACAAGTTGACAATCAAGAACAGATATCCTCTGCCTAGGATCTATGATCTGTTTGATCAATTACAGGGATCGACTTGCTTCTCTAAGATTGATTTACGATCCGGGTATCATCAGTTACGAGTAAATGATGAGGATATACCAAAGACTGCGTTTAGGACTCGATATGGACACTACAAGTTTGTGGTTATGCCATTTGGGCTGACCAATGCACCGGCAGTGTTCATGGACTTGATGAATCGAGTCTGCAGGCCATATTTAGATCAGTTTGTTATCGTCTTTATTAATGACATACTGATCTATTCAAAGACGGAACAAGAGCATGAAGATCATTTGAAGAAAGTCTTAGAGTTACTAAGAGAGGAACAGCTTTATGCTAAATTCTCAAAGTGTGAATTTTAGCTAAAAGAGGTTCACTTCTTAGGACATGTCATAAACAAGGATGGGATGCATGTAGATCCAGCAAAGATTGAGGCGATTAAGAACTGGACTACCCCATCTACTCCAACAGAGATTCGTTCATTTCTGGGTTTGGCAGGCTATTACAGAAGATTCATCGTGAACTTTTCAAAGATAGCCTTTCCACTTACCACATTAACCCAGAAAAGTCAAGCGTTTATATGGGGACAGAAACAAGAGGATGCATTCCAACTACTTAAGCAGAAGTTATGCAATTCCCCTATCCTTAGTCTTCCAGAAGGCAGTGATGATTTCATTGTCTACTGCGATGCTTCAAACCTAGGTCTCGGTTGTGTACTTACGCAACGAGACAAGGTGATTGCATATGCTTCAAGACAACTTAAGGTTCACGAGAAGAATTATACTACTCATGACCTTGAGCTAGGGGCTGTGGTCTTTGCATTAAAGATTTGGAGACACTACCTTTATGGTACTAAATGTGTCATCTATACAGACCACAAGAGCCTGCAACACATTCTCAATCAGAAAGAACTCAACATGAGACAACGACGTTGGGTTGAGCTTCTAACTGATTACGACTGCGAGATTCGTTACCATCCGGGTAAAGCCAATGTGGTGGCGGATGCTCTTAGTCACAAGGAACCAGTCAAACCAATTCGTGTAAGAGCCATGGAGATCAACACGCAACCAAACTTGAAGGACCTGATTCGTATTGCACAACAACAAGTAGTAACAGACAATCAGCTGAAAACAGACTTAGACTGCGGAATTGAGAAGAAACTAGAACCTCGATCAGATGGGGTGTTATATCTCAACGGCCGCATTTGGATTCCAAAGTCAGAAGAATTGCGCACGCTCATCTGTGATGAGGCTCATAAGTCGTGATACTCAGTTCATCCAGGTGCCGATAAGATGTATCAAGACTTGAGGACATCTTACTGGTGGCCTGGAATGAAGAAAGACATAGCATTGTATGTGTGGAAATGTCTAACATGTTCCAAAGTCAAAGCAGAACATCAAAAGCCTTCGGGACTTCTGCAGCAGCCTGAAATTCCTCAATGGAAATGGGAGCAAATTTCCATGGATTTCATAACCAAGTTGCCGAGAACTCCGAGAGGTTTCGACTCGATTTGGGTGATCGTTGATCGACTCACCAAATCTGCTCATTTTCTCCCCATCCGAGAGGATTACAAAATGGAGAAGTTATCCACTCTGTACATCAACGAAATCATTGCACGTCATGGTACACCTACATCAATCATTTCTGATCGTGATAGTCGTTTCACTTCTCGCTTTTGGCAATCATTGCAAAAGGCTTTGGGAACGCGAGTTAATCTTAGCACGGCGTATCATCCCCAAACCGACGGTCAAAGCGAAAGGACTATCCAAACACTGGAGGACATGCTTCGTTCTTGTGTGATTGACTTCGGTGGGAGTTGGGACACTCATCTTCCACTCATCAAGTTTTCGTACAACAGCTACCACACAAGCATTCAATGTGCACCATTTGAAGCTTTGTATGGTAGGAAGTGTCGATCACCGGTCTGCTGGACCGAGGTTGGTGACTCACAGGTCGTAGGACCAGAACTCATTCAAGAAAAAACAGACAAGATCACAATCATTCAATCACGGATTAAGG
Source organism: Mikania micrantha (assembly GCA_009363875.1). NCBI lineage: Eukaryota > Viridiplantae > Streptophyta > Magnoliopsida > Asterales > Asteraceae > Mikania > Mikania micrantha. The sequence continues at coordinate 13,420,144 of CM018695.1, forward strand.
CTACAAGAGATCGACAAAAGAGTTATGCCGATCGACGTCGGAAACCGCTTGAGTTTCAAGTCGGTGACCAAGTCTTACTTAAGGTTTCTCCCTGGAAAGGCGTTGTCCGATTCGGGAAGAAAGGGAAACTTGCACCAAGGTACGTTGGACCTTTTGAGATCCTGGAAAGGATTGGTCCTGTAGCCTACAAACTCAAACTTCTAGTGGATCTAAGCAATGTTCACAATACGTTTCATGTATCGAATCTTAAGAAATGCTTGGAAGATCATGATGTTCAGATTCCACTGGAAGACATACAGATTCAAAACAACATGAAATTTATAGAACGTCCGGTTGAAATCATGGATCATGGGGTCAAGAAACTTAAACGTAGCTGTATCCCGATCGTAAAGGTACGATGGGAGGGCAAACGTGGTGCTGAGTTCACCTGGGAACGTGAAGACCAGACGAAGCTTAAGTACCCTCATCTTTTTACAGTACCTTCGGCTAGTTAATTTCAGGACGAAATTCCCTTAACTAGGGGAGACTGTAACATCTGTACATTTAGTCATGGTAGTCGTAAACAGTGTTAGAACAGTGTGTATTTATGTCCAATCAGTCAATGTGATTCGTATGTTCATGATTGTGTTTGTGTGTTATAGGATTCTAGTTAATCAGGAACAAGTATGTATTATTTATTTACAGTCGATTTCGCTAGGCAAGAACAGTATCGTATTATACCGAAACAGTGGTGGGATGGCGTCAGATAAGGCAGGTAGCCGGACTCTGGGGTATGCCCTATACATATACTGCGTTCGGTGTAATGGGATAGTGTTAGTGCGTAGTGTTAAGACGAATAGTATGACAAGCAAATTAATCAAACAAAAATCGTAATGCGTAAGCGAGACTGAGTATAGTTATGGGTGACGGTCCATAATAATACGAATGTTGAACTTATAATTATGATTAAACGACTATAAATAATTAATACGATCGAAAAACGTACGCGATTGCGGGTATACACGTAATTGTATCTGTTTAACGATATGACAACGATCGAAACATAAAAAATAAGTAAAATATATTATTTTACATTTTTACAATTTTGAAACTCATCAAAATGATGAGAATAACAACTCTTTAATTAAAACCGCGTAAAATACGCGTTACGTTCCGAAAACGCGAACCGAGCAACCGAAACGAACCCAAATACCACTCGGACTATAAAAGCCTTGAAGAAGGCCATTTTCTCATTTATTTCAGCCACCAACCCTTTCTCTCTCTAGAAATTCGTCCTCCAACCTCTCACTAGAAAACCAAGCTTTAAACGCTCGTAACTCGCTCGTTTCTCAACAGATTTCGATGTTCTTGGCGCCCACGTGTAGCTCTGGACATTTCCTGCCAGAAAGTACAAGGGATCTGGTGTTTTATCTGGCCAAAAACGAGGTATGCTCGAAAGAAAAATCACAAAAAAATAGGGTTTTCGTTGTGGTGCTCGAACCTAGTTGCAACCGGATTTTTAGAACCCTAGTAACATGATAGGAACACACGAAACACCTTCTGGTACGCCCTGAGCTATGGACGAATTTTAGATCTTAGTGTTAGACGATGATGATGATGATCGGAGTTGCAGGTTCGTGGGATTCAAGGACTGGCCGAACCTTTCGACCAGCCAAACCTATTGCCGAACCATCAGTAGCTCGGCGAACCTTCATCCTCACCATCAGACGAATCTATTAGCTGTCAATGTCATGGCCGAACCAAGTACCTTTCAGCGAACCTATGTGATGCAGCATGAGTGGCGAACCATAGGTGCCCGAACCTTCGGCCGAACCCTTGCATGGTGCCGAACCATTTCATTTCAGGCAAACCTGAGCCATGCACGAACCATTATGACACGAACCTGCCTACATGTTAGACGAACCATGCTTGCAACGAACCTTCATGTGAGAAACTAAGCCACGGCCGAACCCTGGTTAACTGCGAACCCTCATGAAGAAAGCCGAACCCTTCATTTGACTACCGAACCTATACATTCTGTCGAACCTAGATCTCCGGCCGAACCTCTGCGAACCTGTTACCACACCAAACCACCGAACCCTCGGTGAAACATGGTGGACGAACCTTCTTTCATAGGTTCGCTGTTGAACACTCGGCGCACTTTAAGAGGATTGGCCCAATAACCAGCCCAATATAACACCGACTTGTATCAGCCATTGCGGCCCGGGTGAGGAGTCGGTTAAGCACTTGGACCTAAAACTCTTCTGTGTTGCCCACCTTTTGTTGGCCTAGACCATTACACCAATCGGCCCAAGTAGATTACACCCGGCCCAAATCACTTCTTCGGCCCACATAACCATTGTTGGCCCAACATCACAACCGCATTGACCCATGACTAACTAGAGAGGCCCATAATCTTTATTTAAGCCCACCATAGGTTTTATGGGCTTAAGGCCATTGTTTAGCCCACAACGTAAAGAAATTATGAATTAATCTTGTTGGTTTAAGTTTAATTTAACCTAATTATGAGATCAAGTCATAATCACAAGGGTCTAAAACACTTTAACATATCTTCAATTTACATGTTAAACAATGTATGTCAAAATCAACAACACTTGTCAATTTATGTATACATTTTGTGCATAAAAAGGACATGACACATTCGTTTCATGGATCATTATCAATCAAGTAACTCAACCATGACTTCCAAGTTCATACAACATTATCAAACATGAGAACAAGTATTCAAGAGTTAATCAAGTTCAAGATAACACAAGTCAATCAATGAGTCAAAGTCTATAAAATCATAAATCTTATATCTTATGTATGATTACAAGGATATAGGATCCAGTTAGAAGTCCTGTTTGCTACTTGCTATTTGTTATAGCTCAGAGTCTACTGCAGACAGGTGAGAACATTAGCCCCTCTTTTACTATTTTTCAACTATTTTGGGGTGGAACACGTGAACAAATACTTCTATTACATTCATATTTCATTATGCAAGATGTGCGTATTCTTACAAACATTACAGGTTCATTGTACAAATCCAAAGGATTTATCAACTGTTTTAGAGGATTCATCAACTGTTTTAACGAATTCATCAACTGTTTTAAGGGATTTTATCAACCATTAAACACTTTCTACTAAAAAGGTTTTATAAAGATTCTTTAACTGTTATATAGCAGTTTTATACAAATAGTTTTATAAAAGATAAACACTTTTAAATAATAGAATTTATAAACTCTTTTGTTATAAACTCGTGTTTTCGAAAGTAATACTTATAAACCTTGTTACTATACAAGGTCAATATTCTCGATATCACATCAAAGGTTTCAAATCAAGGTATTCAAACAATGGTTTCATGGTGATATTCAAACAAAGGATTCAATTCATGGTATTCAAACAAGGTTTTCAAATCATGTTACCAAATAAGGCATTAATCAATGGTTTAAAGCAAAGTTCAAAAGCATGGTGTCCACTGTTGTGAACAAACTTATACACACATCATGTATCATATTCATTTAGCGTTAGTACTGGGTGATCACAACAAGGGAAGGCGGACACATTGGGACATACCAAAATGGAGTTAGCTTTTAAATTTGTTTTATAAGCTAACTGTAGGTTTGGTTTCATTATGGTTTTATCAAAGTTGCTGATACATATTCTGACTCCAAACGTAGTTTCGGACTTGATTATATGTTGGCTTAAATAATAAACGGTCTTTTGACTGTTTGCACACGTTTTTACATACTTGATGTTAGTTTGGGTTGCAACTCATCCATGTAATTCATTTATTGCTTTATTCATATGCCTTACAATACAAATTCATATTTACAAACGTAAAACCTATTGTTCTCACCAACTACTTTTGTAGTTGACAGTTACTTTTCACGTGTTTCAGGTAATCAGATTTAAGACATTCTAAAGGACAACTAAGGAGACCGTTTAAGATAGAACAAGATGAAGAAACATGCTAGGATGGATTAGAAACACACTAAATCCTGATTGTTTAATTGTCTTGTTTGAAGTCTTATTTTGTAAACTGTATTTTGGGTCTGTAGTTGTCATTCTTTTGGTAGATAGATTGTCTGTAACAAAACAACTGTCTAAACATTATGAAATCTAGTAAAACATTGTGGTTGTTCTTATTCAATACTTGTGCATGATTCAACTATACATACGTCACCGCGCCGTGGATTCCGCACGTGGCGCAGGGGGTGCGACATGTCGGCTCGTTGTAATGGACCAAAATCATATTGGTCGTACAAGCTACCCGGTAGAATGCTTACAATCACTCCAAGATCCAATAACGACCTTTGTATTTTAAAGTCACCCACTTGAATTGGCATCAAGGGCGTTCCCAGATCTTGATGTTTGGGTGGAAGGATACCCGTCACAACCGCACTCACATTCTCAGTCTAATCAACCTTTTTAGGGACCTTGTGGTTTCTGTTCTAAGTGCACATCTCTTTTAAGTACTTAGCATATGATGGGATTTGTTTGATTGCATCTATGAGAGGAAGATTAATTTTTAATTGTTTAAAAACCTCCCACATTTCCTTTTGTTGTGGGCCCCTCTTGTTCACACTTGAAACCTTAGATGGATCTACCAAGGTTTTTGGGAAAGGAATGGTATTACCGTCCATCTCCTTTTCCATAACCTTAGTGGTTTCTTTTTCAAAATCATTTTGTGGTGGAATTTTGAAAGTGACTTTTTTATTTGATTTGATTGGTGCATTCTCAGTCTCACATTCACTCTCATCACTCTCATTCACATCCTCTACCACACCCTCAACAAATTGTGGTGGAGGCACAACCTTGTTGTCATAAACCTTTCCACTTCTAAGAATACTTACTTGATGAAGTTGAGCTGATTTCTGAGGCTTAGAACTGCTTGACTGATGTTGTGGATTTACCTTTGTGTCACTTGGTAGCTTCCCTGGATCCTTCCTCAAAATTGCTACCTCCTCAGCCAATTGACCCACTTGCTTTGTCAAAGCTTCAACAGTTTTGTCCCTCACCTCATTGTCCTTTCTCATCTCCTTCAGGAAGTCCATAATCTCCTTGTTGGAAGTGTCAGAATTGCCTGATGAGGCTCCTTGATCCTGATTAGCTTGATAGTTCCTTCGATAGCCTCTGTTTCCACCTTGATTATACCCTTGATTGTTGTAGTTGGACTGCCTATTCTGGTATGGTTGGCTTCCTTGATTTGATCCCTAAAAATTAGGATTAGATTGGTTAGAAGAATTACCATAACGAAAGTTTGGGTGATTCCTTAAACCTGGATGATATGTATTATAATTCATATCATATGGTTTGCGGTCTCCATAGACTTGGTTAACCTCTTCCTCCCTTCCACCTTGACTGGGACAATCCAAAGTAGCGTGGCCCAATTCTCCACATCCATCACACACATGAAACACTTGGTTCTCCCTTGTAGCACCTTTGCTTCCACCCATCTTCAAATTCGCTAACTCTCGCTCCATGCTTGATTTGTTTTCTCCAACTTCTCCATTCTATCATAGGAGCTTCCCGACACTTTCACTGTAGCAAATTTCTTCCTTCTACTCGACTGTGCTTGCCTTTTGGAATTTACTGCCATCATCTCCAAATAGTCCCAATCCACATCTACTGGGTTGGACAAAAATGTTCCACCTGTAGTGGAATTGACAACCCTTATGTCAGCAGCAGACAAGCCATCATGGAAAGCAATAATCAATTCCCATTTCGAAATCCCATGATGTGGACATGTACGTAGAAACTGTTTGAATCTCTTAAAAGCTTCATAAAATAATTCCCCGGATTGTAGCTGAAATGTCCTTATTGCATGCCTAACATCACTAGTTCGTTGAGGAGTAAAGTACTCATCAAGGAACTGTTGTTGTAATTCTTCCCGTGTGAAAATGCTAGCAGAAGGAAATGCTAGAAACCACAACTTAGCTGCATCCTTCAAAGTGAATTGAAATAGCACTAACTTCACTTGATCAGGTGTGAAGCCTTGCCCTCCTATTGTGCCACAAACCGATTCAAATTCAGATATATGTACATATGGTTCCTCAGTTGCTTTACCTTAGAAAGTGGGTAGCACGTTCAAGAATTGTGGCCTTATTTCGAATGATATTCCTCTCACCTCAGGACGAACAATTGGAGAAGGTCTAAAATGGCTCTCCATACCTTGAACTGGGAGTCGATTAGGTGCCCTTGGCACACCATCTTGATAATGCTCATATCCTCCATCAGGATGTTGATTAACATTAGGCCTTCTATGAATTCTTGGTTGACCTTGATATCCTGGATTAGGATGATCATAATGTTGATGGCCCTGATATCCATATCCATCATCATCATGGCTGTCATTATCCCAACCTCCTTGATAACGTTGATCTCCTTCATTGACCACTCCATCATCCCAATCATCAATCCTTCCTCTTATGTTGTCCTCTTGATACAAACTATTTGCTCGACAAGAAGGTGCATCATGATGATTCAAATGAGTTGATTGTGTGTCGGACGACCCCTGATTAGATCTTTGTGGAGTCCTTGGTGGGTTATGTGGAGGTGGTGGATTTGGTGGTGGCCCAAAAATAGGATTTGGTTGAGGTCCAAAAGGTTGGAAATTGCCCCCTCTATATAGGCCTTGAAGTGGTGCTTGAGGCGGTGGTTGAGGTGGTTCAGGATAAGGTTGAAAATCATCATCCTCTTGGTAGTTAGGTGGTGGTCTAGGATGTGGTGGTGGTGGTGGTGGAATGGGGTAGTTTGGCGGAGCTCCATGGTCACTATGATGACTCATGTTTGATGCTTCTTGATCAATTTGTTGCTGAATTTGATGTACTGATAACCCAGATTTATGTAACCCCCGATTTTGTCTTGCAGTTCTCTCAATTTCTGGATCAAAAACTAAAGGTGACGTCTTCTTTGAGTAATGGGTATGCATGCAATTAGAAAATCACCAGCACAACACAAACAAAGGAAACCCACGCGTAATTCCAAACAATGAACAAAACAAAACAAAAATGAAAGAAAAATCAAATCTTTTTGTGTTTTTATGTTTTTAAGAAGAAAATGCAACTAAAATTAAACTAAAACTAAAACTAAACTAAAAACTAGCACTTTGCGCGTTGATTCCCCGGCAACGGCGCCATTTTGATCAATGTCGAACGGTCAATCGAAAGATGAGTCTAAAACCCGTGTCTTAGCTACCTTTAACTAGTAAGGGTAAGTAAGGTATCGTATCCATAGGGAATCTTTGGAAAGTGCTAATTGTTTACCAATTGACTCTACTAACTAATGAAACGAAAACTTGACTTTGATTTGAATTAGGAAAGTTGGTTTAAAGCAAATAACTTGATTGATGGTTTAATAAAACTTAACAAAATATGATTACTTCCGGTTTTAGGTTAGAAATTCACGATGATCTTTAGCGACTTAGATGTAGTTCACATAAACACGCTTAAGCAATTGGTTGAATTGAAGTGACAAAATGAAACAAACGTTTAAAGACTTGTTTTTTCACACAAATGCCAATCTAAATATAACAAGTAACTCGTAAATTCCAATGAGTTTACGATGCAAGGAAACCGAAAACTGATGGAAACACAAAATCACTCAATCATAAATAAATCGTTTAAATCAAACAAACCAATTTAAAAGTCGTGTCTTTAACATCCAAACAACGAAGTTCAAACATAAAAATCAAAGCTTTCTAACTAACCCAAGTGCCCGGAAGCAATCATGAAGAAACTAGCCTCTCATGGTGGAAATCGGATTTATCATGGTGTTTCTTGAATTGGATGATTGGATCTTGAATCGGTGTTAGTTGGAATCTTCGGGATGATTGGAGCTGCTCAAAAGTGCCAAAAAACCTTGAAAAATTGCCCCCAAAGCTTGAAAACTCGGAACCCCTAATTTTGGGACGAACCCCCCTTTTTATAGGTCCATCCGCTGCATTTGCGAAGCCCAGATCTGAGCAGACCGTAAGCTACGACCCCTAGACCGTAGGTTACGGCCACCTTACGGCCTGAGACCATAAGCTTACGGCCTCCTTACGGCCTTCCCCAAAAACTCTCTGTTTTACGGCCTTTTGACCATAGGCTACGGCCTAGCCTACGGCCTTTCCCAAAATTGCCCCAAAATGTCCACTTTTCATCGTTTTATCTCCCGAGCACCTAAAACACATTAAAAACTCAAAGTAACATCGTTCTCAAACGTTAAACACATAAAATAGCTTCATTTACCATCAAAACTGATGGTTAACTACACCCTGATCAGTTGTTCCCTGCAAGTGATCAAACAAGGCATCGATCCTGGGAAGAGGATATCTATTCTTGATGGTCAAGTTGTTCAGCTCATGATAATCGATGCACATGCGGAATGAACCGTCTTTCTTCTTAACAAAGAGAACCGGAGCTCCCCAAGGTGAGTAGCTCGGTCTAATGAATCCTTTTTCTATAAGTTCCTTAAGCTGACTACACAGTTCCTGCATTTCGGACGGTGCTAATCAATAAGGTAATTTTGCCACTAGGTTTTCTCCAGGGACAAGATCTATACGAAACTATACTTGTCAGACTGGTGGTAGTCCTGGCAAGTCTTCTGGAAACACCTCTGGGTAGTCTCTGATAACCGGTACGTCTTCAATTTTCTGTTTCTCTGGTTTCTTCTCCACTACATATGTCAGGAAGGCACAGTATTTCTTCCTTAGATACTTTTGTGCCTTGATGCATGACACAATCTTCAACTCTCGGCAAGGCTTCTCGCCATATACCCGCATCGTTTCGCTGAACGGTAGAGGGATACGCAATAGTTTCTCCGAGCAAACAAATTCGACATTATACTTTGACAACCAATCCATTCCGATGACAACCTCGAAGCTACCGAGTGTCAATGGAATGAGGTCGACTATGAACGATTGTCCATTTAACTCAAGTTCACAATCGCGAAGTACTAGGTTTACCAAAACATTCTTACCATCAGCTACTTCTACCATATAATGGGTATTAAGTACTGATGATTGTATGTCAAACAATGACGCAATAGTGGCAGAGACAAAACTTTTGTTTGTGCGTGTATCAAATAATACTGAAACATAATGGTTGTTCACAAGAAATGTACATGTAATGACTGCTGGCTCTTCGCGTGCTTCGGTAGCTCCTATGACAAAAGCTCGAGTAGTGGCAGTAGCAGCAGTGTTGTTTAAATGAGGGCATTGATTTCTGAAGTGCCCTTCTGCCCCACAGTGTAACAAGTTATCCCACCTGTAGTAGTACGTACCATTGCGGTTGTAGTGGCAGCAACATTCGCGGTACGGAACATTGTAGCTAAGTGGTCGAACCTTCCACACTTGTGACACTTTCGGCATGGAATAGTTGGTAAATGATGATACTGGCACGTAGTACAGAGTGGGTACTGTCCAATGTAGACATTCCTAGCTGCGGCAGGTTGTGGCACCGAAGTGATAGGAACAGCTTGAATCGAAGCATTTGCAACTTTCGCTGCATAATGCTTGATGGTCTTTTGCTTCTTTTTCTTGGGTTGCTGTTCAGGCTTCTTCATCTCATCAACCTTAGCCCCCTTGAAACCTTTCCTGTGAAGTATGCCAGCCTTGACATACTCCTCAGTCAGAGAAGCACTTAGATGAATAGTAGCCTCCAATGTAGTAGAACTGCTCCCCTAAGACGTTACCCCTGATCACCAAAGGTAATCCCTCAATGTACTTCTCTATCTTCCGTGATAGAGGAGTAACCAGATGGGGTACCAGCAAACACAGCTCATGAAACCTAGTCGTGTACTTAGTGCTTTCTCCACTATCTTGAATGAGACCCCACATTTCAGCTTCGAGCTTCTTTAGCTCATGGCGTGGGCAAAACTGTTCCACCAGCAGCTTCTTGAAATCCTGACAAGGAAGAGATGAAGCTACTTCACGGCCCCTGGTGTTTCTCTCAGCATTCCACCAGGTTAAAGCGCCCTTATGAAAAGCGCTTGTTTCCGTTTTGACTTTCAAGTTCGCCGGACAAACCCATGTAATCGAGTATGTCCTCGATGCTTTCGAGCCATTGCAGAAGACTCGTAGCTCCCTCCGCACCAGAGTACTTCGGGGGCTTAGCATCATTGAACTGCTTTAACGTGAAAGCTGCAGTTCCAGTTGTACCAGAGTTAGAGTTGGTGGTTGCTGAATCACTCCCACTCCCCCGTAGGTTCTGGGTGATGTCAGTGACCATACCCAAGATAACCTCCTTCATATGGATGGCTATGATTCGGGCAATCTTGTTGATTTCGTCGTCGTTACCGCTTTTCGAACCCTCGCCGTTGGTGTTACGTCGAGGAGGCATTCTGCGAAGAGAAAGACACAAGCATATTAGTAACGATAAGTCATACAATTAAATCCTAAGATAATCTAGTAATATTTCCATACTACTAATATTATCATTCAATTGTAATGAAATGAGCAAGCACACATATAAGTAGTAACTTATCATCCTACTTCTCACCCACTTGTATATCATGTTCTTATGTACAACCCCATGAAATACCCACCAAACCTACACACTGACACTTTCCTGATGTGCCGAAGATAGCTTATATATAGGGCATACGTAGGGTCAAGCTAACTGCCTGGCCCAGCCGCCATCCCTCCACCGCTTCGACATACCACGATCGTGCCCTTGTTAGCATTTGGCAACTTAAATGTACAATAGAATATAAGTGTACTAAGAATAATGATTCCACTGATGTTGATCAATTGAACCATGATGTGACTATGTTCAAACTTATGTTGGCACGTAACTATGTTGGCATTAAATAAGATGGTCCAATTGACTAACTACATTAGGACATATGTCTGCACTAAGTTGTCAATTTATCCTGTGTTGTCATGAACTAAGCATGTATAGTCTTTACTAGATCTAAACATTTACACATAAAGAAATTTCACACCATGTCCACATACAATGTTCTCATACAATGTTCACCTATCATTTGTTCACACCTTGATCATTGTGTTATATGTTCTCTTGACTATGTTCAACTGTACCATGTTCAATTGTACTATGTTTGATTGTACATGTTCGATGTTCTATGTTCAATTGTACTATGTTCAATGTTCAATGTTCTAATGATCTTTGATTACCCTGAATCCTCACTTCAAATACTCACGTTGAATTCCCCCTGTTATACTGGAGTTAGCTTATATATATGGTGTATGTAGGGTCGAGCTAACTGCCCGGCCCAGCCACCATCCCACCACCACTTCAGTATATCAGGGATAGGTCGCCGTGTGTATTTGAAGCTAGTATACCATTCACAAATGTTCAAGATGTTCACAAATGTACACAACTGTTCTATGTTCGATGATTTGAGAAAATTATAGTTTTGGCTCACTTGTAACCAAAACTTTAATTTTCCCTTTTTGTACACCGGAAAGTAAAATTTCAGTTTCTTAGTACCTACAGTACTAAATAAAATGTTCTCATGATGAGAACTTCAGGTTAGGAACACTAAGAATACACATTCCTGCCCCTGAAGTCCGTTGCAATTTAAGAATTTCAAACCAAGGATACTAAGATTACAGTTCCTTGCATCTGAAACCCTTTGTTGAAAATCAAAAAGTTAGGAATTCAAGTATACTTATTCCTAAGCATCCTCAAGTCTAAAGCACTTAATCCTATGGGGTAGCTTAAGTTATAGTCTAGGGCAATTAATCATTGGGTTTTCCTAGTTCACTATAACCTTGGCTCTGATACCAACCTGTCACACCCCTACGCCACGTGCGGAATCCACGGCGCGGTGACAACTTGATCGAATGATCGGTTGATTCAATTGCACAAGATTAACGATGAACGACCACAACGAATTACTACATTTCATATGATTAGGATAAAGTTTACAAGCCATGTGTATCAACCAAAAGAATACAACTAACCGACCTCAAAAATAATGTTTACAAAATAAGAACAAACAAGATAATTAAACAACAAGGGTTAAATGAGTTTCTAGTCAATCCTAGGTGGTTTCTTGATCTTGTTCAATCTTAGATTAGGTCGCCTTAGTTATCCATGTTCTGTGCCTATCTCTATTCACCTGAAACATGTGAAGAAAATCTATCAACTACAAATTGTAGTTGGTGAGGTACATAGGTTTAAATATTTGAACATTTACGAATGTTCAACTTGTGCACACTCAGATCATTTGCGAAAGATTAAGTGTTGCACAGTTAGAACATTTACGAATGTTCAACTTGTGCACACTCAGATCTTTTGCGAAAGATTAAGTGTTGCACAGTTAGAAGATTTACGAATGTTCAACTTGTGCACACTCAGATCTTTTGTGAAAGATTAAGTGTTGCACAGTTAGAACATTTACGAATGTTCAACATGTGCACACTCACATCATTTGCGCATGAATAAGTGTTGCACAATTAGAACATTTAAGAATGTTCAACTTGAGCACACTCAGATCGTTTGCGAATGAATAAGTACCAAGGATCTGCCTTCAAATGACATCAAACGATCACCATTGGATCAAGAAGGTTCAGATTTAAGGGTTTCTTACAACCTGACACCTTAATGAATCAAAACCGGCTTTAAGCCTTCAAATATGAAGAACTTGCAACAAAATGACTTTAGGAATACTTGGATAAGCATGGAATAAAGGTTGGAGGAGGGCCACAAACCCAGCTGTGTTGAAGAAATAGTATCGACACTTGAAATGTTGATACTAACAACATCGGCAAGCTGGGAAGATGGCAGCCAACTTCCATCGATACTCCTAAGTTCGATGCATCAAAAAATTTCTAAGTGGTCGTCAATATTAGCAAGTTCAATGTTATCTAATGAGAATGGGCTAAGTCCCCATCGAAATTGAAAGGTTCGATGGCCATGGGATCGATACTAAGTCACCATCGATACTGATAGTATCAATGGACACCATATGAACCAGCTAGAATTTGAGTCGATACTATTAATATCAACGACCCCCTCATCAGTCCAAATCCATCAAAATTATTACTCTTAGGAAATCCAAGGAGTTTGGTACTATGGAGCATGGATATTAACATGTCTAAGGTCATTTAATATCGACTCAAAGGTCATGTCGATGATAGTGATATCGATGGGGTGCCAAGTGAGTATAAAGTGGGATGTCGATACTATTAGTATCAACGGCCCCAATAACTCCTTCAAATAGTTCAATATTAGTTAGACATGTGAATCCAAGTAACATTAAGACCAATTTAAACCACCATAAAAAATGATTTAACACCTATAAAATTGGATGAACATTCAAGGCTATAAAGGATCCTTTTATGGATTAGTTTGTATATTGGGTGTTCATGACTTGAAAACTTTGAATGAACAAGTTATAAATTGAATTAACTTGACATACAATCTTATAATAATAGTCATATAAGGAGAACATTAAGACAATTCACATAGATAACAATATGGTTTTTAAACTTAAGTCGACCCAAGAGCCTAATCTATTTATCATAAATTACTTATGAACATGGAATATGCCAAATGTAACACAGGGCTTCAAATACAACCAAATCACCAAAAATTAGCGAGAGCATCGATAATCAAACTCAATTCACAACCAATCAAGGTGAGATCATAGCCCTTCTTTTCTTATTTGAAACTTTTTGGATGATACATGTGACCAACAACTTTCAATGATGTCAAATCCTCTTTTTAAAGGTTTTTCTTTTGTTAAAAACCGCAAAATGACTTTTTACTTTTTTATATAAGTATCAGCAGTTTCCCAAAGATCTTTCTCATACTTTGCAATGGTTGTTTTCTCTCCATCTTTCCCTCCTAAACTTAAGGTAAGTTTTGTAACCGTGTTCTTCATTTGAAACTGTTTCTTTCAATTCGATATTTTCAAAACCCTGAAAGTTTTCGAAAGTTTGTTCTTCTTCTTCTACAATCATCCATGGCGAATGAATCACAGAAACTCAAGCCAATACACAACCTTGTTTCATACCTCACCAAGTCCTCTAAATCCCCTCACTATGATGAGGTAATTGACACTCTCTCAAATTCTTTTGTTCATACTACTCTCACCACGAACCCTCCTACTTCTGTCTCTGCCCTTAACCAATTATGGGCAAACTCTGCTTTGGTGACTAAGGATAAATTTGTTAAAAGCATAACCTTTGAGGTTTCTGGTCAAAAAGTTACCATCACCCTATCTTTGGTAAGTCTTGCCCTAAATCAGGTTGACACTGATGCTCCAAGAACTGTCCCTCTTAGGCTCCTTTATGCTAAAGTTATTCAGTGTGACTATCAAGGAGATCTTAAGAAAAAACCTTGTACAAATCCGATCTCTATCCCATGTATAGGTTTCTATATCACACCACTCTCTAGTGTCTTTCCCAGATAACAACTACTTGGGGAGAAATGCCATATGACATACGACATGTCATGTATGCAGTTCTCACCAACAATGAGGTAAGTTTGTCTCAAACTATCTTCGACCATTTGGTTCATCACCAAAAGGCTCCAGAGTTTGTGATGTATCCCAGGTTTGTAATGGCCTGCTTGTTTAATGAGTTAAACACAGTTTGTCATATTGCCCATCTTTCTTATGTCAAATCAATTAACAAACAAACCTTTTATTGGTTAAACACTTATGCAAAGGCATTGGATGACATTGAGGACATAGCCATCCTAGGTGAACCTACATCCACCTTCTCTTCCACACCTGTAAAGGTATCGCCCAAAAAAACCAACAGCCAAAGCCCCTCTCTCTAAGAAACCCAAAAAGACTGTTGAGGAAGATGAGATCCCTGAACAAGTCATTGTCCCCACTCGACAAGAAAATGCATCTGACCCATCCTCTTAGGCGGATCATGAATCTCACACCCAGCATGCTCCTCATCAATCCTCTCAACAGATGATGTTGTAATTCAAAGGGAACCCACACAAAGCACTGAATTATCAACTGATACTCAGGATGGCAGTCCATTCTACTAGGGACTCTCCTATTTCTTCAACCATCAAAACACTGACAACATATTCCTTATTCTCCAAGATATTGACACTGCTCTTGGATCTCCTAGTCCTACTTTCACCATAACACTTGAGGAGCAGCCCCTACAAACCAGGGTCCAAGATGGTCAATCTCTAACCCATGAAGAATAGGATGAGATCAGGATGTCAAGTCCATCTAGAATTCTAGATCATGCAACTGGAGCATCCACTCCACATGAAAGCCCAAGAGGTCTTCATTTGGATGGATCAGGCAATAAAACTCCATTCACGGCAATGGCTGATGAAGTTCTTGAAACTTAGGAAAGAAAACCCAGTATCAAGAAAAACCCAGTATCAAGAAAAAGGGATACATGAAAATCCTGAGATGGACTCGATTCATGTTAAAACTGACCCATCAGTCAGGGCTTTGGATGATATCCTTAAATGGATTGGCGAATCGAACCATAAAATTCAGGAATTGATGGCAACTGTCACCACCTCACACACTTCTTTCAACACTTTGCCAAATACTTCTTCCAAACCCAGAAAACCCAAATGGATATACTAAAAAACTCAGTAGATTCCAAATCTACTTCTCAAACCCTTCTGGACTTATCTAGAGAAGCCACATGCACTCAAACCCTTTTGGGCTTATCCAGAATTGGCGAAAAATCCAAACTTATTATCACCTGTGCCTTCACAAGAAGACAAAAGAGTGTGGCTAGAAAGTCCAAAACCCCCACAGCCAAACCTCATAAGCCTGTAACCCCCATACAAGAGTCAAACTCAGACTCAAATGATCATCAGCCCATCTAATCTCTAATGCCAAGAAAAAAGAAGGCTTATATTGGCTAATGATGATGAGACTGACTACAATCCACCCAAAAATACCAAAGTTCCCTCTCCAATAAAACCATCTAATGTTGTAGCTGAAAAACCTCAAACTTCTCCCTCAAGGGAATCTTGATCCCCGAAGAGGCACATCCCTTCAACTGAAAAATTTCAAAGTCAAATAAATGAAGAGGATTAAAGGGAGAAGAATATCCTAGAAGATCTTGAAGCTTTAGGCTTTTCAGGAGAAGAGCTGATGAAGGCATATCAAGATCAGAAAATCCTGATTGATCAACAACAAGATGAAGCCTATTAGGCTGAGAGGAGAAAAACATCAAGTTTTTGCTTAATGAAGTTGAGTAAAAAGTGGAGACATTCATGAAATGGGATATCATAAGCCTCAGAATGGAAGCTGAAGTCCTGTCTAAAAGATTGAAAGAGGAAAATAAAAATAAGAAGACTGCTGAACAGAGGAAAAGGATAAAGCATATCTTCATTCAAAATGGTTGGGAAGAAAGAAACACCATTATTAGATGGAAGGATAAAACTTTATTTGATGAATGGGCCTAATTTAAAAGGCTTCATAGTGACCACCCTGAACTCTAGCAAGAGTCTAAATCTCCTTCCACAGACTTGGTATCTTCCAAAGTAACAAAGACCAAGGAAGCCCCCTTAAACACAATAATAGATCAACTTCTAAATGAACCTTTAGGAGGTGCTAGTGTTGGTTTGGTACACCCATCCTTGGATGGCAAGTTTAACCTTGGATGGATATTGATATAGAGTTCAAACCAACTCTATTGAGTAACTATGGACCTGATCAGCATGCCCTGGTCTGAAAACTAATTGTCACACCCCGAGCCGGCCGGCCGGATCGTGTGTCCCGTCTGGTGGAAAGGCCTCGGGGCGTGATATTGGGAATGATAATCGTGATGATCATATTGTTTACAATGCACATGATATATAATGAGAAACTGCTAAATGAAAATAGAATTACAAAGTTAAATTACATCAGTTTTGTTCATAATTTAACAATGTAAATCAACTATCCACATCATAATTCTTCTATCTTGTATCTTCACAAGATATACAAAATAATCTGTAAATTGATGTTCAAAATATGCAGGTCCAAAATACTAGATCCTTTATCTGGCATCCTAGTCCAAAAGCAATAACTTCTTACTTAAACCTGTTCGTCACCTGAGAAGTCATGGAAAAAGATCAAGTCAACAAATGGTTGGTGAGTTCATATAGTTTTATTTAAAAATGAATTTGAATACACCGTTCGAATGACAACCTTCACCTAACGATTAACCACATATACCATCTAATCCAGTATGCTTATATATAGGGCATATGTAGGGTCGAACTTACCGCACGCCCAGCCACCGTCCCACCACATACCAAACCTCATGATATATTGTTCTCGGTGACAATTAAGCATTTCATCCCATACCTTTGATTCACAACGTTGATTACCCTGAAATCTGTTTACCATGATCCCCCCGAAATGACAACCTTAACCTCATCAACAACCACCTATGTTATCCAATCCAGTATGCTTATATATAGGTCATATGTAGGGTCGAACTTACCGCCCGCCCAGCCACCATCCCACCACATACTAGAATGCTTAACATATTGTTGTTAATGATAATTAAGCGTTTCATTCCGTACCATCGTCATATTATATTTTGAGTTCCACAAATTGAAATATTACTGATTTCTTGAGTTCTTCATGCATTCATGATCACCCATAGAATTTGTAGAAACATAATATTAAATACTTAATTAAATGAATAATTTATCATTTAAATACAGCCAAGACATGATGATTGGGCCTTATTTGACTCAATCAATTAGACTTAGTTGTTGGTGGTGTCCAGATTGTATCGTCTCACACGTGGCCCATATCAGGCTTGACCCAAATGAGTCTACCCGTATGTGTCGGGACTTTCATGATGTGCCCATATCAGCTTGACCCTCAGGTCTACTTTACATGTCAGGACTTTAGGATATCCTTTGATTTTGATCGTCTTTGTTCTCTTGAATTCGTTTGATCGTTTTATTTATGCCCATATAGCTTGACTATAAAAGTCTACTGTTTATGTAGGGACATTCTGTGTGTTAACACGTGGTCTCGATCTACATACTACTGACATCCGCCTTGAATTGTTTGTTATTGATTCCATTAGTTCTTTGATTCACACACAGATATGCTTTCCTTGATTCTGATCCTTAGAATTCCATGGCTAGAACACTGAGTTTAGATTCTTGAATTAGATCCTTGGTTTACTTGAACACACACTGAATGCAGATTCATTGGATTTGATCTTTAGTTTTAGTTTTCTTGATCACACACTGAGTTTAGATTTTTTGAATTAGAACTTTGATAGCATAACTGTTTGATTTAGAATTATTGTCTTACTCATAAAGAATAATTGATTAATTCATTAAGTACATCTGTATATAATTTACCTAGAAATGAGTCTAGGATACATTTAAGTATATAAAACATACAAGAAGTAAAAGCATTTACGTAAAACATATTTTAAGAAAAAGGTTTACGCATGCTTCTCAGCCCCACGTTTGTAAAACAAAAATGTTTGGAAAAAGGGGCAATGAACTCACATGTATTGCTATGTAGTGATTCACAACAAAATGCGCACTCGTTATTTGTGGATTAAGTATCTTCCGTACCTGAGTTGTTTTAAGAAGATTCGAATACTATAAGTATTTATAATAGACGTATCTAAGGTTTTGGTCTCGGTGTGCAACTATGTGTCCTATGTTACTAGTGTGTTTCTATGTCTCTCTAGATATTCTAAATGTATTACCCGTTTATAAACCCGTATCCCGTGAATAATCCCTATTAAACCTTAGCTATGTAAGGTTTATGTTGTTTACATTCAAAGTCTTTTTTTTATTAAACATTTTATGTTTACATTCCAATGTGTTGAACTCAACTGATGTCCAAAACCCATGTTTATATGTCAATATGATTTAATAAAATCTTTAGTGTTAAACTTTTTCATGCGTAGTTTACAAAACCCTTTAGCACCCTTGTAAAAACCTAATAGATTTTCCATGCATGTAATCCACGTAAACACCATGCATGCATATATCTTAGGTTTATCCCCTGTTTTTTGGTAACCTTTTCCCCCAACCTAATCCGACCATCTGAATGTGATACATACTAATGGATAAGCTAGGCCGAGCTAAAGATCATGCGAATAGTGTGGTCGTATGAGACAAGGCATGCGAGTGGAGGGTTGACCGAATGGGGTGGCCATGCAAGGTGGTGGTTCGGCTGAATCACCATAGTCATGTGAATGTAGGATTGCTTGGCTGAATGTATAAGATATACACGAATGAAGCTTGGCCTAATGTATGTGATGTACACAAATGAAGCTTGGCCAAATGTATGTGATGTACACGAATAAAGCTTGGCCGAATGTATGTGATGTACACGAATGAAGCTTGGCCGAATGTGAGCTGGTGCGAATGAGGCTTGGACCGACAGAATAAGAGTGTCATGCGAAGGAGGCCATTCGGCTTAGGGCGGCTCATGCGTCCTGTTGCCTTTCGGCCAGGCCGAAGGTGTCCCATTCGGGTGCTCGAGCACCCACCTTGCACAGCCCCTACTTTTCGAACTCCATGACCAAATAATGATGGGGTACTTGTTCCTACATCATCCTAAGATAGTTTCGTGGTGTTTCCCTACGGTTTTGAAGGGTTTTAGTCGGTTTCAAGAGGGATTCGAACAAGAGGGTTTGAAAACCCTAAAAACCGAGATTTTAGACTCAAATCTGCCTCAAATCATATGACCTTGGGCTCTAAATCCTTGTACTTACGTGATCAACAAGTTGTTGTGATCGTTTTGACACCAAAATTGCTCGATTTGGTGGTGAAACGTGGATTCTCGGGTTTGTGGATCTTAGAGAGAGAAACCAGATTGGGGTGTTGGAGCTGGTAGGTGGGGGTGGAGATGGAGATGGCATAAAATGCCATATTAATGGCTTTTAGTTATCCCGGTGTGTCCGGTCTCGTTTGGTTTCGCTCGGTTTCGCGAAGAAGCGTCGGTTTCGCTTGTTTTCGAAATAAAACGATACGGTTTTAAAAATAGATTTTGTAAATTTCATTTAGGTGGTAATTCCTAATAAATTAAATAAATATCTTCTATTTATTTTAAATTTCTGAAAATATTTAGTTTAACTGTTTAAATCGAATCGTATAGTCGTCGCGCGTATTCGTTCGAATCGTCACCCGTACGAATACGACGATAAATACACTTTTCAATATGATTTTATAATTATTGGAAATCATTCAGAACGTTAAACCTTCAGATATATTCTTACAGATCGTTACCTATATGAATAATCTGTCAGTTTAGCATTCACGTAACGACATCCGTTGTTGTTTTGCTATGTTAAACCTCACATACGTTTATACATAATAATATCCTAACTAACCATCACATGATGGTTTTGTGTCGTCAGATAAATATCTGACTGTTGAACCATAGTTATAAGTTACGTTTCTGCAATGATTGTGAAATTGTTCTATGATAAGCATCAATGATAATGATATATAAATTACACCTGAAATTTGTACCTGATTTACTGTGCATGTTACTGTGTAGATCACTGTTCTGGTTACGTTTCCGGCACTGGTGTTACATTAATCAACACCAGATCTGAGATGAAAAGAAGGGAAATCCTACATTAGCCTTCATCATCTGCTCCCCTTCTGCTTCCAGTTCCTCCTCCTCAATAGCAAAAACCCTCTACCAAACAACCTCTTTAGCTTGCTCATTCCAGAGCTGGAATGAAAAGGTGGTTCTTTGATGAATACTACAGCTCCATAACCATTGAAAGGTTCAATGGAACAAGAACCTCCTTTACAAATTAGCACTCCATCTTGGACCTCTCCAAAGGTGATCTGTCAATGTTGTTGCACATGAATTTAGAGAATGTTGAAACAAACTATGAAGTTCTACAGTTTGTGTGGAATCTTAGGGATCAAATCAATTTGATTCTAATTCAAAAATAAGTGGTTTTGGCTTCATCAGTCTAGAGGGATATTGTTGGAAAAATAAGGACTGATAAGCCTCAACCACACTCTCCATCCACTATGTGCTAAACAACTGAAATACACTCGTGGATGATTAACAAAAAAAAAACCGCGGCCAATTGCCCTCAACCACTGTATTTCAGCCTTGCAGCATAACCAAGGATAATCATTCCTTTGAAGATAACCGCTGAATCATAAACAACAACCGCATATTAGCAACCGCGGTTTAAAAATTGATCACAAAACTGCTTACAACCACAGAATAGTTAAAGACTGGAGAATAACTAAACACGGTAGATTCCGTAGTTGTTGACTTTTGTTACAGTTGTTGTACTCTTTTGTTTGTATCAGTGTCTATACAATTGTCAGCTGTTTATCTTATTAATTTTTTCCTATTACATTGAATGTTTGGGTATTTATATCTCAACATTCCCTAAACTTATTGAATTGAATTTCCCAATAATTCCTTGAGTTATTTCTTTTTTCTTCTTCTTTTAACTAACTTAACAAACTTTTGAAATAACCGAGTGTTTGACTTAGAAGGGAGTTTATACCTAGTCTTTGACCTAAGAGTCTAAAGTTGAATATACCTGGTAAAGAAATTCTTGGTCAAACAGCGAGCTAGCTAAGATAGATCAAGATAAAGAAACAATATAGGATGGATTAGAAACCTACTTAATCATTTTTGTTTAATCATCTTGTTTGTTCTTATTTCGTAAACATTAGTTTTGAGGTTGATTAGTTGTAATTTATTTTGGTAGTAATATATGAAATGTATTTAAACTACATTAACATGATAAAATGAAGTAAACATTGTGTTTGGTCGTCGTTAATCTTGGTCATGATTCAATCGATCAGTCATCACTACGCCGTGGAGTCCACACACGGCGCAGGTTGTGACATTCAGTATACCACTAAAGTTTTGGGCAAAAGGAGTTAGACATGCTGCATATATTCTTAATAGAGTATATACTAAGGTGTTATAATGTCTCCATATCAGGCTTTAAAATGAAAGATGTCTTGTTTGGGTCATGTGAAGGTGTTTGGCTACATAGGGCATGTCATGATAACCCAACCAAGGTTGAAGAAGCTTGATTATAGGAGTATACCTATAGTTCATTTCTGAGTAGAAGATCCAATTAAAGCCTATAGAATGCTTGATGTGGCTAAGAGAAGAATTGTGATTAGTAGAGATGTTGTCTTTGAAGAAAGTAAAGCATGGAATTGGTCAAATTATCTACAAGAATATGATGGTGGTGGTTCAAGACATGAAGCTTTTGTGTAAAGAATGATTTTGTTAAGATGGGAATAAGAGAAGATGATTTGGATAAGGACCAAAGTTTTGTTGATGAAGATGAATCTACTCAAGGTCCAGTTGAAAGAGGGTTAAGAAGGTCTAATCATACTCATGTGTTGCCATCAAGACTTAATGATTATGTATTGGATGGAGGTGTGAGTTTCAATGTTAACAGACAAGATGAAGCTTATAATGTGGAATTGTTACTAGTTTAAGATGGGGAACCGGTTACTGTTGAAGAAGTTGTTTAGGAAAGAGTCTGGAAAATTTCAATGGACGAAGATATGAAAGCTATAGGAAGGAATAAGACTTGGGTATTAACTAAAAGACCAAGTAATTGTAATCCAATTTGGCTAAAATGGGTATATAAAATAAAGAAAGATGCAGAAGGAAGGATTCTAAATTACATGGCCAGGATAGGTTCAAAAGGGTATGTGCAGCAATTTGGAATTGACTTTGAAGAGGTATCTTCACTTGTTGCGAGAATTGATACAATCAGGTTAATCTTTGCACTAGCAGCTAAGATGGCTTGGAAGGTATATCATATGGATGTGAAAGAAGCCTTTCTTCATGTTGATTTAAAGGAAAATGTTTTTGTTAAAAAGCTTGAAGGTTATGAAAAACAAGGTGAAGAGACTAAAGTGTACAGATTGTTAAAAGCTTTGCACGTACTTAAGCAGGTGCCAAGAGTATGGAATCTTAAACTAGATGGGGTATCAAAAGAGCTTGATTTCTTGAGATGTCAACATGAGAAGGTTGTATATGTAAAGACAATTGTTAATTCATTGTTGGTGGTATGTGTATATGTAGATGATCTACTTGTTGTAGGGGAAGATGAGCATGAAGTTGGTAAATTCAGATCAGATATATGTTCAAGGTTTAAAATAACAAATTTCGGTGTTTTGCTTTACTATCTTGGTATTGAAGTAATTCAAGGTAATGATGGAATCTTTGTAAAGCAGTCTACATATGCTAAGAAACTTGTTAAGTTGGCTAGTCTTGATGGTGTAATGATGTGAAAGTACCTATGGAACATGGTCATAAATTGTCAAAGGATGATGGTGGACAGTTTGTGGATCCAACACTTTATAGAAACTTTGTAGGTTCATTAAGATACTTAATGTTGGACCAAAAGAACCAATGAGCCTGATCAGAAAATCCTCTAAGTCCCACAGGCTCACAACAACTGAAAAAGAACACAAAGGCTGAAGACAAACAACTGTTGAAGAGAAGATCTGAAGAGTTACAAGCTATGAAGAACAAGTCTTCAGACGTTGTTCACAACAGCTGAAGTGTTAGCTTTCAGCTGTTGTGGTATTTAGTTTAGTCTTCAGTAGTTTCCTTTCAATACTTGTAAAAAGTCTGATGAGTATTTTACTCATCAGATGTTGTAGTCTTCTTTCAGTAGTTTAGTTATTTTCAGTAGTTATATTTTGTCTGTTAGATGTCAACATCTTGTGACATCATCAGACGTCACTGCTTCTATATTAGGGCAGTTGACACTTTGTATTTTGTAACGAAGTTATTGCGATTGAAAGAATTATTCCTTTTGCAGAAATTCTCTTTCTATAACAAACTTGTGCTTTACTGTTTGATTGAATTAACTTTGTTCTTGCTAATATTGAGCTAATTCATCGTTGAATTCCGCTGCTATTGATCAGATGAGAACATCTGATCCTACAAATGGTATCAGAGCTGGTTAATCATTGATCGATTATACAATTGATCTCTGAAACTGCTCAATTCAGTTCTCTGGTTGATCGAATTAGCCGATTAGTAAGAATTCGTTATAGATTGACGTTTTCTGTTAACTTCTGTTGATTTGTTTTTGAATATCAATCTGTGTTGAATCAATTGGTTGGAATTTACATTAATTCATTTGAATTTCATTGATATTGAGTGAATCTGAGATCATGACTACTCCAAACAATGATCCGCACAATACAGGCTCCGCAACCAAGCCTCCTATGCTGGTTCGGAGTGAGTACAACATTTGGCAACGTCGAATGCTACATCACCTGTCAATTAATAGTGCAGGATGTTGGAAATCTGTAGTGCATGGTCCTTATAAACCCATGATCACTGATCCTGAAACTAAACTAATGATTCTGAAACCTTCGGATATGTATTCGGATGAGGATATTAGATTGTTTGAAATTGATGCTAAAGCTCATGGTATTCTGGCCATGGCTTTGCCGAATGAGATTTATTCTGGCTTGATGCATCATGATACTGCTCATGATCTCTGGGTTGCACTGAAAGAACAATTCGGTGGAACCGATGAGGTTTTAGCAAACACAAGAGAAATCCTTGCACAACAGTATGAGACATTCACTCATAGGAAGGGTGAGTCATTGACTCAACAGTTTGAGCGGTTTTCCTGTCTGATTTCTGAGTTAAAAATGGTTAAACAGGAATATACCAATAGTCAGATGAACAACAGGTTTCTTAGATCATTGCCTGAGAGATGGGATACTTATACTATTATCCTACGCTCCAGTGCAAATCTAGAACATCTATCTCTCACCCAACTCCATGGTAGAACAGAAAAGAAAGCTGCTTCATCTGGCAAGCTCACTGATGACTTTATTCCCGGAAATACTGCTTTGATTGATCAAGAGTCCGAGTTTAATGGGTCTGAATGTTCTTATGATGAACATATTGATTTCTCTACTAACAATGTTGAACATGCTTTTGTGGGAGTTGATGGAAATGCAGGAAATTATGGTGATAATCTGTGTTTTGTGATGGATGACTTGAAAGGAATCCCAGATGATGATCTGGAGGAAATGGATATTTTAAGTCAGATGGCATTAATCAACATCAGATCTCAAAAGTTCTACAAAAGAACTGGAAGAAAATTTCCCGGCATATCTGGCAAAACCAAAGTTGGTTTTGACAAAGGGAAGTTGAGATGCCACAAGTGTCACAGGCTTGGTCATTTTGCTAGAGAGTGCAAATCTACTGGACCTAGTTCCTCTGCACACCTTTGTGACCTTTCCTAGCAATAACCCACAAAACAAAGGACAACAATCTTCTGGGTCTGGTCAACAACAATTTTATCCAGCTCATTTTGTACCACAAAGTACCATGTCTTATCCATATCCATGCTTTTACATGCCTCAACCTACTCACACTCCAGCATTAATTCCTTCACAATCCCCTGCTCTTCCTGATCCCAGCAAATCACAAACCAATCAACAGCCTCAACAACAACAACATCAGAGCTTCTTCACCCCTGGAGTAGCTGATTGGAGTAGTTTACCTGATGACTTATCTGATTTCAATATGCAGATGTACTCTGAAGCTGGTTCACATGGTGGAGACAATCCATTTGGGAATCTTGCTTTGATGGCTATTGATTCAACTGACACCTCAAGTTCAACTTCTTCAACATCCCAGGTATCATCTGAATCCAAAGCTAAGTTGTGTTCAGAGTCTTGTGTTTCAGCATTTGCTTCCATTAGAGAAATCAATGTTGAGTTAATCAATGAGAAGTTGGATTTAGAAAGGGTCATGACTAAGAATAAAAATGAATTTGAGAAAATTTTGACTTAAAAAGAGTCTGAAATTTACAAACTAAAGTGTCAGTTGTCTGATGAAAAGGCTAGGGTGGAAGTCATGCTTGTAAAACACAATGATTTGAAACAAACACTTGCAGCAACCCAAGTAGAATGTGCAAAATGGGTTGAATCTTGCAAGGGGTTTGAGTTGCTGTTAAACAAGCAAACAGCATCAAATGTGAAGTTTGGTATTGGCTACAATCACACTGCTCCTCCAACTGATTATACACCAAAAAATCTTAACTGTGAGTCTGAAGGGGACAGTGTATACCAATCCACCAAATCTTCAGAAAAGTCTGATGCTGAAGAATCATTTGAAAGTGATTCAAGTGCATGCAAATCTGAATCTGAAACTATGGATATTGAAACTTATTCTTATTCTCTTGGATGTACAAATGTTATCCAGGATGAAACATGTCAGGATAGTGTTTTAATTGAGATTGATCCTGATGAAAATGTTTCAAATGAATTAAATTTAAAACTGGTTAAGTCAGATGGGCATGGCACTGGAGAGAAAGATGCACGGCTTCTGATAAGTCAGAATCACTCATCAGTAGTTGTAGAAAAAGCTGATAGTACAACTACTGATAAGTGGAAAAGTGTTGATAGACAAGTGCTGAAGAATAACTCTTCAGAGGTTGTCAACACATCAGCTGTTGTCAATTTGTCTACAAATACTGATGTTTCAAATGTACTGAAGAACAAAAACTCAGTATCTAAGTCATCAGTACTTGTAGATAATCACAAGGGAAAGCAAAAGAGGGTGCCTTGTGAAATATGTAGGCTGTTTAATCATTCTTCTGATGAATGCTGGTACAGAAAAGGTTCTAAATTCAACAAAATAAAGCATAAAAACAAGAACATCCTCAAAATGAAAACTGAATTTCGTTCCAAGTTTGTACCAGAATCATCAGTAAGTTCAAAATCTGGAAAAACCTCACATGGAAATGAATCAAATATTTCCAAGAAAGGCAAAGGGGTTGTTCCAGATTCAAAGAAACAACACTTGAAAAATTCTTCATCAGTTAAAGAAACTAAGGTGTTAAAACCCAAAAATCCAAAGTCAGGTCAGAATGTGTCTAATGAAATCAAAATCTTGACACAAAATCATAATCAACTGATGATAATGATGCAACAACTGCTAGGAAGAGTTAATTTAGCAGAGGCATCTGTTGTCTCATTTCAGAAGAAGAAACCAAAATCCAAAGTCAAGGTTAAATCTTCTGATAAGAATGATTCAAGTGTTGCTTCAACTGAAACTGCTAATTTTGTTTCTTCATGTGTTGAAAGACCCAAAACCAAAATGGTTTGGGTCCCAAAGTCTAACTGAGTGTGTTGGTGTATGCAGGGTCCTTCAGCATGCCAAAATAGCATCTGGTATGTTGACAGTGGAGGATCCATGCATATGACTGGGAGCAGATCTCTTCTTAATGACTATTTTACAGGAAGGAAGGGATTTGTATCCTTTGGAAATGATGCTAAGGGTTACATTATAGGGAAAGGTATGGTAACAAATGGTGAGATTAGGTTTGATGATGTAAATCATGTTGAGAATCTTAAGTATAATCTTCTGAGTGTTAGTCAAATGTGTGATAAGGGTCATATTTCTCTTTTCACCAAGCAAGATTGTAGGATTTTATCTTCTGATGTGTTGCCTCTGATTGGCAAAGTTTTAGATGAGTATACACTCCTTAAGGCTAACAGAGTAGGAAAGGTATATGCCTTTGATTTATCAAAGAAAATCTCTGTTAAAGGTCATCCTTGTTTATTCTCTAAGGCTTCTTTCAAGGAATCCAATCTGTGGCATAGAAGATTAGGTCATGTGAATATCAAAAACATGAATCAACTGGTGAAACATGGATTGGTTCGAGGTCTTCCCTTAAAGGATTTTAGTTGTGATGAGAATTGCTCTGCCTGCCTGAAAGGAAAGCAACACAAAGTCTCTTTTCCTCCAATTGGAGATTCAAAATCCACTGGTTGCTTGCAAATGTTGCACATGGATTTGTTTGGGCCAGTGCAGATAATGTCTATGGCAAAGAAGAAGTACTGTCTAGTTATTGTTGATGACTATTCAAGGTTTGTCTGGACTTTCTTCTTACACTCAAAAGGTGAGGTTGCCAAGGCTATTATGAATTTTGTGTTGTATGTTGAAAAGCAATATTCTATTCCTGTGAAGTGTGTAAGGAGTGATAATGGCACAGAATTTAGAAATCACATTTTAGATGAATTTTATCTGTCAAAGGGAATTCAGAGGCAGTACAGTATTCCCAGAACTCCTGAACAAAATGGAGTTGTAGAAAGGAAAAATAGGACTTTGATTGAAGCTGCCAGAACAATGCTTGCCGATTCTGGTTTACCACTAACCTTCTGGGCAGAAGCTGTTAACACAGCTTGCTATGTGCAAAACCGGGTTCTAGTAAATCAAAGATGGTTGAAAACTCCATATGAAATACTTCACTCTCTAACCCCTTTGATTTCTTTCTTCAGAGCTTTTGGGTGTCCATGTTATATCCTTAACACCAAAGATCAACTCACAAAGTTTGATTCAAAAGTTGATGCAGGATATTTTGTTGGCTACTCTTCAACTTGCAAGGCTTATAGAGTGTTCAATTGTCGAACAAAGATTGTTGAAGAAACTCTTCATGTTAAATTCAATGAGTGTCCCAAAGACTCCATTCCTCAAAATCCTGCTGAGATGTTTGATCTTAACATCTTGCAACATGAATTTCCAGTTGAGCCTATTGGTGAAGCACATGAGGTACTTAAAGCAGATCCACCAAAAGCTTCTACAGAAACCACACAAGGAAGTCCTGATGATGAAAATGAAAGTACTCATCTGTTCAGATTTAGTGATAATCTGCCATTGTCTGCTAAATCTGATGCTCCTCCTGCTCCAGTTGCTCCTCCAAATACAAATGCTGATGAAATTCTGGATTCTTCCACATCATTTGAAATTCCAGCTGAATTGTTCCCTGGTTCTTCATCAACATCTGCAGCAGCTGAACCCCCAGCAAACACTTGCACTGATCTTATTCCATATCAAGAACTGAAGGATCATCCATTATCTCAAATTCTTGGTGATATTTCTGCAGGTGTTTCAACAAGAAGTCAATTATCAAACTTTTGTCTCTATGCCTTATTTGTCAGTCAACAAGAGCCAAAGAACTATCACACAGCACTCAAAGACAATGGCTGGGTGGAAGCTATGCAGTTGGAGTTGTTGCAGTTCAAGAAACAACAAGTCTGGGAGCTGGTTCCTTTACCCCAAGGTAAGTGTGCAATAGGCACTAAATGGGTGTTTAGGAATAAAACTGATGAAAATGGTCAAATAGTTAAGAACAAGGCCAGACTGGTTGTACAGGGGTTCTCTCAGGAAGAAGGTATTGATTATGATGAGACTTTTGCCCCTGTAGCCAGACTGGAAGCAATTAGATTGTTTTTAGCATATGCTGCCTTACACAAATTAAAAGTTTTTCAAATGGATGTCAAAAGTGCTTTCTTATATGGTAAAATAAAAGAGGAAGTGTATGTGTGTCAATCACCAGGTTTTGAGGACAATAAACATCCTGATTGGGTGTACAAGCTTGATAAAGCTCTTTATGGGCTGAAACAAGCACCTAGAGCCTGGTATGACACTCTATCCACTTTTCTTCTTAAAAATAATTTCACTAGAGGCTCCATTGATAAAACTTTGTTCATACAGAAAGTAGGACAGCATAAGCTTCTTGTTCAAATTTATGTTGATGACATCATTTTTGCTTCATCTGATCCAAAGTTGTGTGCTGAGTTTACTGAGTTAATGACCAAACATTTTGAAATGAGTGCCATGGGGGAATTACAGTTTTTCTTGGGTCTTCAAATCAAACAAAGTACTGATGGCATTTTCATTCATCAAGCCAAATACACAAAAGATTTGTTAAAGAAATTTGATTTGCAAAACTGTAAACCATGTTCTAACCCCATGAGCAGCACCACACAACTTGATGCAGATTTGAAAGGTAAATCAGTTGATGAAACTCTTTATAGATGTATGATTGGGTCCTTGATGTATCTCACAGCATCTAGGCCAGACATTATGTTTGCTACATGTGTTTGTGCTAGATTTCAGGCTACACCTAAAGAATCTCATTTAATTGCTGTGAAAAGAATTTTCAGATACTTGCAGGGCACTCAATCTCTGGGAATTTGGTACTCCAATGGGCATTCCTGCAAGCTGGTTGCTTTCTCTGATAGTGACTATGCAGGTTGCAAACTTACCAGAAAATCAACCTCTGGTGGTTGTCAGTTTCTAGGAAACTGTTTGGTTTCTTGGCAAAGTAAGAAACAAACATCTGTGGCCACTTCCACTGCTGAAGCCGAGTACATTGCTGCTGCAAGTTGTACTTCACAAATTCTCTGGCTTCAGACTCAACTCTTGGATTATGGCATCAAAGAGTCTAAGACACCATTGTTAATGGATAGTGCCTCAGCTCTTTGTATTGTCAAGAATCCAGTTCAGCATTCTAGGACCAAACATATTGAGATCAGACATCATTTTATAAGAGATTTTTTTGAAAAGGGTCTGATTGATCCAAAGTTTGTTCCTAGTGCTGATGAGCTTGCAGACATTTTTACTAAGCCTTTAGACACTTCCACTTTTCAAAACTTAGTTCTAAGGCTTGGTATGCTGCAACTTGAATAGATTGGTTTTTTCACATATAAACTTTCAATTTTCAAAAATCCAAAAATCTTACATTTTCTGTTAACAATAAAATTTTCTTTATCACCTTGAACTTTTTGATATTTTCAATAAATACTGATAAATATCAGAAGTACTGATTCAAGGACAGATATGACCTTTATCAATACTCTAAGTTACAAGTACTGATGGGTGTTGATTCACTAAGTACTGAAGGTCAAATATTTCTCACAAATGCTGATGACCAATTTTTCACAAGTTCTGATGAACAAATCTATCCCAAACGCCTGATGAACAAATTCTGTTCACAAGTTCTGATGACCATATTTTTAACAAAGTCTGATGAGCAACTGCTGAAAACAACTGATGAACAAAATCTGTCGACAACATCTGATGCGTAACTTTACTCTTCAGATGTTTCAACCTCTGTTGTTTTCCCTATTTAACTCAAACCTTCTTCAGTTGTTTCATTATCACTTCCTCAGAACTTTAAACCTTTTTCAAAAACCTATCTTCCCTCTCAAGTCTCTGCTTCCATGGCGACCATGAACCTTAAACCTCGTCATAACTCTGTCGCCTACCTCACCAAATCTTCTTTCTGGTCCAAGTTTGATGAAGCAGTCGACTTAATGAATGCATCACAATTCCAAACCGCCTTTCTCATAAATCCCACACTTCATGTTGAATCCATTCATCAATTTTGGATGAATGTCGAGCTCATCAACATCGGCACTGGTGTGCTATCTCTTCGTTCAAAAGTAAATGGTCATAATGTGCACATCAGTCCAGCTGAACTAAGGGAGGTTCTCCAACTTGATGATGCGAACTTAGTCACCCAATTCCCAAAGAACCAACTTGACCTCTGTTTCACAAGTCATGAATACCAAGGTGACCTAAGTGATTCCACTCTGTACAAGAAGAATTTTAATGATCCGGAGCGTCTGATATTTCACATGATCAACATTTGCTTGGCTCCGAAATCCTCCTCATGGGACCAAATGTCCTCCAGGTGGCAACAGGTATTGTATTCAATTCTGGAATCTCAAAAACTAAACTTTTCACAAATATTGTTTTCAGAATTAACTGAACATGCTGGTAAGCCTGTTTCTTCTAGATGGCTACTTTATCCACGATTTATCATGGCCATCATAGAAAAACAGTTACAGCACAATGGCCTTGTTGGTCAGGGGATCTCTGCTCCAGCTGTTCTACTGGAGGTATATTCCCGACACAACACCAACACCACTCTCAAAGAGGCTGCCCGAAAGCTAAAACCCAAGCAGAGGGAACCCACAGTCTCCACTTCTACATCCAAATCCAAAGTCCCCACCAAACCAAAATCCAAAAAGCCCAAAATGGTTGCTCAGGGAAATGAGTCCCCTGAGTCTGCCCATGCCTCACCAAGGCATGATATGGCCACTGGGAGTAGTCAACCAGTGGTCCATCAGACTCCACCGGCTCAAACCGCCCAGGATTCCTCTCAACAGGAACCTGGTGCAACCATTGAAGGGGCAGACACATTTCTAGAACCTCTTTCAGTTGAAAAGGTTTCTATTGAACAGCACCACTCTCCCCGGGTGCATTCTGCTTCACAGCCAAATCCTATGGAAACCACCCAACGAAGCCCAACTTTTGTTATTGAACAAATCCTGGATCAGTTGAACACTCCTATCCCCACCCAGACACCTATCACTACTGGGATTAGCTCCCACATTGAGGGGGAGGATCAAAGTGTCTCTGATAACCCACAGGACTTTGACTACCAAATCAGATCTCCTAGTGTGGAAAGAGAGATTCTGATATCTGACAGGGCTGCTACTTCTTCACCTCCATCATTTGGAGTGATTGATAGTAGTAACATAGCTAAGACCCTGTCAGAGGCAACAACTGATGAAGGGATTACCCCTGAGGTTGGAAGTCCCCAGTTCCAAGAAAAAGGGGCACCTGAGCATGTTGAGCCACACTCAACTCAGGTAGATCCTGATACTATCAGGAGGTCAGATGATTTAGCCAAGGCTACTGATGACCAAAGGACCCTTGCTGATGTTCTGCAACAGAACAAACTCCTTGAGGCTGAGGTCTGTAGGCTCAATGAGCTACTCACCAAGATGTCCAAGGACAAAAGACCATCTTCCCCTATTACCCCACAGATGGCACCTTCTAATCTTGAAGGTCACACAAACACTTCCACCTCTATTCCACAATTTAACAAGCCACCAGCCTCTGCTTCAGGCACTAATCCTTTGGGTTTCAGCCCCCAGAGGCATTAGCTGCTGTCCTTCTCACAATTATCCCTCTCATCACTCCCTTACTAAAGAACATCATAACTCAAGCCCTTGATGAGAGGCTACCCTCACAATCTCAAATACAGCAAATGGTAGATGATGCTGTGACTGCCAAGCTTACTTCTATTCACACTCCTTCTTCCCCTGCAGCCAAAAAGGGGGAGTTAGGAACAGACTCAGTCACAGCTTCAGCTTCTAAAAGGCAAAGAAATGAAGATGAAGATAATGTCTCGGAAAGGTCTCCAGCTGAAAGGTCTCCAGCTATTCAAGTTACATACAAGAGACAAAAGAAGAATAAACCTGCTGAGGTTGCTACTGTTGCTGAGGAGGAGGTTGAGCAAGTTAATGTAGAGGAAAGTGCTGAGAAAGAAATTGAACAAGTAACCTCTGCTCAAGTTGTTGATGTTGGTGCTCCTCCTAAGAAGAGGAGATTCTTAAGGATTCAAGAAGAGGAGGAATCTGATGAGGAAGACAGGCTTCCCATCTCCACTGTAATTAAAGCAAAAGTTCATAAACCTGAATCATCAAAAACTGGTTCAGAATTGGTTGTTCAAAAGAAGGTAGTAACATTGCCTGCCAACTATATTCCTGAAAAGCCTTTGGTGTTTGGACAACATCCAAAGATGACACCTGAATCTCAGATGGAAGCTGTGAAGGTAAAGATAGAAGAAGAAGAAAGTCAGAGAGTATATGATGACAAGATTCTAAGATTGGTAGACAAAGACTACCCTCAGACTTCTTCACTAACAGTCATGAGAAAGGAAGCACAAAGACTGTTTGCACTAAGGCATACCTTCCAGTACAGGAAAGATGTAATCCGGGTATGGCCTGACCCAAGGGTGCAACACAGGATACACACAAGAAACATTCCACAAGAATAAAGAGGAAGAATCAAAAGGGTGATAAGTGCTGACATTATGGCTGGGTTTGTGATGGACCCTTGGGAAATCATTGATGATTTTAAAAAGTTCTATAATGCTAAGAGGCCAGCTTCTAAGTTATTGGAAAACAAAATGATCAAGAAGGGGCTGGTATACAAAAGGATGGAAGGGGTAAAGAAGAATGAGCTACAACTGTTCCTTGAAGGAAAACATCCAGATGAATTCGTATACAGAGAAATCACAAGGATTGAATTGCACAATGGGTCCACATGCAGGTATCTCTCTGAATACTATGGACCTGAGTTCTTTTTTGAAGGTGAGCCAGAGCAACTAACCATTGAAGATCAAGTAGTTCTTCTGGAAGCCTATGTCAGAGAATCTTTCAAACTTGTGCATGGGCAGTATCTTCAATGAGAGAGGCAACAACTCTTAGTCCATTCCCCAATTGGAGTTCTCTCTCATTCTTCAACTGTTAGATTTTCTGAAGCTGCTGTCATCCAGGCCTACACTTAATTGGTCATCTTAGAAGCTGATCTCTAAGGAAAAAGACATCTTTCTGCCTGGAAAATCAACAATAAGTGGGACAACTAATAATTAGA
Organism: Mikania micrantha; assembly: GCA_009363875.1. NCBI lineage: Eukaryota > Viridiplantae > Streptophyta > Magnoliopsida > Asterales > Asteraceae > Mikania > Mikania micrantha. Next base: position 13,454,290 of record CM018695.1, read on the forward strand.
GGTTTTGGCTGCATTGGTTCAGGGGGAGTTTGTTGGACCAAAAGAACCAATGAGCCTGATCAGAAAATCCTCTAAGTCCCACAGGCTCACAACAACTGAAAAAGAACACAAAGGCTGAAGACAAACAACTGTTGAAGAGAAGATCTGAAGAGTTACAAGCTCTGAAGAACAAGTCTTCAGACATTGTTCACAACAGCTGAAGTGTTAGCTTTCAGCTGTTGTGGCATTTAGTTTAGTCTTCAGTAGTTTCCTTTCAATACTTGTAAAAAGTCTGATGAGTATTTTACTCATCAGATTTTGTAGTCTTCTTTCAGTAGTTTAGTTATTTTCAGTAGTTATATTTTGTCTGTTAGATGTCAACATCTTGTGACATCATCAGACGTCACTGCTTCTATATTAGGGCAGTTGACACTTTGTATTTTGTAACGAAGTTATTGCGATTGAAAGAATTATTCCTTTTGCAGAAATTCTCTTTCTATAACAAACTTGTGCTTTACTGTTTGATTGAATTAACTTTGTTCGTGCTAATATTGAGCTAATTCATCGTTGAATTCCGCTGCTATTGATCAAATGAGAACATCTGATCCTACACTTAAACCAAAGAAGACCTGATGTGTGTTTTGCAGTTGGGTATGTCAGTCAGTTCATGCAGCAGCCTAGGGAATCACATTTTAAGGCAGCTAAACATCTTTTGAGATATATTAAGGGACCTTTGCATTTTGGAATCAAGTTTAACAGACAATAAGGAGGAGGTTTGATTGGATATAGTGATAGTAATCACATGACAAGTTCTGATGATGGCAATAGTACTTCGGGTAGTGTGTTTTACTATTATGGAAGCTTGATTTCATGGAATTCCATGGAGCAACAAACTGTTGCATTATCTTCATGCGAGGCTGAATTCATGGTTGCCACTTCAATAGTTTGTTAGATAATTTTGTTACATGGTTTTCTTCAAGAGATAATGGGTGTGAAGTAGAATGCTATTGAGCTTTATGTTGATAATAAGTCTACTCTAGCTCTTATGAAAATTCCAGTTTTCGTGGTAGTAGTAAACATATCAGCACTTGGTATCATTTTATTAGAGAGTGTATTGAACAAGAAGGAATTAAACTTGATTTTGTGTGTGGTGATTTACAAAGAGCTGATATTTTAACTAAGGCTTTGGGTAGAGTTAAATTTGTTGAAATGAGACATATGATAGGAGTTGAAGATTTAAAGGAAGTATCTTGAAATTAGAGGGGATTATGTTGAAGGACTTGATTGTAATTTCAAGATAGTTAAGGGGGTTGTTTTGTGTTTTATTCTATTAAGATTCTTTTCATTCTGTTATGTTTCGAGTGTAAAGGTTGTAAGATTATTATTCATGCAATGATTATCACCATTAATAAAACTTCTCAAATTAATCAATTTTGTGTTAATAATTTCCATATACCTGTTACACTAGGCCTTATTTATCAATCTTTATATTATTTTTTTAATTTAGAGGACTGAAAATATAATATAGAATAAGTGTTTACCAGTGATACATATAGTTATTTAAATTATAAAAAAGATTAAGATAAGATGCTACTGAAATGCTCTTATTTAATAAAATAAAAAAGTCCCTAAATTTATTTTTGTTCTTCTTCACCATAGAGTGTCAAGATATGAAAGTGAAAACTACTTGCCAACAATGAGTTTTGCTAATATTTCTTGATCTTTATTGATTTCAAATTGATTTCCCAACCCAAAATGAGTCATCAACAACCAAACTATGGTTATAAGCTCACCACCTCGACTAATTTGTGCTGCTTTCACGCTGGCTCGTGAGTGACTCGCAGCATAACACAACAACTCCATCCATAATTTGTTTATAACATCCCATTTATCCAGATTAGCCTCTTTGATCTGTATATCCACCAGTTTTTTAGCCAGTTTGCAACTATCAAACAACAAAGACTTGCTTTTGCCCCCCTTTATGGCCACCTGTTCCACCTCGGCCTTTACCTTAAGAAGCTCAGTACATGCAGCTTTGTGGTTGAATTTTATACCCTGACCCCCTTGAACAGTCTTCTTCTGATAACATAGTTCAGTCCTGCGTTTTTCCTTGAAGAATCTTTTCGCCTCGGCACAAGTATCCCGAACGATCTGAAACCGTAGTTGCCGGATGCCTGCTACAGCTGACATTATGCTCTGTTGCTTGATCAGAAGGTGCAACATGTAATCTGATAAGAGCTTCGCGATGTTCTGTTTATCACTTTGGTCTTTCTCCTTGTTGTCTTCGTGGTTGTAGCATATCTCGGTAACCATGTGCCATAAAATGATGCTATGATCATAGTCAGCATCTTCGAGATCCTTGAACAAGCCACTCCAACCTTTTTCGATGTGAAGCACCCAATAGCCACGTGATGAACTAATCTTCTCCACAGTTTCCAAGTCCACCACGGGTTTAGATTTCGAGTTAAGCTCCTCGAAAATGAAGTCTCTAAGAGCCTCGGAGAAGTCTTCGTTTTTCAAATAAAAGAAGTCATCAAGGAACCAACTTAGCCCCAACTTGTTGAAAATACTTTCCCAATACTCAGTTTGTGGGTTTAAGCAGCAGTTAATCAGATTGTAAGTTGAAATCGACTGCGACCACCTTCGGTGTTTAAATTTAAGGTTCCATTTACGTAATCTGGTTATGAAAGTGAGGATTATGGACTTGACAGACCAGTCATTTGGCTCATCATCGGGCGATTTTTGAAGATAAATGATGGTCCAGTCTGAGAACAAGAGCATGAGTAACGCGCTAGAATCCAAAACCAATGCGCCATAGAGCAAACCGTAGGTAATCGTAACATCGGCATCTTCAAAATTTGACTTGTTTTTGAAAAAGAACAGTACGATTGTTGAACAAATGGTAACAAACGAGAAAATCCGACTTATGGCTCCAATCTTACTATACACAACTGGAAGCTTTGTAAACAGAACATCATATATGAAGTTTAACTCTACTTCAACCACTTTGAAAGCATCTGACGCGGTTCGATTATGGAAAAAATCACGACTCTGATTCCGCTCTTTTTGACTGAAAATCATGTCAACAACAAGACCTCTAAACTTTTCATAAAACTGATAGCCATACTGGACAACTTCCAGTTCTGTCAAAATCCCCCTTTTAGCCTTGTTAGCCCTCTTGGTCGCTCTTTCATGCATGGAAATCATTTCGATTCGGGTCGGGAGCTTGGCTTCCTTCTTTGAAACGTACGCGTCCATAAACTTTGCATAATTCGGGCCCGGGTCGGCTTCTTTAAGCAGCGAATCTTTGAATCCATCAGCACTCGCGAGATAAAGTGAGCGTGTTCTCTCCGCGTATTTGAGGATTCCGTTAATGAACATCACCATAGTCGGAATCCATAACCGGTTTTGTGGAAGTGACTGAATAAACACATAAACTGCAGCCAAACATTGGAAGAACAGACCCAGCAGATGGCGGAACCACAACTCGTTATCTTCCATTGCAAAAGCAGTTATGGTGTCCGGACCACCAAGGTGCACTAAAAGAAACGGTGCCCAGAAGGCTAGAAGGCCTTGGTTTTCCACAATGGTCCGTAGGTTTTTGCCAGAAGTCTCACCTGTTGGTTTCCCTTGGCTGTTTGAGATGAGGCTGACTGCGAAGTTAGCTACCCAATCGGCTAACAAGTATGCCGACCACAATGGCATGACTGTCAACCTTGTTTTTGTTCGTTTTCGCAACGGTGCAACAAAAATCAGAAACGTTTGTAACGAAAGACTTAAGATGATGACCCCTCGAAGATTCCATGCGTTCCATACTTCTTTCCATTCTTGAGGGATTGGAATTTCAATAATCATTCTCCCCATCTTTGCTTGCCTAGCAGATTAGGTTTTATCTGCACAAGATTAAAATATGCTACTTAACTTCAAAAAAATATAAAATTCAAACTTCTTGTTGTTATTAATTAAAAATCACTATTTTGACCTCTTTGGTCGAGGGGGTTTCCTAAGCCGACACAAAAGAAAACCAAGTAGAACATATGCCACAAACAATGGATGAGTAACATTATTTTTTTTGAACAACCAATAATCAATTGTTGGGTATTCCGTACGTGTCTTCTAATGGCTAAAGTATGCCCAAGCTGGCAACAACTACAGACGGATAGAGCCACATGCACACCAGCCACTAATTCCTATGGAAAACACGACCCATGCACCCGCTCAAAGGCATGACGATAGAAGGCCGGTAAAACCGGGTGGAATCAAGAATCAAGCCCAGGACCTGAGTCTTTTATCACTTCTCCCATACATTCATCTCACCAATAGGACAAGACATCATTGGTATGAGTAACATTATGAGCATAAATTTCTAGCATGACACGAACTTAATACGAAATAAAAATATTTGGATTTAGTATAAATAAGTTTTGGGTTCAACCCGTGTAGCTAAACTAGTCAAGTGTGTTAAACAAGACACGCTTGCAGGTTGACCTTTTATAACTCATTATATATATTTAATTATTTTAATTTTGTCTAATGTTAACTTAATTAAGTATTTATTACTAAAGTTTAAACTAAAAAAAAAAAACTAAGATGAGATTTTGTAATTAACTGTCATAATTTTTTGGATATTTATATTTTTTGTTATAAAATTATTATTTTTTGTATATTAAGTCCCTGTCGGGGTCAATGAGCATGACTGATGAAAAAAATTGTTCATTTGAAGTTGCTTTAGATGCCTATATATATCAAAAAGTTTCATGATCGAAAAATGATGCATAGAAACCAAGCCATGGATTAGTAGGAATTGACGACAACTAATCATCAATACATCAATGATAATCAAGAATAATAAGTATTTACTAAGTTGTTGCGGATAGAATTTCAACTTACAAAATTTCCAGCTAACATAATTGTTTAACTTTCGACCATTATAATCGACCATTCTCATACGTTTTCATGAAACTGGTGCAATGACATATTGTGTTGGTTTTACAACATAACATGCATTTGCGTTCTTGATTTCTTTTATCTTATTCGATTTAAGATCATTGAGTACCACCAAATAACTTAAACTCAGTAATTAATGATTTGTTGTCGATTAGTGTTTTTAACAGACAACTTAAGCCATAAAACAAGCATGAAGTGCTTACACTACTTTTTAAACTAAACTCATTTGTATCAACATTCTATCATATACATGGATAACAATTCCTCTAGGCTCTAGCTATCTTTGTTTAAATTAACATAACACCACCAACAATGGGTGTCTCGCGCATCCAGCGGGATGCATTGTTTTGGCGGGGTTCGGCGGCCACACCGCCACCCCTCACCAGCGGCCTCCATTCTTCGCACCAAGCGGCTCCCGCTCCCCGCTCTTCCACCATCCTCCCCTCATTTGTGATTGGTCAGCATTTGAAAAAGAGGCCATTTGAAGTGTTGATGTGGTATAGTAGGGAATGTTTTTCAGTGGGGTGACCATTGTGGGGTATTAAGGTTTTCAGTGGGGTGATGATGTGGCAGAAAATTTTAGTAGGGAAGGATTTCAGTGAGGTGACCACTGTGGATAGTCTAAGCATAAGATTACACATCATATTATTCCTTACAGCAGGAAACCATAAATTAACAACGAAAATGTCAAATTTGGAAATTATTTCAGTATCCTTATTAATGAGTAGATATGGTTAATATTTTTCAGAAAGAATGAAAGTGTCATTATTATGAAATATACAAATATGAGAATGAAATATAGTTTTGGAAGTTAAAATATACCTGAGAGTTAGAGGCTTCAAAGTACCAATTAGATACAAAGACAAAATAGAAATTTGCAGACACCAAAGGAACACTCAATCTCTAAAGTACAAGAGAGCTAGAGCTTTAATTACCATTTATATGCAAAAAAAAAAAAAGGCGAGACAAACAGAAACTAAATATGTCTGGTTATCTACACTCTTCTTCTTTTTTTTATTTTTATTTTAACAGTTAACACTACACCAATATTGTACGTTTCGTAATCATACGAGACATATAACTTCCTCTGACATTCATTGCTTCGATAATGATATATGAATAGGCATATGCTAGACGTATACAAAGCTAGTCATTAACACTAAAAAATTATGACAGATAACGATTGATCCCTTATACGCATTATTTATACCTATATAAGACGTATAAAAGGTGTGAAATTTATGAGTTGAATATAAGTATAAAATAACCCTCTATTACTGTATCATATTACTCCAAGATATGATATGTACATTTTTCTATGATTCTTTCTTTGAATCTTTTAATATTGGTTTAAAATAATATACAACTTAAAAAAACACTTTAGAAAGAAAAAGCTTCTTCGATCTGATCGGACCTTCTTAATCCTTATATATTGCTTCTGAGGTTTTAACGAGTATATGTTTGAATTTTTATTAATTCATATAACAATAACAATAACAAAAATAATAATAATAATGTTTATTTTTAAATAAAATTTACCCATGTCAACAGAGAATTATTTGTTAGTAAACAACATTTTTTTATCTAATATTTAGTTTGTTAAACCCTTTTAATCTAACACTGAATCTTTTGACGTATCAGTATAATAATTATTAAAATAACCTTTAATTGTTATTTACAAATATTCTTCTAAATTTAGTTTTTTCAATCATCATAATAAAAATCCAAAATGATATTTTAATATTGATATAACAAAAGAATATGAAGGGTATTTATTATCCATTGAGTTTTTGTGAAGAAAAGTATATCAAGGTATTAGGTAATTTTTCTATAGTTTAATAATTATAAAAATATATTTAAATGTGATGCATGTTAAATTTGCTAAGAAAACCCAACTTTGTATCCTTATTTATGGTTTCAAGGATTCAACTAAGAATTATTAGACAAGTAATTTTTGAGTTATTAGGTATTTGATCATAAATCAATTGTTGAGATCTCTATTTTTATGCAATTTTTTTATTTTCTTAACTATAAATGTACTCTTCAATTTGTTTCATAATCCAAGCATTTTTCATTTTATCATAATGATAATTTAAATTCATAACTTTTATGAAAAATGATTATGGATATGAAAATAAAAGATCAAAAAATTAAGAAAAATAGATAAACCATAATAATATTACACAAAAGTAATCAAGTCGGTCGTGTTATATGCAAGATAAAATAAAAACTCTAAAGAGAGCAAAGAATATTAACTTTTAGAAAAGCAAGAAAGAAAAAAGAAAGAAAATGCAAGATGTGTTTTGTTGCTTTTGCACTTAATTGTCCTAAAGTATAAGTACGTCACCAAGGCTTAATTATGTTACATCACCTTATTATTCATGTGTTATGGGTGAAAAAAAAACACTTAAAACGTGTTTCCTAAACTAATGTACTTTATAACTTAAACAAATAGTCTAATCTTGTATTGGTAATACGGTTGAGTTAATTAGCAGTTATATACGACTAGTGTTAATTATGTTGAACAAGTAGAAGATTCAATCCATTTTTATAAGGGAAAATTCTCATTTTGTCCATTTGACCTAATAATGGACCAAATGTCCAAATATCCATCACCATAAAGTTTTTAAAGATAAAGAAGATGATAGACATTTGGACATTTTGGTCCAAGAATGGGTCAAAGTAGACAAAATAGTAATTTTTCTTTTTATAAATCAATGTCATGAGATGATTTGAAATAGACGGTGAAGGTGTTAAGTAAGTTGGGCTATCAGTTCTAGTTTTCTAGTAGTTATAAGGACAAACCGAGGGTTATCTAATGCTCTTGAAAAAACTAATATATATGCCATCTAATCATGAACGATACCTTAGAAAATTTTTAGAACCGACTGTCATAGAACAGCAATACCAAATTGTAAGAAATTTTGACATGCAACCTCATCAAAAGTTGATGTAATTTTTTAAAATGGTAAAAATATAAACCTAACATAATACAATCAACAGGTATAAACTAATTACTAAACTAGATGAATACGCATCCTCCTATTAATCCTTATAAATCTATTAAACTAAACTCAGTAATGAATTAATTATTATATAACTTCTAAGTTAGAAGTTTTGATGGGATGGTCCATTGACATGTCATGTGTAAAAATCTCATTCGCTTAGGTAGCGTTTGGTATGCATGAATGAATGGTGGAATGGAATGAGTCATTACGTTGGAATGAAAAGAAACGTGTTTGGTTACCACAAAGGAATGGAATGCACCATTCCACAAGGAATGTGATTCCTTCACATTTGATGATTTTCATTCCTTAGAGTATGGGTGTTTTTTATTCATTCCTTCTCTTGAAGGAATGATCCAACCAATCATCCGACCCGTGTCCAAAACCATGACCTTGACCCATGACCAAAACCCTTGACCTGACTCATGACCCGAACCACGAGTCACGACCCGATTCATGACTCAAACAATTATTTGACCCTTGACTCAAACAATGGATCAACCCATGAACAAAACCATGACCCGACCCATGACCCTAGCCACGACCCGATCCACAAACCAAACTATGACGCAATTCATGAAATGTCTCATGATCGAACCATGAGCTAAACAATAACCGACCAATGAACCAACCGATGATCCGAGCCATAACTCGATCCATAACCCATGACTCGACCCACGACCCAACCCGACCCATGATTCGAGCAATGATTAAACCACGACTCGACTCATACTTTGTATTCCATTTATTCATCTTGCTATGTCTACCAAGAAAAAAGAACTAAAAAATCATTTTATTATCAGATGTAACCAAACATGACAATGGAATGGTAATGATCCATTTCATTCCCACGTCCATTTCATTCCCTCTTCCATTCCATTCCCCCATGCATTCCATTTATTTATACCAAACAGACCCTAAATGTTTGGTTTTTTCCTTTTTTTATGGTTTTGGTCGAAAATTTTAGATGTTATATAATTTTCTTCTCTTTCCAAAATATCATTGTATGTTTTTACATAGAGATATGTCCATATAAGTGTGTGAGAGGAGTTAGGGCCAAAGTCCTTTTATTAGGAATTTTTGGATCGCTACTAAATTCCTTAACCATTTGCTATGAACCAACTCATTGTGTGGCTTCACTAAAAATTTTGGTGCTACAATATACGAATTATCCAAAGCTTAAAATCGGAAATACCTGGAAATTCGGGTTTTTGGATATTTTAGATATTCAATGTTTTTTTAAATAAATTTTTGGAATTATTAAACCATAAATGTAATTATAAATTTATGATATTTTGGATAATTCTAGGATATTTTGGATAAAATTCAAGTATATCGGATAATTTTTTAGATTTTTGATAATTTTTGAATATTTTGGATAACTTTTTGGGTATTTCGGATAATTTTCGAATATTTTTGATAATTTTAGCATATTTTGGATATTTGAAATATTTTTTAAGTCCTTAGTTTTGTTTCTAAAATTTATAAAACACTAAATATTTTTCATAGAATTCGAAAATCCGTTTGGATATTCAAATCCAAATCTGAAATTTCGGATGCAAATTTAAATATTGAAATTCATTATTCAAAATTTTTTGACGTCTAAAACTCTTCATATCAGAATTTGAACACGCATACTATTAGCTTATATCTCCCATCTTTACTAGCATATTGAGTCTTGGATTTTAGAGTTTAGAGCCGACACTTGCATGACTTTTGACACTTCTATTATTCATAATATTGTTTCCTACCATGGATTTGCAGAGTCATAGTTAGCAACGATAGGACAATTTATATTCCGATATTTTTCGTTCGTATTCATGCTTAACACTTTATATGCTCTTACTTAGAGATATGTCCTTATGAGTGTGTGAAAAGTGTTAAGGGCCAAAGCCCTTTTATAGAGAAATTTTTGGATCGCTAGAAGATTTGATATGTATTAAATAGCATGTTTTGTTATTGTTAATTAGTCTAAGGTTGTATTGGACATTAGTGATAGTTGAGGGGGTTTATTGTAAAATGATAGTTAAGGTCTATTATATTGGAATTGTAACTGAATAACAGATAAGACTGATTTGAGCTCCATTCTTCTATTGTTAGATTCTTTCTTTGTTCTTAACATTGGTATTAGAGCCTTCAATCCTTGGAAGCTTGTTTCTCGGAACAGATCATGACGACGACACGTAGTAAGACAGATTTGGAGATGATCGTTGATGAACATGTGATGTCACTGATTAAAGTTGTAGCGTTTATGCAGAAGTCTGAACACAATTTCGCAACCTTGAATGCGAATTTAGAAGCAATTTTGGCTAGATTGAATGGTAATTCTAATGTTAACTCCAATGGCGAAGGAGACCATTAGAGGAGTTTAATAGGAAATTTGATTCTTGTTTAGTGAAGGTGTAAATTCCAGAGCCGTGTGTCGTTAGTAGTTTCCTTAAAGCTTTGAAGCCTGAGATTGCAACCAAAGTCTTTACGTGATGCATTTTATTTAGTAAAGATTCAGGACGCTAATATAAAAACTACAACTCCTTCAACTGTAAGCGAGTATAATTTAGTTTTTAACAAGGTAACTAGTGGGGTAAAAACACCTGTTCTAACTAGTGGGGTAAAAACACCTATTGCAGTGTCCTAATTGCGTTGTTACCTTCTCCTGCTCAATCAAAAAAGTTCACTAATGCCAAGCTGTTATCTAGCAAAGATATAGAAGGAAAAAGGGCTTAGGGTGCATATTTTTTTGTGTCCTGAAATATTTACTCCCGGACATAAATGTCCTAACAAATAATTGTTTGTATTACAAGTAATTGGTATGCAATATGATGATGAACAATTGTATAAGGAGGATTCAATTGTGGTACAACATTTGTCAGAATCTGATCCTCAAATCTTTATTCATGCCCTTAATGGTATGAATTCATTTTCTATGTGAAAGTTATTGGCAAAATTGGAAATAATCAATTGAGAATATTGATTGATTCGGGATACACTCGTAATTTTTTGAATGAGCCATTTGCTATGAAACTTAAATGTCCTTCCAAGCTTATTCCAACTATGACAGTAAGAGTTACTGATGGTATGGAAATTAGTTGTAGAAGGTTATGTCCAAATTTTTAGTGGTTTATGAAAAATAAATGATTTATCGCTGATGTGTATCTCATTCATTTAGATAACTATGACATGGTGTTGGGAATATAGTAAGTTACTGTTGAGCACCAAAATGTACCCGGAATATTTCAGGATCGACGATATTTAGGGATATTTAAGGATATAATGATATCTGATTCATATCTCTGTTTATTTGTAACTTAATGTTGTGATTGTAGGTCAAACAGGTCTACAACTTACCAATCTATAATTACGGAGTGATCAGCAAGCATTCCAATTTAAGATCACTGACCACAAGGATCTCGAGGACTCAATGGCACAATTTTTGAATAAGTCGTCAACAAAAGGAATGATGCAGAAATAACCGAAACAACTATAATGAACGTTTGTTGTAAAGTTACAGTATAAATATCGAGGCAATGATCGATAATAGGGACACAACACACTTAGCAATTTCACAAGATTACATACACGACTAGCATCAATCTCATTGTGCTCTTTCTTTGTATTCTATTTACATTAATAAATTAGGCAGGGTGACATTTGTCACCTCCTGAGGTTTTTATGCCGGCAATCGTAAGGGGTTAAGTGCTTTTCCTTGTCTAAATCTCGTGTGTTTGACTATTTTTATGTTTCATATTCTCAAATATTCTCAGGGATCCTTAAGGATAATTTTATTATAAAATACGCATAATTGATATTTTTGATTGTAAAACACAAAACCCCACTTTATTAATTTGGTTTTGCTAAAAATTATATTTGTTAATTTTTACCTAAAACAATTTGGCGCCCACAGTGGAGCAAACTTGTCTTTTTTATAATAAAGACTTTGTTTAAATGTGTTTTCTCGATAATTATAGTGAGAAATGGCTTCACAACCAAGATCAACATATACATTGTTGAACCAATAGTTGATAAGATTCAAACTCATTAGGCTTAATGCCTAATTTTCCTTAGAGAAGTTAGGTTTAGGACATTCCAATATTGATTTTAAGATCCCGTTAGAATTAGGTTTGTGAGGTGGATATGTAGTAACCGGAAGGGTGTAGTACCGGTAGTTGGAATTACTGTCTAGGAAAGCTATTCGTATAAATCTTCGAGGTACTGTGGGACCAGTCTAGCTTTCCTAGGGACTTCCGATGAGAGTATGATCACTTATAGGCCAAAGCATATTACACCAAACATCTTACAAACCAAATTAATTCTAATATGTCACACGATATTTTGAATACCATTCCTTATGTTTTAAATAAAGTCAGTTGATTTGTTTATGTGTTTTTATATTCAATGACATATTATCTATGATTAGTAATAATTAATTATTGCTATATCTAAGATAATACAAATGTCACAAATGCTATCTATTTTATTCAATCTATTCATATTCAACTCCTAATCAATTCAAATCCTTTGTTTATCTAGAATGGCTCGTAGACAACGCGCTGCTGAACGTCACAGGGCGGCAATGATCGCTGGTCAAATGGAAGCCGTGTTACCTAACATGGTTGTGCAACTGCACCAACACCTGAATGTTAACCCTACAAACCCGAAACCAAAACTGAAAACCAACCCAAGTGCCCATTTAAGCACTTCAATTCCTGCAACCCACCTAAGTACAATGGGTTAGATGGAGCTACTGGACTGCTCCAATGGTTCGAGGGAATTGAAAGCACTTTTCTGAATTCTGACTGCCCGGCCAATCTGAAGGTTCGTTATGCTACTGGGACACTACAAAAACGAGCCCTTACTTGGTGGAATAACGAGAAAAGGTCTTTGGGTGAGAATACTGCTGCTGAACTGACCTGGACTAAGCTTAAGGAACTTATGACCCAAGAGTTTTGCCCTCGCAATGAGGTCAAAAAGCTCGAGTTCGATTTTTGGGATCTTAAACAGGATAGTGGAGAAAACATGGCCTATAACAATCGTTTTCATGAACTGAGCCTTTTGTGTCCTCACATGGTGACCCCTCCTGACAGGAGGATCGAAAAGTACATTGGTGGTCTGCCAATGCAAATCCGAGACTCGGTCTTTAGTAGCAAACCTCTTACCCTAGCTGATTCCATTCACATGGCGGCGACCCTCACTGATAACCATGTAAAAGATGGGACCTTAATTAGAAAGGGGTCAAAGAAAGACATGGAACCTGCAAAGGGTTCAAAAGAAGGTCCATAAGAGGAGCCAAAAACCGGTTCAAATTCCAACTCCAAGAAGAATCACAAAAGATAGGCCAATCACACGAACTATGTTGTGACCCATGCCAACCCTATTCGCCAAATGGCCGCGGTCAATCCTAACACTCAACCCAACAAAAAGGTCTACACAGGCCCTCATCCTTTGTGCACAAGGTGCAACTTTCATCATCCTGCTGCTGTTCCATGTCATTTGTGCACCACTTGCAATCGACTCGGTCATTTTGCTCTTCATTGTCGTGTGCCAAAGGTTCAAGCTCCTCAAGCTAATATGAACTTTATCACTGCTCCTAAGGCCAAAGCTTGCTACAATTGTGGGAACCCTAATCATTTTGCTAATACTTGTCCTATTCAAGCCAACAACAACAATGCATTGATGGCCCCGAACAACTAAGTCAATCAAGGTGCAAGGGGTCGTGCTTTCAATGTCAATGCCAATGAAGCTCAAAACAACAATGATGTGGTGAACGGTACGTTTCTCGTAAATGGGCTTTATTCATCTATATTGTTTGACACCGGTGCCAATAGGAGTTTTGTATCCTTAGACTTTGAACCCCTACTTGCTATGCCTAGAATTAAGATGAATGAACCTTTTTGTGTTGAAGTAGCCAATGGAAAGACCATTAAGCTTGACTCTTTTATACCTAATTGCACTTTGAACCTTAATTCTCATGACTTATCTATTGAGCTTATCCCAATGCAATTGGGAAGTTTTGACCTCATAGTCGGTATGGACTGGTTATCAAAACATCATGCTGAAATAGTTTGTCACGAGAAGTATATTCGAATCCCGATCAAAGAAGGTCAAGAGTTACTCGTATATGGGGAGAAAGCCTTGAAGGGACTTCGACTCATGTCATGTATGCAAGCTCAAAAGTACTTACGAAAGAAGTATGTGGCCTTCTTGGCTCACATTGTGGAAACTAAAACCGATGAGAAAAAGCTCGAAGACATTCCCGTTGTTCGTGAATTTCCCGAGGATATCAATGGTCTACCTCCGAATCGACAAGTTGAATTCCGTATTGATCTCGTTCCTGGAGCGATGCCTGTTGCGAAAACTCCTTATCGACTCGCACCTACTGAATTACAAGAACTCGCAAGCCAATTACAAGAACTTTCCGACAAGGGTTTAATCCGCCCTAGTTCATCTCCATGGGGTGCACCGGTCTTGTTTGTGAAGAAGAAGGACGGTTCTTTTCGTATGTGCATCGATTATCGTGATCTTAACAAACTTACGATTAAAAATCGATACCCATTACTGAGGATCGACGATCTTTTTGATCAATTACAAGGCGCAAAGTGTTTCTCTAAAATCGATCTTCGTTTGGGTTATCATCAACTTCAAGTTTTTGAAGAAGATGTGCCGAAGACAGCTTTTCGTACGAGATATGGGCATTACGAGTTTTTGGTTATGCCTTTTGGTTTGACAAACGCACCTGCGGTTTTCATGGACTTGATAAATCGCATTTGTAAACCATATCTTGACAAGTTCGTGATCGTATTCATCGACGACATTCTGATTTTTTCAAAGTAAAATCTTAACATGAGAACCATCTTCGTTTAATCCTTGAACTCCTGAAAAAGGAGCAACTTTATGCTAAGTTCTCGAAATGTGAATTTTGGCTTAAAGAGGTTCAGTTTTTGGGACACATTGTGAATGAGGATGGAATCCATGTTGATCCTGCCAAGATCGAGATGGTGAAGAGTTGGAAGACTCCAACAACACCAACCGAGATTCGATCATTCCTTGGTCTAGCAGGTCAAATCTTAAACTCTTAGAAATTATCTTAAGGTTCATTTCATTTCTATCATCTAATCAAACAACTTTGTAACTGACAGGTTATTACCATCGGTTCATCTCCAATTTCTCTAAGATTTCATTACCGCTTACTACCTTGACTCATAAAGGCAAACCATATAAGTGGGAAGATGCTCAGGAGAATGCCTTTCAAACTCTTAAACAAAATCTTTGCGACGCTCCTATTCTCACGTTACCCGACGGAAACGACGACTTTGTGGTTTATTGTGATGCCTTGAATCAAGGTCTTGGATGTGTTCTTATGCAACGTGGCAAGGTGATTGCATACGCTTCAAGGAAACTAAAGGTTCATGAGAAGAATTACACGACTCATGACCTCGAACTTGGTGCGGTGGTATTCGCTTTAAAAATCTGGAGGCACTACCTTTATGGTACAAAGTGTGTGGTGTTCACGGACCACAAAAGCCATCAACATATTCTGAATCAAAAAGAGCTCAATATGAGACAAAGACGTTGGGTGGAACTACTCAACGACTACGATTGCTAGATTCGTTACCATCCCGGTAAAGCAAACGTAGCAACCGATGCTCTCAGTCGAAAAGATCAAGCCAAGTCCATTATTCTTCAAAGTATTCAAATTTCATCCGATCTTCAAAACCGTATTATTGAAGCTCAACAAAGAACGGTCTCGGAAGGCAAGTTACCTGAATAAATGCCTAGTAATGTTGAACTACAACTCGAGTCCAAAACAAACGGTTTGCTTAACTTTCAAAACTGTTTATGGATTTCAAATCGAAATCAGCTAAGAGAACTCATTTTGAACGAAGCTCATAAGTCTCAGTATTCTATTCATCCTGGTTCCGACAAAATGTACAAAGACCTGCGGGTTCAATACTAGTGGTCAGGAATGAAGAACGATGTTATTATTTTCGTGTCTAAGTGTCTTACATGCTCGAAAGTGAAAGCCGAACATCAAAGACCGTCAGGATTGCTTGAACAGCCTGAAATTCCCATTTGGAAATGTGAGGGTATTGCTATGGATTTCATAACTAAACTCCCATGAACTTCTCTGGGCTATGACAACATTTGGGTGATTGTTGACCATTTGACAAAGGCCGCTCACTTTCTTCCAATTCGTGAAACTTATCGTGTGGAGGAATTGGCTCGTATCTACATCAACGAGATTGTTTGTAGGCATGGCGTGCCACTAAACATCATCTCTAACCGTGATGGTCGTTTCATAGCTCATTTCTGGAAATCATTACAATCAGCTCTAGGTAATCAATTGAATCTCAGCACCGCCTACCATCCTCAAACCGATGGGCAATCCGAGAGGACCATTCAAACACTTGAAGACATGTTGCGATGTTGTGTGATTGACTTTGGTGGTAATTGGGATAACCATTGATCGAGTTCTCATATAACAATAGCTACCATTCGAGCATTGACATGGCACCATTCGAGGCGCTCTATGGGCGCAAATGTCGATCACCGGTTTGATGGAATGAGCTAGGTGAAGCTCAAATCGCTGGACCTAAATTAGTTCAAGAAACAACCAACAAGATCATTCGTATTCGTGAGAATCTAACAACTGCTCATAGCCAGCAAAAACAAACAGCGAAAGCCGTTAGAATTTCAAGTCAACTATTTAGTTCTTTTAAAGGTGTCTCCTTGGAAAGGAATTGTTCGGTTTTCAAAGAAAAGAAAGCTAGCTCCTCGTTACGTAGGTCCTTTCAAAGTTCTAGAAAGGATTGGTAAAGTGGCTTACCGAATCGAGTTACCACAAGAACTATCCAACGTGCATCCAACATTCCATGTCTCAAACTTAAAGAAATGTCTAGCCGATGAAAATCTGCACATTCCTCTTGACGAAGTTCGCATCAATGAATCTATGCACTTTATCGAGAAACCGGTGAAGATTGTTGATCGGGAAGTCAAAAAGCTCAAGAACAAGCGTATTCCTATCGTCTTAGTTAAATGGGAGTCTAAGCGTGGCCCAGAACTTACTTGGGAACACGAAGATCAAATGAAGACCAAGTACCCTCAGTTATTCGATTCAGTTGTTTAGTTAATTTCGGGACGAAATCTCCTAAAGTAGGGGGACTGTAATCTCCGAGTCTTTTATTAATTGTAATCGTGCACAAAATTTTAATAAAATAAAGTCATGGGATTTGTTGAAACATTTGACGCATTCATTAAGCAAATTTTAGTGGGTGTACATATATATATATATATATATTGGTTAAATATTAAAACAATTCAAAGGAAATCATTTATATATACATACATATAATATCTAGATAATTAAATTTATTATACATAAACATACAAGCATAAAAATAATAATAATAATAAGATTAAAAACAAATTAATAATAATAATACATTTATAAATGAAAATAAGATAAATAAAATAAATAATTAAGTACTCTTAAAATTTTTAATATGAAGATCAAATAAAAAGTTTATTAAATTTTTAGATTTACAAAATTAGCTGATTAAACTCTTAAAGATGATTTTTATAAACTTTTAGGGGCTGAAATTGAAAGTTTTATAAACTTATTATGTGAGTGAAATGAGTTAAAAGGAGGTTTAAGAAGAAACATAAGTTGAGGGGTAAAAATTGCCATTTCCGGATTTTCCCTCCCCCTTTTCTCCTTCTTGTTTGCCCATCAAACCGACCCAGCACCATCCGACCCGATCGCGACCCAGAACCCTCTAGCAGCTCATTCACGCGTGATTAGAACCAACTAGGAAAATATTTGATAAGCAAACAGCACACGGATCGTATCAAACTAATTATTAAACGAAATCAAACCAAAATCAGTGAGATTGGATCCCCATTAAACCGAAACCTTCACCAAAAATAAAACTCAACTCTTACGCGTATAAATACCGAATTCATACATCCATTACATTGGCTCCATCCTTTCTAACCTCTCTGCATCATCTAAACACACCTGCGAAGCTTCTGAAGTCGGATTTGAAGACCTAAGGCCGGCCGAACCTGCAACCTACTCGAGCACCTTCGTTCTCTAATCATTCCAAGTCGGTAAGTACACCCTTCTAATCGGTTTTAGATGCAGATCAAAACCCCCATGGTTCTCAGTTCGATTAATCCTTGTATCGATCGAATTCAGACTAACCAAAATCTAGGGTTCATACGCTTTTGGGACTAATTTCTAGAACTGTATAACCTTAATTCAAAATCGAAATGTTCAAGGCATCAATGCCCAGCCTAGTGGTAGCCCGTGTTGCCCCGAGCGCGAAGACCCGGGTTCTATTCTTGGCCGGGTCATGGTTAACCGGTTTTGGGCTTCTTTGGGCCTATTTCCATCCCATTTTTTTATAAAAAATTCTAAAAATCCTAAAACGACATTTTTAATTTTTCTGTAATAATTTATTTATTCAAAAAAGTGTAAAAATTATTTTTATTCATTAAACTAGCATTTACACTTATTTTAAACTTAAATAATTAAATAAAGAAAACTCTTTTATTACTCTTTTAAAAATAATACTAAAATAATCTTTATAAAATACATATATAATTAACCTTTTATTGTTTTTAAACAAAATGATTTATAAAATACATATATGGTTACCTTTAAATTTTTTTTAATTATAAAAGTATCTTTTTAATTCCAAACCAATTTTTGTTCAAACAAATTCTACAACTTTAAATGTTTCTTTTAGAAAACTAAGAATTTATTTTTAAACAAAGCAAAACTTTATTATTCTAAAAAGAAAATTTTATAAAAATTATTTCAATATAAAACGAAAAAAAATTATTTTGTTTTTAAAGTAAACATAAATCTTTATACATACAATTTCTTTAACACAATTATTAATGCATTCTTTTAAACACAAAATCTCTTTAAACATTAAACAATAAAAACAAAAGGATGGAAATTAGGTTATTCAAATCAATTAGGATATTTATTTATTTGATTATTCAAAATCAAATAAATATATAATTATTCAAAATCAATTTGAATATTTATTTATTTGATTATTCAAAATCAAATAAATAAATAAATAAGTACTCAAAAATCAATAAGAATAATTATTTATTTGGTTATTCAAAAATCAAATAAATAAATGATTATTCTAAATCAATTATGATATTTATTTATTTGATTACTCAAAATCAAATAAATAAATGATTATTCAAAATAAATTAGGATATTTATTTATTTGATTATTCAAAGTCAAATAAATAAATAATCATTCAAAAATCAATTAGGATATTTATTTATTTAATTGATAAATAAATAATCCTTACAAGAAATTTGGGTCTTTATCTACAAATAGTATGTGTGGTTAAAAACATATTATGTGTTGTTAATTGTCTTTACCTACACATAAATTATGTGTTATGATGTGTTGCCTCACAACTGTTGAGATAGATCATTACCTACACATCAATTATATGTAGGTATACATCATGATGTACCTACACATATATGTGTAGCTAAAACTAATTAATATGTGTTGTTAAAATTATAATGATTTCTAAAGATTTAACACAATATGTGTAGGTAATAATCTTCAATTGTATTCCAATAAATACAAAATATTCAAATGCAAATAGATACCAAAATAACCAAATTTAATTGAAAATATGAACACATAATCATTCAAACCACAAACGAAAGTACGAGTTATACAAACTGAAATACTCAAACTAACAAAACATAAGTTGTTCATAAGTCACTACAAGTTGCGGAAAATAATAAAACTAACTCACTCATCAACATTTTCATCACACTCTGATGTATCATCTTGAGATGGTCCTCTTGTTTTTGGTAAAGGTGACATAAGATTCTTTTCAATCAGTATTTGTTGCATTGTAGCACATGTCTCTTTCAATGTTTCAACTTCATCCACAAGTTCATTGTAAGTAGGATGCTTTGATTTCTGATTAATATCCGTGAAGTTACTACAATTATTTGGATCATGTTCCTAACCATGCAAACAAACTGAGCTTCGTCTAAATACATTTTCAAGAATTGACTTGTCGCTCATTGATTGCACAGAATGTTGGCTTCTCAACTTCATCACATCTTCATGTTAGAGAAAAAAATGTTTGAACAAATTTTCAAAACATCCTGTTTAACATAAGATATTAAGAGAAAGCAACAGGGCTAAAGGCATGCTCACACTAGATACAACAGAATCATGCTTGTGATCATGATGATGTCCTTGGTGGCATTCTATTTAAGAACCAAATATAATCATTTGATTAAGGCATGATATTTTGAAAATTTGGGTCGAGTTGGGTTGCATAGTAGTAAACATCTACTATGCTGCATGGAGTAAAGGGTTGTATACAGATTATAATAAAAACTTTACCAGAATGCAAAGTAAAGGGTTGCATACATGTTGCATGGAGTCTGAGCCACTTGATTTAGAGTAGTAATCATCTACTGATTTAAAACAAAAGGAGACTGCAAAACATAAAAACAAAGATTTAACGAAGCAACAAGTGTTGCAAAAGTAGGCTGAGCAAGTCATCTTCTAATCACTGAAGCTACCAATGAATAAAATACAACATATGAAAAGGGCATCAAAAAAATATACAATTAAATCAGTACCTAGTCTTTTGAATGGCTGTAGATGCACTAACATCAGCATCAAGATAATCTACAATCCCAACAAACAGCTAAGAACATTATTCAAACAGCTGCAAAACATTGTGGGTCAACATACTAAAGGGCAATATGATCACTCATTACAATAAATACTTTTCTTCATTTAATTCTATCATCTTTGAGCAAAAAAATTCAAACTAAACGTTAGTATATATATCTTTTGGAACTAACCTCTTCACCAACTCACATGTGTACATGCACATAAAAAAAGTGATGGATCTGTTTCAAGATAAAAGGCATCTAATAATAAATCAAAAGAATAAACAATGAATAGTTTAAAGTCGATCATTATAAATTTATGTTGTATATGTACCTGGTTATAGCTACAAACAACATACTTGAAGGCATGTTTTTGACATCTATCGTTGTGCAACTCTAGAATGATCTGCATGTGAAATAATGGATCAACTAAACTAAATTATGTAGATGCTACATAGTCTGAAATGAAAATAAAATTAGAACTGATGAGATCCTTTTGTACCTATGGTAGTAATAACTTGCAAGAAACCATGCACAATAATATCGGGCACCAGCATAACTATAGTTCAGGAGACCTTGTAGCATCTATGATGAAATAACATAAGACATAAAAACTTAGCAAAAAACAATTGATGCATTTTTTAACAATTGGAATATGAGCGCTTACAACTAAATATGTAATTGTAATAGTTATGTTTATCATTAAATAGTAAAATTGTAAACAACCTACAAAATCAAGAACACAATTTTTAACAAAAATAAAAGGAAAATATTTTGCAACAGTTGCAACATCAGTACACACAAAATCATACCAAAGCTTAAATGAGGAGCTTCTTGAATGTACTTGATTTTTTTGAACAACATTAATCAAAACTATAATTGATTAATTTTACCTGGATTAGAAGTTAGAGTGAACAACCAAAAAAATGTTTTCCTTTTTTGGTCTCATTTCACTGCATATGGCAAAAACATAGCTACAGAAAAATGGCAAAAACATACCAACAGAAGAAACTTGATTATGTGTAAACTAACTACTTTTGACCAAAATTTCCTATTTTTCAACCAAAAGATTAAAAAATTATGTTGATTTCATACATTATTTACATTACACTGTGAGATACTTACATTGTTCAAAAGACAACGCATATGCTGATGTGACTATTTGAGTAGGTATGTAAATTTTATTTTCCTTGAGTCATCGATGCCCTCACCTACATACAGACACCAAATACAGAAGTTGAAAGAAAATGAGATTTGAAAATAAAGAAAAAACAATGTATGTTGGGTTTACAATTTGAATAAATGAACCATGTTCCTTCCGCCTATTTCAAGATGACAAATAGACATGGTTACTATTTTTCCTAATTGTGAACCAGCTGGTTAATTTTGTGGTGGGTTCAATAAATCATATTCCCTTATGTTTGACCTAATAAAACGTGCATGCTAAAATCCACCAAAAACTCCAATAACTGCTTGCAAATTTGATTATTTTTCTGTGTCGCTAATTCCTTGCAAAATTAGAGTTGCCATTAATAGGATCTAAAATCCAACCAAATAAAACAATGTCCCCTTCATTCTGCACTATGTTACCTTTTGAATTAGCCTGAATCCAAACACTTGAATATAATTATCTACTTATAATTACACCATTAATATGATTAAAACTAAAATGAAAACAAACTCTGCACAAACCAACAAAAAAATAAAGCACATAAGCCAATTAAATACAAAAAATCCATGATTTATAACCATCATCGAATAACAATGAGATACATAATTAGGTGATTTTACCAAGGTAGAAAGGGGATAGACCGAGACAGCGAATGGTTTCTTCTCTGATTTTAGGGTTTTCGGGGGACGGGTTTGAAACGGTTCGTAGACCACCGTAGCCGCTGCCGGATGTATGACAGCGGTTGGTTATCTCCATCACTGCACCGTAGCGCTGCCGAAGGTAAGGCAGCGGTTGGTCTCTTCTCGATCACTACTATAGCAAGGTAGAAAGGGGATAGACAGAGACATCAACGGGATAGACGGATACAACGTTGGTTTCTTCTCTGATTTTGGGGTTGGGGGGGGGGACGAGTTTGAAAGGACTGGAGGAATTATTCCTATCCTGTTATTGCGATGGGCAAATTCAAAATAAACCTGATTTCAACCATTCATTAGATCCTTCTTTGAATATATAAAATATGGGGTTGGATCCACTAAGAAGGGATTTTTGCCTAAGAAGAGTAAGAAGCAATAGAAATTTGACACGTGTCATCATAAAACAGTAATACAGTACAAAAAACGAAATACAGTACAAAAAATCAAAAATCCAGTACAAAAAATCAAAAATCTAGTAAAAAAAAATCCAGTACAAAAAAAAATAAAATATAGTACAAACAACAAAAATATTATACAAAAAACCACAAAAATCGAGTATAAAAAAATATATAACAAATCTAGTACAAAAAAAATAAAAATGTAGTATAAAAAATAAGATTTTATAATTAAATTATGTGACACGTGTCAAATTCTTATTAGTTTTCACTCTTTTTACACAAAAAGCTCTTCTTATTTGATCATTTCCCATAAAATATGTAATAATATATAATAAGTATCTATTCTATACTATATAATAAATAAAGGTTTAGATATGTCACTTGTCAACATTTTAGGCCTCTTAAAAATAATTTTTCCCGCCTCTCTCTCATAATAAATATTTTATGCCATATTTTTATTAAATTTTGATTTTTTTTATATTCTCTCTCCTATTAAATATTAATAATTTTATTAAACTTAGTAAATAATATGATTAAATTATGAATCAATTCTTTAATTTTTTTATAAAACGTCTTTGAACAATATGTATTATGTTATTTTAAACAAATAATTTCAAAATTTGAATATTTAACATATGTAAATGTTTAATACATCTATATTTAGTGTTATATATATATATATATGTGTGTGTGTGTGGTGTGTTTTAAGAACATTTTTTTTTATAAATTTTCATCTTTAAAGTTTTTCTATATAAAAAAAAGTATAACTAATATTATTAGCATTAATATAATCATGCAAACTTAAAAAGATATAATAAAATTATTTTAATTATGTAAATTCATAAAGTCATAATTATAAAAGCACATTATATTTTATTTACAACCCGTGTATTACACGGGTCTATAACCTAGTAAGTAATATAAGGGTAATGTAATGTTTAATGGTTATGTCCATATATTTTTTCATCCTAGATTATGAGCAGCAATTTGGGATTTTTTTTTTAAGTATCTTATAGCTACACTTATTATAGACTTTGAAATATTTGTGGATATTTGTTTTATTATATCATTTTAAAAAATAAAATAAAAAATTGTATACTTAATTTATCTACGCATTTATTTACAGATATAATGTGTAGGTAAAGCATAATCAATTATCCACACATATTTACTTTTTTACATATGTGTAGAAAATTTACCTACACATAACATAAATTTGTCACATGTGTGGGTAATTCAACATTTGATTGATGGTAAATTTAGGGGAGGGAAATTTTCCCACTAATATAAGTGTAGCTAAAATGTATTGCCAACACATATTAAGTGTTGGTTGTTATAATAATATATGATCAACCATTACCCACACATATACACACATGTGTAGGTAATTTACCTACACATATACAAGTGTAGGTAAATTATGTGTTGGTAAAGACTCTAATTTCTTGTAGTATAAATGAAAACCATTCAAACTTAGACATATCAAATAGGACTTCCATAGTATGCCATAGAAACTAGGATGCCAAAACTTGAACCTAAGTACATAGACTAAGAAATTCTATTGCCTTTAGGTTAAGGCGTGCAAGCACGACTTTGTAAATCCTAGGCAACGATTCAAGTGACAAAGCTAGGACATCAAGTGAGTAAATCTATACTCCCTCTTTACATTTTTGTACTTTTGGGATGTTACATATGCTAGTATTCAAAAACTAAGTTATTCTAGAGTCAAAGTCTATAGATGCAATGCTTTTAGTCTATGTGGTTTGAATTCATGCTATGTGATTCTATTTTCTTTGTGATTCTATGTTATTCTATGATATTCTATACCGAGTAGCCTAAGGTGTGTTAGATACCACCTTCGCTTTGACTTCGGTCAAATGTGCTAAAAGGGCGAAAATTAAAACTATGGGCAGACTTGTGAAAATACTTAGTCCTGTGCTTTGTATTTGAGCGAGTTTGGAGACGATATAAACTATTGCAAACTTGTAGATATACTAAGCTTTTTAGCTAAGTATTGATACGAGTTTGGAGACGAGATATTATATATACTTAATTGAAAACTAGTAGGATTTACATGCTAGAGTTTAAACTTATAGTCTAATTGAATTGCATCATTTTCTATGTAAACTATATAAACTGTATGGGTTACTCACCAACTATTCATATAGTTGACAAAAATCTTGATTTTGCATATGTAAGAGGTTAGATGGATGCTATCAAGGAAGACATAAGATATGTTTATGTTAGTAGACCTAGATTTGAATTTTAAAATAATGTTAGACTATTTCAATTATGTATTTTGGTTTTGAACTATGTAATTGAATGATTGGTTATTTTGAATGAATTTATGATTGAATTATTTAAACACAATTGTTTAAATATAGAAACTTACACATAACACCATGAGTAATGAACAATCTAACTCGCGCCCCGACGTATTCCGCCGTCGGTCGGGGTGTGAGAGGAAGCTAATTAACAGTTGTTATTGTTTGATCAGAGATTGTCTTTCGGAACGGTGGTTGTCTTCTGAAGTAAGAAGGATCCATGGTTGTTCTTTTGCGAACGGTCCGCTGTTGTTGGATCAGTGGTTATTGGATCCGTTATTATTGGATCTGCTGTTGTGCTTCCGAGGTTGAGGCTCAGTGGTTTTCTCAGAAGGAGAATCTTGGTTAAGGCTCATTAGTCCTTATTTTTCCAACAATCTCCCTCTTGACTAATGAAGCCAAAACCACTTATTTTTGCCTTAGAATCAAATTAGTTCGATTCCTGAGATTTCGCACAAATTGCAGGACTTCATAGTTTGTGTCAACATTCTACAATGTTTTATGCTCAACTTCTTTTAGATCATCCTTGGGGAGGTTAAGGATGGAGTCACAATCAGTGAAAAAGGTTCTTGACCCATTGAATCTTTCAATGGTTATGGATTTGGAATATTAATCAAAGAGCCACCACTTAATTCTAGCTCTAGAATGGGTAACTTGAAGAGGTTGAGATTGAGTAGAATGAGCTATAGAGAGATTGTGAGGAGATGCTAAAGGACAGTGGACAATCTCTCTTCTTTTGACTTGATGTCTAGAGTTAAGAACCTTTTTGACTACAGCATGCTGATGAGGCTCATGTGACAACTAGTACCTGACCGGCCGGCAAGTCCGTACGGTACGTGTACTATAGACAGTAACTATGTGTATATACATATGTGTAAACAGTGTTTGTATTAACAGAAATCTAAATACAAGAAACAGTTGTACGTATTTTCGTGTAAACTTAAATACAGTAAGTACAACATACAGTTGAAACATTAGTTGTGTGTATTTAGGTGAAAACCTAAGTATAGTTAACACAACAGATTCATGAGAAACAACAGTATTCATACAAATAACAAGAACAAATCGGTTGCGATCTGATATCCATAGATGACAGGAATCAGATGGCCGACATTTCAATGCAAAAACAATGTGAAAACAGGAGTTTAGTCAAGTCCGACAGTGAGGAAACACAATTCAAACATAAGTTACAGTGTTGCTTCAGAATAACGAACTGACAGTGTGTTTGCGTGGTTGACGATTCACACAAACATATATGTGAGTTTAACGTTCTGAAATGATGACTGGAAAGTAGAAAACAAAAGTCGGAAAGCAAAACCATCATCGTGTTCGTTCGAATGCGCGATGGTGACGCGATCTGACGAAACGACAACGAAAACACGACATGAACGAATGTAAATTAATAAAATAAAATATTTAACATTTTTACAATTTTGAAACTCATCAAAATATTAATTAACTCCTTTTTATTTATAACATTTAAATTACGCGTAACAATCTGAATACGCGACGAAATTATGAACCGATCAACCGAAATGAACCCGAACACCACACGAAGTATAAAAACTCTAAATGAGAGTTTTCCTCTCATTTTTCACCACCTACACCTCTCTCTCTCTCAAAAATTCGGAACCCACCTCCCACCACCATTTTAGAACTTCCAAGGTCCATATCTCCTTCATTTCTCAACGAATTTGAGTGATTCTTGAACCCACGCGAAGCCCTTGATGTCCTCTACATGAAAGTACAACATATCTTAAGGTTTAACCACTAAATTTCGAGGTATGATGTATTAAAGATCTGTAAAAATAGGGTTTTTTGTACCTTTGCACAACCCACACATTTTCAACCGGTTTAAAACCACCCCACGACCACCACACCTTCGACAATCGTTCTGGCATGGCATCATTGAGTAAACAACCCTAAAGTCCTGTACCCTCGACGGATATGGTGAGTGGTTCTGGTTCGTTAACAGCAGGTTATGGCCGAACCTGCATATGGGATGCCACGAACCTACACGTCCAAGACAGAGACAGCCGAACCCTGAGCTGTGGTTGCCGAACCCTACATGTTGGTATACATCAGACGAACCTGGGTAAACCATCCCATCCCCGAACCATGTGCGAACCTCACTCAGTAGGTGCATGTGAGCCGAACACTATCATTATGGCCGAACCCTAAACACCCACGAACCTAATCCCAAGAACGAAGCTGTACATGATTGAGCCCTCTACTGCGAACCTACATACACTTGGCCAAACCCTTCATGCACTGCGAACCAACCGCCGAACCCTTTGAAGTCACGAACCCTCGACCCTAAGGGTGAATCCTAGCTGAACCTTGTGTTCAAGAAACCCCGCCGAGCCATCTGAATCCACCGAACCTTGCTGATTTTCACTGCCACGAATCTCGGCCGGTTGATTTTTTCGGAAAAGCCACCTGATCCAATCCTATTGTATTTGGACCACATGTTCGACATCCATAATTTGTTCAGCCCACCTATTAGGCCCAGATACGTGTTCAATCTGTTTAAATGCGGCCCATTGTGGACGATTTGGATCCAGTTCACTCGGCCCAATAGTGGCCTAACACTTGAGCCCACATCCATACAATTGGTCATGCACACATCCTCGGCTAAGATCCATACTCAATCGGTTCATGTGAAGCCCAATAAGAACCCTTAACCGGCCCACATACACACGAGGCCCAGCAATGATCCTTTCGACCCAATACCTAAATTCGGTCCACAACACATATACTAGGCCCACAATTGGGATTCGGCCCATGTAAAACTATTGGACTAAGGCCCAATTTGCATTTGGCCCAGTAGTTGCGGATTATGTCGTAATGATATAACCAACATATTAATGCTATAATTATTGGGTAACTATACAAATCAAGTGTGACCAAGATAACAAGACAAACTTTAAATTATAAATCAAGTCATATTAATGACGTGGATTTAACATAACATGCAATTTTGATCACAGAATAACCTTAACCTAATGAAAGCAAATGTTAGAGAATATGAACAACAAACAAGGGCCGAATCATTATCGAGACTCACATGTGTTAGCCAACTTTAGGGCTAACACGTACACGTGCACAAAACCTTACAATTTATACTTATAAGTACAAACGATGTTAAATCAATACAGGAACGTGAAAACACAACAAATACAATCAAGGAGCGCGTGCATTCTTCTTTTTAAGCTAAGTGAACCCTACAATTACAAGGGAGTTCATATGCCCCTTTTCTTTAATCTTTACTGATTTTAAACTCTCGGGGCTGAGAAACATGCTTACTTTTACTTGTCTAAAAGTTTTGCTTAACATATTGCTATTACATTGATCTTAGATAATAATAAATTGTTTGTTATCGCTTATCAGTGTATGCATGCTTGTATGATCATGATATGACAGGGATAATCAGATGAACAAAATAATATATCTTATTAGTTCATCAACACATTGGAATAACATAGTTATAAGATTTTATCTTATAACACTTAGTTATTTTTACATAAACAGACATTGGAAAAATCACAGGAAAACATATGAATGATACAAAGATATTATATATCTTTGTAATAACATTCGACACAAGAGTTAAGTAAGTGTAATAGGACAAGTCTTATTAAGACTTAGCTTTACAACTCAACACATATTACAGGAGAACATGGAACAAAGAATGATAATCATGATAATGTAACTTCATGATAACAACATCATTTGCTCAAATAATTAACATAAAGAAATAAGACAAGTTCTTATTTAATCTTGTTAATAACCCAGAGAACATATGACATTGAGAACAATCACACAGATGAACACAATTACAATTAGTTGCTATTGACCTGTTGTATTATATCACTACAATCATGTGCCATTTATTCAAGTTTATCATGTAAGTCCCTATAATTCGCTGACCAGTTAGTTTGACGTAACTAAACCGACGATAGCATAGTGGTACCATAGGTTTGACAAACCTCTAGCTTGTAGGGCTAGTATGTTGATCGTAACACTTCATTGGCCGGTAACGTATGACCGGTGACAGGGCGACGACAATCAAGGTCTGGAAAGCGACACATGGTGATATTAACCTGCAGTGATAAGTAATTAAACCATCATCACTTATTGACTAGTAGACTGAGTAATGTATATTCTCATGTCATATTACTAGTAACTGTTTCGATGAGGTCTATGGATACACAAAGTGGTAGAGTTAAATCGGATGCATTGAAATCTGATTACGTGAGGATTCCAATGGATTCCTTTTAGGCTCTATGCACTACGCATTGAGAACAAATGACAATTGGTTAACTACCACTCTTAATATTTAAAAGTGTAACAACAGTTAACCCCACAATTATAGAATAATTCAAGGAACGGATTGATTAAATTTAACATCCTTAACATATATAATGGTTATCTAAGCTTCGGTTGATAACTACAAATACATTATTATATTATTCTATACATGACATTACAGGTGATCAAGAATGAGATAAACATGTGGAATGGGAATGGAAATCAGTAGTTGTATTGCAAGTAGTGTAGAGTTCTAGTAGTGATGTGGTGGGATGTTGGCTAGGGCTTAGTTCCCTTACATATGCCCTATATATAAGCATCACTACTAGGATAATATAGTACTTGCGAATATAACTATAGAGGAGCCATTGGGAATACAGGTGAACAAACACATACAAGTAACATAATTATCATTGTGAATGTGCATGTGAATGAATCAAGGTTTTCAATTTACTTACTTATGAACTCACCAACCTAGTGTTGACTTTGTTTAAATGCATGATTTCTCAGGTGACGAACAGATGTAGCTATTTATATGCAAGGACTAGCTAGTGGACTTTTAGAAGACCTAGCTACTTTTGATATTGCATAGTTTTGATGACTAAACAATGAATCATCTTTTGTATATCTTGTACAGATACAAGATATAGTTACATTGATTCTTTTGGTAGATTTACTTGATTAAATTATGAATGATACAATGTAATTTAATCTTGTAATTCTATATCATTGATGTGTTAGCATTTCTGATTATTTATCATGTGCTATGTAAACAATCTGATCATTTGATTATCACTCAAGATATCGCGCCCCGGGACCCTTCCGCCAGAAGGGAAAACCCGATCCGTTCCCGCCGGCCCGGGGTGTGACAGATTGGTATCAGAGCCATGGTTATAGAGAAATATATGTCATATTACTTAAACTGTTTGTCCTAGACTATAACCTACGGACCCTCATATAGAGATCATGTGACATAGGATTCTATTTGCATATGTCTTCTGCTTCTGATCACTGAACTAACCGATTTCTTTTCGGTTATGATCAGAATGCCGCCGAGAAGACAACCACCTGCTTTACTGCCACCGCCACAAAATGATTCAGCTCCACACTCATCGACACATTCACCTGCTGACTCTCCTACACCACCGCCTCCACCTCCTCCTCCTCCTCCACCACCCCCACTTCATCAGTTGGACCCTGCTACTGTGGCATTGGCCACTCTTCTGACAAGCCAACTGAGGGATGTGATTCCCGAGATGATGAACCGTATCAACAATAACAACAGCAACAACGTTACCAACTCATCTGGAGAAGGCAGCGGCAACACCCGGCAGAATCAGGACTACTCCTACAAGAACTTTGTAGGGTGCAAGCCACCCAGTTTCAGTGGCAGTGAGGGTGCCCTTGGATTAATCCAATGGATTGAGAAGATGGAAACCACCCTTGACATCAGTGGCTGTCCTGAATAGAACAAAGTCAAGTATGCTGCAGGTTCATTTCACAAGCGAGCGTTAACTTGGTGGAACGCTCAGGTTTCAATCAAAGGCCGGGATGAGGCCCAGGCTATGCCTTGGGATGACTTTAAAGCCATGCTGCGGGCTGAGTTTTGCCCAAGAAATGAACTGAAGAAGGCTGAGACTGAACTGCTCAACCTAGTTATGGTTGGCTCTGGGCATCTGGCCTATACCACCCATTTTCATGAGCTTGCTACCTTGGCACCGGATGTGGAGCCAACACTGGAGAAAAGAATTGAACGGTATGTCCGGGGACTGCCGTCTTGCATTCAAGGGCACGTGATGTCTGCCCACCCTACCACCATGGAACTGGCTGTGACTCTGTCAGCATCTCTGACATATATGATGGTTGCTATGGGGCACTTCAAGAAAGAGGCTAACTCAGCCAAGGCTGGAACTTCAAAGAAGTCGGACAAACGTCCGGCTAAGAAACAAAAGGTGGTCAGAAACTTTGCTGCCACCACTCAAGCCCCCAATGCTTAACCAACCACCACCACTGCAAATCAGAAAGCCCTACACTGGCACTGCACCTTTGTACAACACTTTCCAGTATCATCATGAACCAAACACTCAGTGCAAGCAATGCACAAACTGTGGAAAGTTTGGTCACTGGGCCAACCGCTGCAGGAGCACGGGAGCTCCAAATAGAAACAACAATGCAGCTACTACTGCTGCTGCTAATCACAGGTCTTGCTACAACTGTGGTGAACTTGGTCACTTTTCTCGGGATTGTTCCAAGAGAAATCAACAAAGGGCTCAAGCACCAAGAGGACGATCCTTTCAGATAGGAGATGCTGCCGCTCGACAGGACCCGAATGTGATTACGGGTACATTTCTCTTATCTGACTTCTATGCATCCATATTATTTGACACTTGTGCGGATCAGAGTTTCATCTCATCCGATTTTGCATGCCATCTTGATTATGTTAAGGAATTGTTAGACTCCCCTTACACTATTGAGATACCAAACAACAAACAGATTACAGTAGACACAATATTTAGGAATTGCCCACTAACACTTGACGATCATACATTTTCAATCGACTTGATACCGATGGAGTTGGGCAGTTTCGACATCATCATCGAAATGGATTGGCTATCTCTTAACATAGTTGAGTTCATCTGTTCCGATAAACTACTACGCAATCCTGTGGAGAACAATGAGATCTTGGAGATTCGTGGAGACCAAGCGAAACGCAGTGTCAAGATAATATCGTGCATAAGGCTCGCAAGTACTTACGAAAATAATGCGTTGCATTTCTAGCTCACGTGATTCAGAAAGACAAGAAGGCGATCAAGATTCAAGATGTACCAATTATGAGAGATTTTGCGTACGTATTTCCGGATGACTTACCGGGACTGCCACCCGAGCGATCGGTGCAGTTCCGAATCGATTTGATTCCGGGAGCGACTCCTGTAGCTAAGTCTCCTTATAGACTTGCACCATCTGAGATGCAGGAATTGTCCAATCAATTACAAGAGCTACTCGATAAAGGATTCATCCGACCGAGCTTTTCCTCGTGGGGAGCTCCGGTTCTTTTTGTGAAAAAGAAGGATGAAACTTTCAGGATGTGCATTGATTATAGAGAGCTCAACAAGCTCACCATCAAGAATCGGTACCCGTTACCGAGGATTGATGATCTGTTTGATCAGTTATAGAGAGCACAATACTTTTCAAAGATAGACCTGAGATCAGGCTATCATCAGATCCGGATTCAAGAGGAAGACATACCAAAAACGGCCTTTCGTACCCGATATGGTCATTACGAGTTCATGGTGATGCCATTCGGATTGACAACCGCACAGGCTGTGTTCATGGATTTGATGAACCAGGTGTGCAAACCGTACCTAGATCAGTTTGTTATCGTCTTCATTGACGATATACTGATTTATTCAAAGAACGAGAAAGAACATGAGCAACACCTCAAGACAGTTTTGGAGCTTCTGAAAGAAGAACGACTCTATGCCAAATTCTCCAAGTTTGAATTTTGGTTAAGAGAAGTTCAGTTCTTGGGTCATGTGATTAACAGTAATGGTATTCACGTGGATCCTGCCAAGATTGAGGCAATCAAGAACTGGGATGTGCCTACAACACCGACAGAAATTCGATCATTCTTGGGATTGGCAGGTTATTACAGGAGATTCATTTCGAACTTCTCTAAGATAGCCTTGCCTCTCACCAAGCTCACACAGAAGTCTGAACCTTTTGTGTGGACTCAAAAACAAGAAGAGGCATTCCAGACACTGAAACAAAGATTGTGCCATGCTCCAATCTTAACACTCCCAGAAGGCAATGATGACTTTGTAGTTTACTGTGATGCTTCCCATCAGGGACTCGGATGTGTTTTGATGCAACGAGACAAAGTCATTGCTTATGCCTCACGACAGCTGAAAATACACGAGAAGAATTACACGACACACGATCTCGAACTGTGAGCTGTTGTCTTTGCTTTAAAGATTTGGAGACATTACCTGTATGGTACCAAGTGCACTATCTTCACAGATCACAAGAGTTTACAAAACATATTTGATCAGAACGAGCTTCACATGAGACAGAGACGTTGGGTTGAGCTCCTGAATGATTACAATTGTGTGATCAAATACCATCCGGGCAAAGCAAATGTAGTTGCAGATGCTTTGAGCCGGAAGGAAAGAGTCAAACCCTTACGCGTTCGCGCAATGGGAATGACTGTGCAAACAAGTTTGAGAGATCACATTCTACAAGCACAACAAGAGGCAGTGGCAAGAGACAACCTAAAACGCGAGCTCGATTGTGGAGCCGAGAAACATTTCAAGACAAAACAAGACAGAGTTATCTATTACCTGGATCGTGTTTGGATTCCAGTAGTAGATGAAATTCAAACACTCATACTTGACGAGGCACACAAGACACGATACTCAGTTCATCCAGGTGCCGATAAGATGTACCAAGATCTTATGTCGTTTTATTGGTGGCCGGGTATGAAGAAAGATGTTGCCACTTATGTTGGTAAATGCATCAAGTGTGCCAAAGTCAAAGCAGAACACCAGAAACCATCGGGTTTGCTCGAACAACCAGAGATACCACAATGGAAGTGGGAACAAATAGCTATGGATTTCATTACCAAGCTACCCCGCACTTTACCACAATGGAAGTGGGAACAAATAGCTATGGATTTCATTACCAAGCTACCCCGCACTTCCAGCGGACACGATTCGATTTGGTTCATCATTGATAGATTGACCAAGTCCGCACACTTCTTGCCTATCAGAGAGACATACAAGATGGAGAAACTAGCGAGACTATACATAGATGAAATAGTAGTGAGAAACGGGGTGCCATTGTCTATTATTTCAGACCGGGACAGCCGATTTACTTCACGGTTCTGGCAATCATTGCAACAATCCTTAGGGACAAGTGTTAACTTGAGCACTGCTTATCATCCACAAACGGAAGGACAAAGAGAGCACACCATTCAAACCCTAGAGGATATGTTGAGGACATGCATCCTAGACTTCGGTGGAAGCTGGGACACACACTTACCTCTCATTGAATTCTCCTACAATAATAGCTACCACAGCAGCATCGGATGTGCTCCTTTCGAAGCACTTTATGGTATAAAATGTCGGTCTCCCATTTGTTGGACTGAAGTGGGAGATAACAAGATCACTGGGCCTGAACTTATTCAGGAAACTACTTATAAGATTGCCCAGATACAACAACCATTACAAGCAACACGTAGCCGCCAAAAGAGTTACGCAGACAAACGACGCAAGCCTTTGGAATTCGATGTGGGTGACCGAGTCATGTTGAAAGTGTCCCCATGGAAAGGCGTATTTCGGTTTGGGGCTAAAGGCAAGCTAGCACCTGGGTATGTCGGACCGTTTGAGATTACTCAACGCATAGGTCCTGTGGCATACAGACTCAAACTCCCTGATGAGCTCAGTGGAGTACACGATGTGTTTCATGTATCAAATCTCAAAAGGCGCTTAGCAGACAAAACATTGATCATACTGTTGGAAGAGATACAAATTGACGAGCAACTACATTTCATTGAAGAACCTGTAGAGATTATGGAACGTGAAGTTAAGAAACTGAAACGAAGCCGTATCCCTATTGTAAAGGTTCAATGGAACTCCAAGCGTGGACCAGAATTTACCTGGGAGCGCGAGGACAACATGAAAACAAAATATCCCCACTTGTTCGAGAAGTGAAGCCCGACTTTTATGCTTAAATTTCGGGATGAAATTTCTTTAACTAGGGGAGACTGTGACAACTAGTACCTGAACGACCGCCAAGTCCGTACGGTACGTGTACTATAAACAGTAACTATGTGTATATACATATGTGTAAACAGTGTTTGTATTAACAGAAATCTAAATACAAGAAACATTTGTACGTATTTTCGTGTAAACTTAAATACAGTAAGTACAACATACAGTTGAAACATTAGTTGTGTGTATTTAGGTGAAAACCTAGGTACAGTTAACACAACAGATTCATGAGAACCAACAGTGTTCATACAAATAACAAGAACAAATCGGTTGCAATCTGATATCCATAGATGACAGGAATCAGATGGCCGACATTTCAGTGCAAAAACAATGTGAAAACAGGAGTTTAGTCGAGTCCGACAGTGAGGAAACACAATTCAAACATAAGTTACAGTGTTGGTTCAGAATAACGAACTGACAGTGTGTTTGCATGGGTGACGATTCACACAAACATATCTGTGAGTTTAACGTTCTGAAATGATGACTGGAAAGTAGAAAACAAATGTCGGAAAGCAAAACCATCATCGTGTTCGTTCGAATGACGATTCGAACGAATACTCGCGATTGTGACGCGATCTGACAAAACGACAACGAAAACACGACATGAACGAATGTAAATTAATAAAATAAAATATTTAACATTTTTACAATTTTGAAACTCATCAAAATATTAATTAACTCCTTTTTATTTATAACATTTAAATTACGCGTAACAATCTGAATACGCGACGAAATTATGAACCGATCAACCGAAATGAACCCGAACACCACACGAAGTATAAAAACTCTAAATGAGAGTTTTCCTCTCATTTTTCACCACCTACACCTCTCTCTCTCTCAAAAATTCGGAACCCACCTCCCACCACCATTTTAGAACTTCCAAGGTCCATATCTCCTTCATTTCTCAACGAATTTGAGTGATTCTTGAACCCACGCGAAGCCCTTGATGTCCTCTACATGAAAGTACAACATATCTTAAGGTTTAACCACTAAATTTCGAGGTATGATGTATTAAAGATCTGTAAAAATAGGGTTTTTTGTACCTTTGCACAACCCACACATTTTCAACCGGTTTAAAACCACCCCACGACCACCACACCTTCGACAATCGTTCTGGCATGGCATCATTGAGTAAACAACCCTAAAGTCCTGTACCCTCGACGGATATGGTGAGTGGTTCTGGTTCGTTAACAGCAGGTTATGGCCGAACCTGCATATGGGATGCCACGAACCTACACGTCCAAGACAGAGACAGCCGAACCCTGAGCTGTGGTTGCCGAACCCTACATGTTGGCATACATCAGACGAACCTGGGTAAACCATCCCATCCCCGAACCATGTGCGAACCTCACTCAGTAGGTGCATGTGAGCCGAACACTATCATTATGGCCGAACCCTAAACACCCACGAACCTAATCCCAAGAACGAAGCTGTACATGATTGAGCCCTCTACTGCGAACCTACATACACTTGGCCAAACCCTTCATGCACTGCGAACCAACCGCCGAACCCTTTGAAGTCACGAACCCTCGACCCTAAGGGTGAATCCTAGCTGAACCTTGTGTTCAAGAAACCCCGCCGAGCCATCTGAATCCACCGAACCTTGCTGATTTTCACTGCCACGATAGCATAGTGGTACCATAGGTTTGACAAACCTCTAGCTTGTAGGGCTAGTATGTTGATCGTAACACTTCATTGGCCGGTAACGTATGACCGGTGACAGGGCGACGACAATCAGGGTCTGGAAAGCGACACATGGTGATATTAACCTGCAGTGATAAGTAATTAAACCATCATCACTTGTTGACTAGTAGACTGAGTAATGTATATTCTCATGTCATATTACTAGTAACTGTTTCGATGAGGTCTATGGATACACAAAGTGGTAGAGTTAAATCGGATGCATTGAAATCTGATTACGTGAGGATTCCAATGGATTCCTTTTAGGCTCTATGCACTACGCATTGAGAACAAATGACAATTGGTTAACTACCACTCTTAATATTTAAAAGTGTAACAACAGTTAACCCCACAATTATAGAATAATTCAAGGAACGGATTGATTAAATTTAACATCCTTAACATATATAATGGTTATCTAAGCTTCGGTTGATAACTACAAATACATTATTATATTATTCTATACATGACATTACAGGTGATCAAGAATGAGATAAACATGTGGAATGGGAATGGAAATCAGTAGTTGTATTGCAAGTAGTGTAGAGTTCTAGTAGTGATGTGGTGGGATGTTGGCTAGGGCTTAGTTCCCTTACATATGCCCTATATATAAGCATCACTACTAGGATAATATAGTACTTGCGAATATAACTATAGAGGAGCCATTGGGAATACAGGTGAACAAACACATACAAGTAACATAATTATCATTGTGAATGTGCATGTGAATGAATCAAGGTTTTCAATTTACTTACTTATGAACTCACCAACCTAGTGTTGACTTTGTTTAAATGCATGATTTCTCAGGTGACGAACAGGTGTAGCTATTTATATGCAAGGACTAGCTAGTGGACTTTTAGAAGACCTAGCTACTTTTGATATTGCATAGTTTTGATGACTAAACAATGAATCATCTTTTGTATATCTTGTACAGATACAAGATATAGTTACATTGATTCTTTTGGTAGATTTACTTGATTAAATTATGAATGATACAATGTAATTTAATCTTGTAATTCTATATCATTGATGTGTTAGCATTTCTGATTATTTATCATGTGCTATGTAAACAATCTGATCATTTGATTATCACTCAAGATATCGCGCCCCGGGACCCTTCCGCCAGACGGGAAAACCCGATCCGTTCCCGCCGGCCCGGGGTGTGACAACTCATAGTCTTTCAAGAGAGTTGGCAGGAACTCCTTTTTCAACTTCGATACAAGGTTTAAACTTGACAGCTGAGGGTGATTCCTCAGATCCATCATACAAATTTCCCATAGGTGCATTTAGCAGATCATCAATCATTGTACTTGGGTCTGCCTCCTTAAGCATAGACACCAAGGCGGTGGAGGGTGACGTGGCCTCTTTCCAGAGCTCTGGATGATCACCATTGTCACACCCTGGGTCGGTGGGCCGGATCGAAGACTCGTCGGGGAGAATAGTCCCGAGGCATGATTTCAATCAGGGTGATGAGATTGTTAAATTGCAAATGATGATATGAGAAATACTAAAATACAATGATAAAATTAAATTAAATTACAACTATTTTATAATTTAATTCTATTACAACTGGATTTGGGCATGTGGGATGTGACCCAGATGTCTCACAAAATATCTTGCAGCCTGTGTGGCCTTGTAAGATTTCATGCAGGAGTTGTAGGTTCCTATAAGGGATCCTATATTTCTCTCTCTAAAAGTCATCCTTCTTCACTTGTTCTTCACCTGAGAACAAATGGTGTTTAAAGGGTATTGAAAACGCGAATGAACTAACAAGTGTTAAATCTGAACCTCATTACTGACACCATCCCAATTCATCAAAGGTAGCTATATATAGGGCATACGTAGAGCCAAAGCTTAACCGCCAGCCCATCACCCTTTCGGTGATCCACGAGGATGTCCTTAATGGAAATCAGACCTCGCCACTTCTGTAAGTCGATAGATGGTTTGGAAAAATAAATGTCTTGAGAAAGAAGTGCATGCTTTGTCTCCTGATATAGGAAAATCTTGTAGTTTAACATTCTTTGATGTGTACTCATGTGAAAATCATTCAAGACCGGGTCTTGAAGATTTGTTTGGATTGAAAACTCAAGTTATTTTTTGTGTGGTATGTCCGTAATTTCACCCATTGATCATTTACGAAACCTAACTGATATGCCCTTGTTGATCAGTTCTCATGGAACTGATCCGGGTAGTTGTTTCATGTATGTATGCGTGTAACGTATCAGCCTCAGCGCTGGAGGTTGGTTAGACCTATGGAACAATCTACGTTACCGTCGGTTGACCCGCATCAACTAATGGTAAATAAATCTAGAAGGGACTTACTTGAGAATTCCTCAACGAATTCTTGATGTGTATGTTGTGTGAACACATGCTCTAGTGAACTACCCTAGACAGATACCATGTGTTTTTGTTGTTTTGGATGTGTAATTTCAGCTCTCGAGTTGTGTTCGTTCACCTCATGGTTGGGCACAAGGCCTCAAGCTTTCATGATTAACGGACGCTTCTGTAAAATTGCGTTCCAAATCATCAAAGTTGTTGTTTGAGTTTGAAAATGTGGTTGATGATGCGATGAACGCTCAGTAAAATGATTGAAAATGCACTTATTCGAATAACATTCGAATAAGAGGTTGAAAGTTAATATTTTTCATTTAAATTATTTGAAAATAACTCTTATTCGATTATAATTTGAATAAGAGGGTTCATGTTCTTAGCCCCAAATGATATAGAAGGCAATAAGTTAAAGAAAGAGGGGTCTATGAATTCACCTGGGGTTATGGGTCGTCAATGTACCCACTTGGTATGTTCTTTCGGTTTAAATCCTGTGTTATAAATTGATTATTTGTTAGTTAGGTGTTGGATGGTTGTGGGTTCTGTGTCTTGATGTGATTTTGGAAAATGTGTTTTCATTTTCTTTTATGTTGATTAGATTTAAAATTTGGTCTAAGGTTTGGTTCTATCGATACGAATGGTGTTCAATAGGACGTTCAACACTTAGCCATTTATTGGCTCCTATTGGTGCGAATGGCCTATTCATGCGAATGACCTTCATTCCACGAATGGAATGATGTGAATGCATACTCTCATTCTGAAGATCCATTCATGCGAATGTGTCTTCATTCATATGGTTGTTCCATGCGAATGAGTCCATGTCATTCGTGTGGTTGCTCATTCGTCCAACAGTTCATTCTGGTGACTTCTCTTGGCGAATGAGCTATCTCATTCGTACGAATGAGCCTTTCGTATGGCTCATTCTATTGCAGATTCACCAGGAACGCCATTTTTGAAATCGGTGGTTGTTTGTGGTGTTTTTAAGGTCGAAATTGATGGTAAAACGTTTTGGAGTGTTATGGTGCAAAAGATCGGTGCTAATACTTACTATGGAGCTCATATTTGACAGGAATGGGTTAAGAATGGTTGAAATATTGAAATGGAGGTGTTGGGGTTGAAATACACACGATTTGGACGGTGAAATGGTCCGATTTCGTGTGGAAATGGCCGAAAATTGAGAGAGCGAAAGAGGGTTTCGGTTGAGAGAGTTGGGTGGAAAATGAGTTTGAAAAACGTAGGTGTTGCTTTTATAGCTGTGCTGTCACACGAATGAGTCATTCGTACGAATGACTCCTATTCGACCGAATGACTATGTGGCTGTAAATATTCATTGAATAAACCTATTCATACGAATGAGGGTCCATTCGTACGATTGGCTGTGTGTGTTAAAGTTTTGATTGTTTATTAAATTGTTTTGGTGAGGTTTTCTTAAAATTGTTATTATTTTATATCAGCGTTAAAGATTCATGCTTACATTTGTATGAATCGTCACCCATAAAAAGTCGCGTTGAATTTAACTGCTGACATCTTTTATGTACTGTAAAGATATCATGTAGGGTATCAATCTAACAACATATTTACATGGATCGTCACCCATGCTGATATCTCGTTGGATCGATTCCCCAAATGTTATCTATTCAGATTTTGTTCATTGTTTTCCCTCACAAGGTGTTTGTCAATTCTTCTGATTCATGTTTGTGTGATTCTATGGATTTTCCTAACTGTCTTAGGGATTATCAGTGTATTTTGATTGTTGTTTATTATTGTTATCGTCACTCTCATAACACAGTCTTCTCCACTGTTGTCGTGTACACCCTTGGATTTCAGACTCATGGTAGCGCATATACCGGTTATCACAATCTCCCCCTGCTGAAGGAATTTCGCCCCAAAATTTGAAATGTGTCATCAGGACCTCATTTTCTCTTTGAATGTTCTGGGAGACTATCGATATGAATTGGCTTCTTATGTTTTCCATGCAGTGCTGAGACGTACATTGGAAGAATGTTGTTATTTTCTTATATCCATTGGTATGTACTTTATTCGAGTCCTGTGAGTTGCCGACCGTGATCTTTGACTTGTTATTCGGTGAGGATAAACCGAGTGTATACACGAAGTCTCGCGGTTCGCGATGCCATAGTTTAGTCAACTCGGTTTTGCACAGGTGGTTAATACACAAATGATGTTACGATACCATCTATGTCCCTATGTCATTCCTTAATCGAGCTGATGGTTGTAGTTTGGGTAGAAGCAGACGTATGAGTTCGATCAGTCATTCTTGATAGCCCTTGAGAAGGCATCTTTTATCAACCAATCGAAACTTCTTGTTAACATCTACTTTGAGTCGTGTGCTGGATGCCCGTATTTCGCTTCTTGGTTGGGATAGATTGTTGGGAATTCTAGGTTACTTTTCAATTTAATCAATTTCAGTTTATCATATTAATTGAGAAATTCAGTTTTCATAAAACCGGATTAAAATATCAGATCAGATCTGACACAATGGAAGCATTTAAATTTTATAACCTTTCGATTCGTAATCGAAACAATTCCCAAATCAGGATCCAATTACAAATCATTTAAACAACAATTATATTAAATAACACAACCATAGGGGGTTTTAAAAATCGACCTGTATCGAAGCGGTTCCAAAAAGACACGATGGATCGGCAACGGTCTCGCTAGTTGACTCAATACGATCACCTGATTCCGGATCTCGTCCTACGATACTCCAGATTGGAACAAACAGATTTTGGCTCGGATCTGTTCGGCTCAGACGTGACAGCCTCAGTCCAGACCCAATGCGGCCCAGATGTGGCCTGTCCAGACCCAACCTGGCTTGCAGCCCAGATAACCGCCGGGTATGCGGCCCAGATGCGGCCTGGCTTGCGGCCCAGATGACAGTCGAGTATGCAGCCTGTGTGCGGCCTATGTGAGGCTCTGGATGTGTCCTGCGATGGTCTCCTATGCGGCCGGCTTTGATACTAGTCGTGCTCCTCCTTTGCGGCCCGTGTCCCTCGATGATCCCCTTGAATCAGCCCTAGGCCAGCCGACTATGGGTTGGTGATGGCAGTTGTTGCAGCCGTGAACCCCATTAGGGTGGTGGTGTGTGACGTCAACCACAAGGGAGAGGTTGGAGAGAATTAGGGTTATGAAAAAATCAAAGTTAGATCCACACAAAGTGAGTAGTTTAAACCTTTAATTATAAAATTATTATTTACATTTAAAACCCTTTTAAATGTTAATAGCTAAACCCTACAGTAATTAAACATTTTAATTACTATGATCCTCTTTTAACTAATTAACAATTAATTAGCAAACTTTAATTAAGTAGTTAATATTTAACTAAATTAAATATTACTTATTTAATTAATCCTCTTATTAATAATTAACAATTAATTAATAATTAACCTTTTAATAAAGTTCAAAACTTTATTCTTTTATTGAATTAATTATCTCTATAATTAATTCCCACCAATTATTATTGCACAAATAATAATATCACCAAATCCTTAAAAGCGATATACCTATTATAATAACGTTGAACAGATCGTTAATTGGACATCCAATATCCAACAGACTCCCACTTGGACGATTCATCGACTAAGTGATTCAACGTAGACAGTGTTGGACGCCCAGCTGCATCACGCTGTCTCTAGTAAGGTATGACATCTTAAGTCTACTAAAACTCCTTTATTTTAAGTAACCTTTACTTTAACTAACAATTATAGTCTCAGATAACCTTTATCTATATATCCAATATGTTTAGATATTCCTTGAACATGAGACATTGATCTCACATCAATCTTATATATTGTTCAAACATTCTCATTCTCGTTCTTAATTTAAAATGATTCAACAAAGTACTTTTAGTTTGAGCGTGGCCACGCGTTTACGTAAGTTTAAATCAACGAGGGCTGTCACACCCCGAGCCGGCGGGGTTGGATCGAGGTCCCCGTCAGGCAGAAGGTTCTCGGGGCGCGATATCGTGAGTGATAATCGTGATGATCAGATTGTTTACATAGCATCAATGTTAAGAATAACTAAAGCACAATAAAGCATTAAACTAGGATTACAAAGTTAAATTACAATATCAACGTTCGGTAATTTAACTCGGTAAACCTAACAAAAGAATCAAGTGTTTTCTATCTTGTAATCTGTACAAGATATTCAAAAGTGATTCGTATGAACAACAAAATATGTTCTTCAAAAATCAACTAGGTCCTCTATCTAGGCCACCTAGCATGCAATCCAAAGCCTTAGCTTAACCCTGTTCATCACCTGAGAAAGCATGTAAGAAAACAAAGTCAACACAATGGTTGGTGAGTTCATGTAGTTTATAAGTTTAAAAATAGCTTTAACAAACCTCTTTCAGTAGAACCTTAACCTCATTAACTCCACATGTAATATCCAAATTGGTATGCTTATATATAGGGCATACCCCTGAGTCGAGCCTACAACCCGCCCAGACGCCGTCCCACCACATACTAATCCACATATGACACTGTTGTTAATAATAACTAAGCATTTTACCTACCATTCAACCCATTCTCCATCATAGCTTTAGTTTACTGTTTCAAAGTTTACAAGTCTATAGCATTCGTAAGTATTAGCTTCAAAGAAAGGTTCACAAGCATCATAGTTTCACACACACCATAGTTTAGCTTTCATTAATCTCATGCCTGAGTACAAGCCCTGCTATAGCAGAAGTTTAGCAATTACGTAGCTCACGACTAGATACAAACCCTGCTCTAGCAGAAGTTTAGCCATTACGTATCTCATGAATTAGTTAAGCTTAGTCTAGCAATTACGTGTCTCCTATACAAGATACAAGCCCTGCTATAGCAGAAGTTTAGCAAT
Source organism: Mikania micrantha (assembly GCA_009363875.1). NCBI lineage: Eukaryota > Viridiplantae > Streptophyta > Magnoliopsida > Asterales > Asteraceae > Mikania > Mikania micrantha. The sequence goes on from CM018695.1 coordinate 13,498,432, forward strand.
TATGTATCTTATACATAGACACAAGCCATGCATACACAAACAATTTAGCAATTACATATCTCATATAAGCAGACAAAAGCACTACTATAGCAGAAGTTTAGCAATTACATGTCTCTTATATAGATAACAGCTTAGCCTCGTCATAGTTTAGCTTTCACGTATCTCAATACATGGATACAAGCCCTGCTATAGCAGAAGTTTAGCAATTACGTAGCCCATGATTAGATACAAGCTTAGTATTTCGCGCGCAATCATAGTTTCAAGCATATAGTTTCAAGCATATAGTTTCAAGCATTAGCATATAGTTTAACCATGAAGTTCATAGCATAAGCATCAAGTCTCAAGTTTAAGTATTTAGTTTCCAGCATAAGCATCAAGCCTCAAGTTTAAGTATTTAGTTTCTAGCATAAGCATCAAGCCTCAAGTTTAAGCATTTAGTTTCTAGCATAAGCACCAAGCCTCAAGTTTAATCATCAAGTATATAGCTTCTCAAGAATAATAGTTTCCAAACATAAGCTTTGTCATAAGTACCATGATTATGTTTAAAAGCATTAAATAACATTTCAATAATTTATTAAAATGTTTAAGATGCTTCTCAGTCCCGAAGTAAAACAAATAAGTTTGAAAAGGGACAGATGAACTCACCTTGTGTTTGAAGTGGTTGACTAAATAAAATAAGAATACGCACGCTCGTTGTTGTGTTTGGTGTTGTGTTCACGATCCTGTATTGATTTCACATAGTTTGTAGCTTATAAGTATAAGTTGTAATGATCTGTGTGTGCTCATGTGTGTTAGCCCTAAGTTGGCTAACATTTGCGAGTCACGGTCATCTTTTGGCCCTCTTATACTTATTAGGATGGATAGTCTTGAACTTCTATGGTTCATAACCATAAACTCAAGTTTTCGTTCAAAGATTATAAATCCTTACACTTTATAATATTTTGAATAATGGTTTCATAATTAATAAATAACTATAACATTTTTCTTGTAAAGCTTAACGTTTCAAGTATTATGATATGTTAAGTTGTACTCTAATAAGTGGGCCGAATAGAAATGGGCCGTGTATTAATCAATTGGGCTTAGGCTAACAGCCATGGATCCCAAAAATGCATGACCGAACTAATTGTGTCTTGGGCCTGTTAAGTGGGCTTATGATTTTCTGTTGGGCCGAACAAAAGTTGCATGGGCCATATGATCAAACGGGTTGTTTCAATCACATGGGTTAATCCATAAACAACCGGGCCATCTAATGAGTCGATTGGAAAAAGATTTGGGCCTCATTCCTATTTGGGCCAAAACTATTCCATTGGGTCGGTTGCAGCAACCCATGTCTTCCAGCGAACCTATTAGGTCTAGCCTAAGGTTCGCCGCATGGGCTAGGGTTCGGCCAAGAAGTGTGGTGCCGGTTCGGGACTCCACCCATGTAGGTTCGGCTAAGCTTAAAGGGTACTAAGGGTTCGCCTATGATCGCTAGGGTTAGGCCATTGTACCATCATCCAGGTTCGGCTGGTTATAGAAAGCCTCAGCTAGGGTTTGCAGAATCCATGCAAGGTTCGGTGAGTGCCATAGGTTCGCCAGAACCATGTGTATCTTAGGGTTCGCCTCTTATTCGGCTAGTGCAGCATGGTTTCATGATAGCAGGTTCGGTGATGGTCCTTGCATGAAAGGTTCGTGTGTCTCGAAGGCTCGTCTAGGAGGATGATGGGTTCGTCTACATAAGTAAGGTTCGGTGGTGGTGACCGAAAGAAGGGTTCGGCAGAGGTGTCAAGGTTCGGGGAGTAGACCAAAGGGTTCGTGGTTAGCTGAGCATGCAGGGTTCGCGAACAGAAGACATGTTCGTGGCTTGGGTGACGGCTGCCAAGGATTTGACCACGATGGTTGTTTCACGAACCTGCATCAATCTTGTCTTCATCATCTCCCTCGAAGTGCTGGTTCCTAGGTTAGTTTATCAACTGGTGTTACGCAGCATGTGATTCTCGATGGCATGGTGGTGGTGTTATTAGTCTAGAACCAGCCAAAGCCCTTGTCGAGTAAACACACACACAAAACCCTAAATTCCGTATCCTTCTTTTGCTCATACCTCAAAAACGGCTGGGCAAACTTCGATTCGTTGTACTTCTGCGTAGAGGACTTCAAGAGCTTCGTGTAGGTCCAAGAACCACTCGATTTCGTTGAGAAACGATTGAGATATGGAGCTTCAAAGCTTGCAAAATGGTGGAAATGTTAGAGAGAGAGAGAGAGAGAAAACCGAAAATTTAGAGAGAGAGTGGGTAGGTGATGAAGTAAATAAGAGTTAAGGCTTGAGAATGGGTTTTTATACTCCGTGTGTGTTAGGGTTAGTTTCGGTTGCTCGGTTCGTGTTTTAGTCGCGTATCCGGATTAATACGCGCGTGTGTTACAAATTAAATAAAAGAATTTATTTTAGAATGTTTGAAATATGATTATTATTGGAAATTATTTTAAATATCGTATTCTTAAATTTATTTATCGAAAGATACTATTTTTACGCGTTTCGTTAATTTGTTCGCGAATTATTAAAAATAGTTTCGTTTAAATTTAATTATGATGAGTTTCAAAATTGTAAAATAGGAAATAGTATATTTCCTTAAATTTATTATCGTTCGTATCGTTTTCGTTTTGTCAGAACGCGTCGCCATCGCGCGTATTCGTTTGAATCGTCATTCGAACGAACACGACAATGGTTTGGCTTTCCAGCTTTTGTTTTCTACTTTTCAGTCGTTATTTCAGAATGTTAAACTATTAGAATCATTCGAACAGATCGTCACCTATACGAATAATTCATAGGTTTAGCATTCCGTTATAAGAACCGTTATAGTTTCGTTCTGTTTAACCTCACATACGTTTATACACAATAGTATCAAATCAAGTATCTATGTTTCCATACTGTGTTGTCTGATATGTTTCTGACTGTTAAATCCAAAGGTTTTAATCAGATTTTAGACAATCGTATAATAGCCTCGTGTTAAGCATTATGTATCAATAGCATAAACATAGTTTCACGTAATGTGTACCTGAGTTACTGTACGAGTTACTGTCGTGCTCACTGTTCCGGCACACGTTCGACACTGATGTTACAAGGGCGCCAAAATATCTTCTCTTATATGTATAAGAGTATATAATCCCTTTCGCAGCATATAACTGCCACTTAATCTTAGAACCAATCCCAATTGTTACCCTTATTACTGCCTATTTTTCAAGACAACGTTAGGTAAGATCAAAGAGTGACCTTTGATTAATGTTAGTTCAATATACTCCTTAGGTCTAAGGATATTTGTCCATATCGAATATACTTTATTATCAAAACATCTTATGACAACGATCCATGAAAAATGTTTTGAAGCGAGTTACGTCTGACATCATTCTCTAATGAATGCCTATGAATATTGGTTCTCAACAATTCAGCTTTTATCACTATAAACTAACAAAGCATTCAAGTAGTCTTAGTTCAGATTGATTCCCATGAATCTGATCGACTGCGGACATTTAGAATACTATATTCAAGGATACTAAATTGTACAAAATTTCGAATTTAGAAACATAATTCATTTTGCCTTTAACCATTCAATCAAAATGAATAATAAATGTTTCCTGATTTGATTATTGTCACACCCCCTGCGCTGCGTGCGGAATCCACGGCGCGGTGACGTATGAAGAGTTGAATCATGCACATGTATTGAATAAGAACAACCACAATGGATTACTATGTTTCAAAATGTTTAGACAGTTGTTTAGTTACAGACAATCTATCTGCCAAAAGAAAGACAACTACAGACCCAAAAATATTGTTTACAAAATAAGACTTCAAACAAGACAATTAAACATTTAGGATTTAGTGTGTTTATAATCCATCCTAGCATGTTTCGTCATCTTGTTCTATCTTAGAAAGGTCTCCTTAGTTGTCCCTTAGAAAGCCTTAAACCTGATTACCTGAAACACGTGAAAAGTAACTGTCAACTACAGAAGTAGTTGGTGAGAACAATAGGTTTAACAATTGAAACATGAATTTGCAATGAAAGGCATTAGTTAAAACAATAAATGAATTACATGGATAGGTTGCAACCCAAACTAACATCAAGTATGTCTAACGAGTGTAAACAGTCCAAAGACTGTTCGCACGAACACCAACATATAATCAAGTCCCAAACTACGTTTGGAGTCAGAAAATTAGTCAGCAACAGTGAATAAACCATACGTAACCGAAATCTGCAGTTAGCTTATAAAACAAATTTAAAAGCTAACTCCAGAAATCGGTCTGCCCAACATGTGTCCGCTTTCCCTTGTTGTGATCACCCAGTACTAACGCTAATGAATATGAAACTTGATGTGTTTATAAGTTTGTTTACAACGATGGACACCATGCTTTTGAACCTTGCTTTAAAACCAAAGATTAATGCCTTATATGATAACATGATTTGATAACCTTGTTTGAGTGTCATGACATGAATCCTCTGTTTGAATACCATGAAATAAATCCTTGTTTGATCACCATGAAAACCATTGTTTGAATACCATGTTGTGAATCCTTTGATTGAGTACATAAGATAGCGTCCTTGTATAATAACAAGGTTTATAAAAGATTATTTTCGAAAACAAGAGTTTAGAGTAAAAGAGTTTATAAATTTCATTATTTAAAAGTATCATCCTTTATAAAACCATTTGTGTAAAAACTGATATAAACAGTTTAAAGAACTTTTCTAAAACCTTTTTAGTAGGAAATGTTAAATAGTTGATAAAACCATTGTAAACAGTTGATAATTCCTTTGAAAACAATTGAGAAATCCCTTGGATTTCTAGAGTGAACCTGTAATGTTTGTGAAGTAACATGAACCTATATCATGAAATATGATTGAAGTAAAAGTGTTTGATCACGTGTTCCACCACAAAACAGTTGTCAAAACAGTAAAAAGAGGGGCCAGTGTTCTCACCTGTCTGCAGTAGACTCTGAACAATAACAAGTAGCAAATAGCAAACAAGACTTCTAACAGGTTCCTATATCATTGTAATCATACATAAGATATAAGATTTATAACTGTATAGACTTTGATTCATTGATTGACTTGTGTTCTCTTGAACTTGATTAACATTTGAATACTTGTTCTCATGTTTGAAAACGTTGTATGAACTTGAAAGTCATGATTGAGTTACTTGTTTGATCATGGATCCATGAAAAGAATGTGAAATGTTCTTTTGTGCACAAACTTGTTTGCACAACATCGCATGTGTTTAAGAGTTTGATAAACAAATGATTAACATGTATTGTGAAAAGATGTTGAATTTTTGTTATGTCTTTGGAATTATGAATTGATCTCATGATTATGTTATGTTACAACTTAACCTATTCATGATCAATTCACAAGTATCATAAGTCGAGGGCCACACAATTGGGCCTTAAGCCCATGAAACCATGAGGACTTAAACAAAGGCCATGGGCCACTTGAATGTGGTATTGAGCCGACAATATGTATATGAATATCATGATCTGCCAAGCATTTCTTAAGATTCGATACATGAAAAGTGTCATGAACGTTGCTTAGCTCCACCGGAAGTTTGAGTTTGTAGGCTACGGGACCAATCGTTTCCAGGATCTCAAAAGGTCCAACGTACCTTGGTGCAAGTTTCCATTTCTTCCCGAATCGGACAACGCCTTTCCAGGGAGAAACCTTGAGTAAGACTCGGTCACCGACTTGAAACTCAAGCGGTTTTCGACGTCGATCAACATAACTCTTCTGCCGATCTCGTGCGGCCTTAAGCCGTGACTGAATGATTGTGAATTTGTCTGATGTTTCTTGAATAAGTTCTGGTCCTACGACCTGTGAGTCACCAACCTCGGTCCAACAGACCGGTGATCGGCACTTCCTACCATACAAGGCTTCAAATGGTGCACATTGAATGCTCGTATGGTAGCTGTTGTTGTACGAAAACTCGATGAGTGGAAGATGAGTGTCCCAACTCCCACCAAAGTCAATCACACAAGAACGAAGCATGTCCTCGAGTGTTTGGATAGTCCTTTCGCTTTGACCGTCGGTTTGGGGATGATACGCCGTGCTAAGATTAACACGAGTTCCCAAAGCCTTTTGCAATGATTGCCAAAAGCGAGAAGTGAATCGACTATCATGATCAGAAATGATTGATGTTGGAGTACCATTTCGCGCAATGATTTCGTTGATGTACAATGTGGATAACTTCTCCATCTTGTAATCCTCTTGGATTGGGAGAAAATGAGCAGATTTGGTAAGTCGATCAACGATCACCCAAATCGAATCGTAACCTCGCGGAGTTCTTGGCAACTTGGTTATGAAATCCGTGGAAATTTGTTCCCATTTCCATTGAGGAATTTCAGGTTGCTGTAGAAGTCCCGAAGGCTTTTGGTGTTCTGCTTTGACTTTTGAACATGTAAGGCATTTTCCCACGTACAGTGCTATGTCTTTCTTCATTCCTGGCCACCAGTAAGATGTCCGCAAGTCTTGGTACATCTTATCTGCTCCAGGATGAATTGAGTATCGTTACTTATGAGCCTCATCACAGATGAGTGTACGCAATTCTTCCGACTTTGGAATCCAGATGCGGCCGTTGAGATATAACACCCCGTCAGATCGAGGCTCCAGTTTCTTCTCAATTCCGCAGTCTAAGTCTGCCTTAAGCTGATTGTCTGTTACTACTTGTTGTTGTGCAATACAAATCAAATCCTTCAAGTTTGGCTATGTGTTGAGATCCATGGCTCTTACACGAATTGGCTTGACTGGTTCCTTGCGACTAAGAGCATCCGCCACCACATTGGCTTTACCCGGATGGTAACGAATCTCACAGTCGTAATCAGTTAGAAGCTCAACCCAACGCCGTTGTCTCATGTTGAGTTCTTTCTGATTAAGGATGTGTTGCAGGCTTTTGTGGTCTGTATAGATGACACATTTAGTACCATACAGGTAGTGTCTCCAAATCTTCAAAGCAAAGACCACGGCCCCTAACTCAAGGTCATGAGTAGTGTAATTCTTCTCATGAACCTTAAGTTGCCTTGAAGCATATGCAATGACCTTGTCCCGTTGCATAAGTACACAACCGAGACCAAGGTTTGAAGCATCACAGCAGACAATGAAATCATCACTGCCCTCTGGAAGACTAAGGATAGGGGAGTTGCATAACTTCTGTTTAAGAAGTTGAAATGCATCTTCTTGTTTCTGTCCCCATAAAAACGCTTGACTTTTCTGAGTCAAGGGTGGTAAGTGGCAAGGCTATCTTTGAAAAGTTCGCAATGAACCGTCTGTAATAACCTGCCAGTCCCAGAAATGAACGAATCTCTGTTGGAGTAGACGGGGTAGTCCAGTTCTTAATCGCCTCAGTCTTTGCTGGATCTACATGTATCCCATCTTTGTTTGTGACATGTCCTAAGAAGTGAACCTCCTTTAGCCAAAATTCACACTTGGAGAATTTAGCATAAAGTTGTTCCTCTCTTAGTAGTTCTAAGACTTTCTTCAAATGATCTTCATGCTCTTGTTCTGTCTTTGAATAGATCAGTATATCGTCAATGAAGACAATAACAAACTGATCCAAGTATGGCTCGCAGACTCGGTTCATCAAGTCCATGAACACTGCGGGTGCATTAGTCAGCCCAAATGGCATAACCACAAACTCATAGTGTCCATATCGAGTCCTAAATGCAGTCTTTGGTATATCCTCATCATTTACTCGTAATTGATGATACCCGGATCGTAAATCAATCTTAGAGAAGCAAGCTGCTCCCTGTAATTGATCAAACAGATCATTGATCCTGGGCAGAGGATATCTATTCTTGATTGTCAACTTGTTTAACTCACGATAATCGATGCACATACGGAACGAACCGTCTTTCTTCTTGACAAAGAGAACCGGAGCTCCCCATGGAGAGAAACTCGGTCTAATGAAACCTTTGTCTAAAAGTTCTTGAAGCTGACTAGACAGTTCTTGCATCTCAGATGGTGCTAATCGATACGGTGACTTCGCCACTGGGTTTGCTCCAGGGACGAGATCGATTCTAAACTCCACTTGTCGGATTGGTGGTAATCCAGGCAAGTCTTCTGGAAACACGTCAGTGAAATCTCTGATGACTGGAACGTCTCCAACTGCTTTCTTCTCAGGTTTCTTCTCTACTACGTGAGCCGGGAACGCGTAGTATTTCTTTCTCAGGTACTTTCTTGCCTTGATGCACGACACAATCTTCAATCCGTGGCAGGGTTTCTCGCCATAGATTCTCATCGTTTCGCCGGACGGTAAAGGAATTTGAATAAGTTTCTCCGAACATACAATTTCGGCATTGTTTTTGGATAACCAATCCATTCCTATCACAACTTCGAAGCTTCCGAGTGTCATAGGAATAAGATCGATGAGGAAAAGATGGTCGTTTAGTCTTAGTTTACAACCATGAATTATAGAATCTACAAGTATGGTATTACCATCAGCTACTTCTACAGTATAGGGAGCAGTAAGTATAGATGGTTCTATGTTAAGCAAAGAAGCAGTATGGGCAGAGATAAAGCTTTTATCAGCACCAGTATCAAATATGACAGAAACGTAATGACCATTAAGGAGAAATGTACCTGTGACAACTGCTGGCTCCTCGCGTGCTTCGGCAGCTCCGATAACAAAGGCACGAGCAACAGCAGTGTTGTTGTTGAGTTTTGGACACTGATTTCTGAAGTGTCCTTTTGCTCCACAGTTGTAACAGGTCCTTCCACCTGTAGCAGCAGTGTTTGTGGTAGCAGTTGTGGCAGTAGCAAGATGAGCAGATCTACATGTAGCTGCCAAGTGTCCCATCCGTCCACACTTGAGACACTTTTTGCATGGAGTGTTGGGTAGGTGATGATATTGGCACTTGGTGCAAAGTGGGTACGTGCCAGTATAAGACTTTCTGACTGTGGCAGATTGTGGCATAGCAGTAATGGGTGTGGCATGAGTGGGTGTAGCTGTAGTCAGGGCTGCAAAGTTCCTGATCGTCTTTTGCTTCTTCTTCTTGTGGTGGTGCTGTTGAGGCTTCTTGCCTTCATCAATCTGTTCTCTCTTATACCCTTTTCGGGTGAGCACCCCAGACTTCACATATTCCTCAGTGAGGGTAGCACCAAGGTGAATTGCTGCTTCCAAAGTAGCGGGCTTATTCCCCATGACAGTTCCTCTAACAACGAGAGGTAAGCCTTCAATGTACTTCTCTATCCTACGGGATAGAGGTGTAGCCAGATGCGGTACTAAGATGCACAACTCATGGAAACGAGTTGTATATTTGGCACTTTCACCACTATCCTGTGCCAAATTCCACATTTCCACCTCCATTTTCTTCAGTTCGTGGCGTGGACAAAACTGTTCAACCAATATCTTCTTAAAATCCTCCCATGGTAAGGCCAGTGCGACCTCTCGCCCTCTGGTGTTCTTCTCAGCATTCCACCAGGTGAGTGCGCCTTTGTTAAAAGCGCTTGAGGCCATCTTGACCTTCAGGTTTTCAGGACATCCAGTGAGGTCCAGAATATCCTCGATGCTTTCCAGCCACTGCAGTAGGCCGGTAGCTCCTTCAGTACCAGAGTACTTAGGAGGTTTAGCATCATTGAACTGCTTGAAAGTGAAGTTAGCAGTTCCAGCGTTAGTGGCATTTGAATTATGTGCTGAATCACTGGTACTTCCCCGAAGATTCTGGGTGATATCAGTGACCATGCCCGGAATGACTTCCTTCATATGTACCGCGATGGCTCGGGCAATCTTGTTGATCTCATCGTCATTGCCACTTGTCGAACCCCCTCCGTTAGGATCACGTCGGGGAGGCATTCTACGAATAGAAGCCACAAGTGGGTCAGTAATGAGGAAGGATACAATTGAATCTTTATGATAAAGTCAGTAATATATCCATACTACTAGTATTATCATTCAATTCTACTATGAGCATGTACACATATAAGCAATCAGCTCATTAGCATACTTCTCATGTGAATGTGTATGATGTTCCATGATCTCACTCCACCAAACCTACACACTGACACTTTCCCGATATACCGAAGATAGCTTATATATAGGGCATACGAAAGGGTCAGGCAAACTGCCAGCCCAGACGCCATCCCACCACCGCTTCGATATACCACGATCATGTCCTTGCTAGCATTTGGCAACACGTTTGTACTGATTTTCATGTATGTTCCATTGATTATGAATCCCATGAACTTTGATCAATTTGAACTATGATTGGTTCCATGATTGAACTATGATTATGTTATGCGTGCACCTACTAACAGTTGTTAACATGTAGAACTAAGTCATATGTGTGCTCTACATTTTTCTTGTTAAACTATGTTAGTAAGTACTAATGATGTAATCACTTAAGAATTTCACTTAAGGTTTACATAAACAAAATGTTCACAACTTGATTGATTCACACGCAATGTTTGACTAATCCAAGTTTGAATGTCACAATGATTTGATTCACCAATGATTGTATCTCCAATGTTTGTATCCCATGTGTTTGACTAATGTTCAATGATCCCAGTTGCTCCCGAATCTTTACTTCAAATACGAACGCCGGATTCCCCCTGACATACTGAAATAAGCTTATATATAGGGCAAACTCTCACCGCCCACCACTTACCTCAGCACATCAGCGTTAATCCGTCGTTTATATTTGGGGCTAAGATTCCAACTGTTGATTGATTATGTTTGATTCACGTTTGTCTCTTGTTATCAGAGTATGGTTATGATTATGTAAACCATGGTTCTTAATTTATTTGAAATTAGAACCTTAGGTTTTAGTATGTGTGTCCTAGGTTAATTAACCTAGGTTCTCAATACCTACAGTATCGAGTATAATGATCTCCTGTGAGAACTTCAACTAAAGAATATTGTTACACAGATTCTAAGGTATAAAGTTCCTATGATAATGAACACCTGATAATGATAACATGACAAGGATTTCAAATCAAGATTCTAAAATTATAGATCTTGACCTCTGAATTCCTATGATGAATATGACAAGGATTCTAGATCAAAGATACTAAGAATACAGATCTTTGCCTCTAAATTCCTATAATGAACATGATAAGTATTTTAGATCAAAGATACTAAAAATACAGATCTTTGCCTCTAAATTCCTCTACTGAACACTGATTGAGAATTCCAGATCAAGGATACTAAGAATACAGATCCTTGCCTCTAGAATCCTTTAATGAACTCTGTGTGAGAATTTCAGATCAAGGATACTAAGAATACAGATCCTTGCCTCTGAAATCCTTAAATGAATACATGTGAGAAATTTAATTCAGTTTCTGAAATTATAGAATTCCAATTCAAATTCCTTGACTCGAGATCTAATCTTAGAAAATATCCCTAAGATCTTTCAAGCTTATATGAACTTAATGCTTACTCAAGTTACTTAGATCCTAAGTATCCTCAAGCCTATAGCACTTAGTACTATTGGGTAGCTTAGGTTATAGTCTAGGTCATTAAACATTGGGTTTTTCCTAGTTCTCTACAACCTTGGCTCTGATACCAACCTGTCACACCCCCTGCGCCGCGTGCGGAATCCACGGCACGGTGACGTATGAAGAGTTGAATCATGCACAAGTATTGAATAAGAACAACCACAATGGATTACTATGTTTCAAAATGTTTAGACAGTTGTTTAGTTTCAGACAATCTATCTACCAAAAGAAAGACAACTACAGACCCAAAAATATTGTTTACAAAATAAGACTTCAAACAAGACAATTAAACATTTAGGATTTAGTGTGTTTCTAATCTATCCTAGCATGTTTCTTCATCTTGTTCTATCTTAGAAAGGTCTCCTTAGTTGTCCCTTAGAAAGCCTTAAACCTGATTACCTGAAACACGTGAAAAGTAACTGTCAACTACAGAAGTAGTTGGTGAGAACAATAGGTTTAACAATTGAAACATGAATTTGCAATGAAAGGCATTAGTTAAAGCAATAAATGAATTACATGGATAGGTTGCAACCCAAACTAACATCAAGTATGTCTAACGAGTGTAAACACTCCAAAGACTGTTCGCACGAACACCAACATATAATCAAGTCCCAAACTACGTTTGGAGTCAGAAAATTAGTCAGCAACAGTGAATAAACCATACGTAACCGAAATCTGCAGTTAGCTTATAAAACAAATTTAAAAGCTAACTCCAGAAATCGGTCTGCCCAACATGTGTCCGCTTTCCCTTGTTGTGATCACCCAGTACTAACGCTAATGAATATGAAACTTGATCTGTTTATAAGTTTGTTTACAACGATGGACACCATGCTTTTGAACCTTGCTTTAAAACCAAAGATTAATGCCTTATATGATAACATGATTTGATAACCTTGTTTGAGTGTCATGACATGAATCCTCTGTTTGAATACCATGAAATAAATCCTTGTTTGATCATCATGAAAACCATTGTTTGAATACCATGTTGTGAATCCTTTGATTGAGTACATAAGATAGCGTCCTTGTATAATAACAAGGTTTATAAAAGATTATTTTCGAAAACAAGAGTTTAGAGTAAAAGAGTTTATAAATTTCATTATTTAAAAGTATCATCCTTTATAAAACCATTTGTGTAAAAACTGATATAAACAGTTTAAAGAACTTTTCTAAAACCTTTTTAGTAGGAAATGTTAAATAGTTGATAAAACCATTGTAAACAGTTGATAATTCCTTTGAAAACAATTGAGAAATCCCTTGGATTTCTAGAGTGAACCTGTAATGTTTGTGAAGTAACATGAACCTATATCATGAAATATGATTGAAGTAAAAGTGTTTGATCACGTGTTCCACCCCAAAACAGTTGTCAAAACAGTAAAAAGAGGGGCCAGTGTTCTCACCTGTCTGCAGTAGACTCTGAACAATAACAAGTAGCAAATAGCAAACAAGACTTCTAACAGGTTCCTATATCATTGTAATCATACATAAGATATAAGATTTATAACTGTATAGACTTTGATTCATTGATTGACTTGTGTTCTCTTGAACTTGATTAACATTTGAATACTTGTTCTCATGTTTGAAAACGTTGTATGAACTTGAAAGTCATGATTGAGTTACTTGTTTGATCATGGATCCATGAAAAGAATGTGAACTGTTCTTTTGTGCACAAACTTGTTTGCACAACATCGCATGTGTTTAAGAGTTTGATAAACAAATGATTAACATGTATTGTGAAAAGATGTTGAATTTTTGTTATGTCTTTGGAATTATGAATTGATCTCATGATTATGTTATGTTACAACTTAACCTATTCATGATCAATTCACAAGTATCATAAGTCGAGGGCCACACAATTGGGCCTTAAGCCCATGAAACCATGAGGACTTAAACAAAGGCCATGGGCCACTTGAATGTGGTATTGAGCCGACAATATGTATATGGGCCAAGTAACACACCAAGGATAAGGTTGGGCCAATTAGAGATCAAAAATGAGTCTATATAACTCAATTGGGCTAGGTTTAAGTCTTTGGGCCAATTGTTAATGAATTTGGGCCGAACAAAACTGAATTGGGCCGAAAGGGGTCATGGCTGCCAACTTAGGCAGCGAACCTTCTTGGTTCTAGGGTTAGGTTCGGCCAAGCTTCGATGGTCAGGGTTCGTTCCCTAAGAAGGGTTCGGCTGAAGATCGATGAGGGCTCGCTTGAATGCTAAAGGTTCGGGACATCCATAAGGTCCGACCATTATTGGTGCCGGTTGCATGGTTCGTCCGAATGTTCATCACACAAAGGTTCGGTGTGTAAAAAGGGTTCGGCTAATGAATCGTGAGTATGCAGGTTCGCCTAAACCATCTTGGGTTCGTCTGGGTTCGCTACTACATGAAGGTTCGGCTGAGAAACCTTGATAGGCTCGGCATGTCGGGTTCGTGGCATGCATGGAAGGTTCGTGCAAGCTTTGCAAGGCTCGTGTAGGTTCAGGATACTCATTAGGGTTCGTCTGGTTGAGATCAACGAACCATTGGTTCGCTATGGATGCAGGGTTCGCAGAAGATTCGCACAGAAGAGGGTTCGTTGGACATCAATTGGTTCGGTGAAGGCTCGTGGGAACCCCTAGGGTTCGGCTGGGTGCTGAAGAGGGTTCGACAGCCCCTTGTTCCCAACGAACCTGTAACAACTTCACCTTCCATTCGAGCTATGACCATCCCTGGTGAAGTCTCCACATCCTCGGTGTACAAGAACCAAGTTTCGAAGGTCTAGTGTTGGTCTACATGGGTTTTCATTACCGGTTATATGGTTTGGTCTAGCAACACAACGAAAACCCTAATTTTCAGCCCATTCTTCCGATCATACCTCGTTTTTGGCCGGATAAATCCGTAGATCCTTTGTACTTTTGTGTAGGGGATGTCAAGAGCTACGCGTGGACACCAAGAACACCGAATTCCGTTGAGAAACGAGCGAGATACTAGCGTTTAAAGTTTGGATTTTTAGAGAGAGAAGGGTTGAACGAAAATTTTAGAGAGAGAGTGGGTTGTTGGTGAGTTAAATGAGAAAATGGCCTCTTTCAAGGCTTTTATAGCCCGCGCGGTATTCGGGTTCGTTCCGGTCGCTCAGTTCGCGTTTTCGTCGCGTAACGCGTATTTTACGCGATTTTAAATAAGATGGTTGTTAAACTTATCAAAATGATGAGTTTCAAAATTTGTAAAAATGTAAAATAATTATTTTAATTATTTTTGCTCTTCGTTTGTTGTCAGATCGTTAAACAGATACAATTACGTGTATACCCGCAATCGCGTACGTTTTTCGATCGTATTAATTATTTAAAGTCGTTTAATCATAATTATAAGTTCAACATTCGTATTATTATGGATCCTCACACACAACTATACTCAGTCTCGCTTACATATTACGATTCTTGTTTAATTAATTGATGTCATAATATTCGTCTCAACACTACGTACTAACACTATCCCATTACACTGAACGCAGTATATATATAGGGCATACCCCAGATTCCAGCTACCTGCCGTACCTGACGCCGTCCCACCACTGTTTCGATATAATACGATACTGTTCTTGCCTAGCGAACTCGACTGTAAAGGATAATACATACTTGTTCTTAAATAATAAAGATCCTAACACACAAGCACATTATGAACACATGAATCACATTGACAGATCTGATATGAAAACACATTGATTGACTAAAAATTGACACACACTGTTTACAACTATCATGACTAAATGTACAAATGTTACAATTATAGAGCACCCAATACTAAAGTTAAATCAGATTCCCCATCTAGCATATCTAATATCTATTTATCAGCCTTATCCTCATATTCAGCTCTTTAAATAGACTTAGTGAACTGAATTGCTAGATTCTGATTTATGAATTTTATTTATTATTATGTCTTTCATTCAGTTCTTTCTCATAATGTTTCTACTATAATATGACTACAGTTTCATAGTCTTAGCTATGTTATATTGCTGTCATATGTTTTCTCAATCCATTCCTATTCATTAGTAATCTTATTGAGATTAGTAATGAACTCTTTCATTCTAAGCATTCTGATGTGTTTATTTGTGTTCTCTAACCTTTAGTGAACACTTCATGCTTTGACAAAGATAATTTGCATGTGAGTCTTCATCTTATGCAAGATTTATCTAAGTTTTATTTTCAATCTCTATTGAAAATGTCATTGGATAAATTATATTTCAACCATTAATATATATTCAATTTTATCAAATAAAATTGATACTTATTTTGTTTAACATCATATGTTAAAATTTATGTCTTTATTATAGAAGCTCCTTTTTATAATTAGTATGTCATCTACATGCTTACATAATGTTTTCATTAGAATTTACTACGCTCCCACTAGCCTTGACATTTATATATGTATAACATCTTTGTCCTTTAGGTAAAACTAACACCTTAGTTTCTTACCATAACAAAGATTCTCACTTGAGATGCTTTTATCAACCATGGATTTGTCACAACAAGTTTTCCATATTAGGATTTCAAAACTTTCTAATTACTTATAAGAATATTCAATTAAGGTGTTCATATGGTAATTCAGTTTTGACATTTATCTACTTATCTGTCAAACAACTCTTGCTTACAGAATTTGTAGTATCCTAATACATCCATGTTGATCTTGTCATTGAAATTCTATAATTTCAACTATGCAACATCTAAATGTTGTTTAAACAAGTCTCTTACTTTGTTTTATCGCATCTTAGTGTTTATGGTTCTTAACCATTGGTCATATTTATCAATCAACTATTACAACATTTCAATTTATGGGTTCACATTGATACCATGAGCTTCTGCAGGTTTCATGTGTAACAACTGGTTCTTAAACTCATTTAAGATCCATTCGAACATTTTGTGTTGATTGAAACATCTATATCAAATGATTGCAGAATTGAAGTCTTTCAATCTACCCTTTCTAATTTTCAACCATATAGTTCCTTGCATTAGAAAGCAATTGATGAAAATTCTATCTATTCCATTATAGGGATTTATGATAACTATATTTATCATTAATGAGGATCCAATTTCAAATAAATTGTTAACAACTCTTTGTTAAATCCTGAAACCCCAAATAGGAATTTATACAGGTTTATTTTACAACTCTTTGTATTTACCTGTAACTAAGCTAGTGTAGTAATTCATATGATTAGTTCATTGGGATATTTATTCATTGGATCATATTGAATAGAAGAACACACTATGTATTGGTATTTATCAAATTACCTACATCATTGTGTTCCTGGTTGTGAAACAATTTCACATTATATGCATTAATTTGGCAACTTTTGGTTATATCTCATATATAACTATTGTTACTTTTAGATCTTCATTTTATGAAAATCTTCTTTGAACTCTTTCAAAGTTTTTGTTAGGTTCACAACCTTATGAATTATTCATATTTAATCTTTAGACATTTTATGCAACAGAATTGCATTTTAAATATCACAATCTTTATAACCTTCCTTAAGCATGTTGTGTAATCATCAAACTCTTGTAACAACGAATTCCATTTTCAATTGTTTAGAGATTCATGTATTACACCTTGCTTTAAAGGTTAATCTTGTCTAATTATAATTATTTAAACACTTTAAATTATTCTATTAATATGAATCGTATGTACTGCCTTTATTTGTAATTCTATCATATAGAATTCACATTGCATTATCAATAATTATTATCAATTATGCGATCAAAACATTTTATCAAGCATAAATATAATTAATCAATAAATGCATAATTATTACAAGAAACAATATTCTTAGTCAAACTAAGAATGTCAAAAGTATTCATAATTGTTTTAAATCATTTAAATAATCAATGAAAAATGAATAAAAGAACATTTCTTCTATTTGTCTTGTCTTCCATCCCATGGAATTGAAGACTCAAGCTCCCAGCTTATCAACCACCTCGAATACTTGCAAATAATTGAAATAATTGTGACACTCACATTATTATCAAAGATTTGCCAATTCAAGAAATATGTTGAAGTAACAAGGCATACTAAAACATCCCGGCATATCTGAACTCTTCAGACGTCAAGCAACAATGTACTGGACCTCATCGACCTCGGTCAATGGCCTCGTCCACCACTGATCACCACTATCCTCATCTTGGTTTCCTAAACCAAGAGCATCCCTTGAGTTCATCAATTGTCCCTCCAAAGATATTTCTTTTGTATCTCTTTACAAAAGATTCATATTCCTATGGTAGGGAAACGAGGATGAAATCGATAGCAATCTCAAGGTTCATGGGATAGCCTAGTTTGCCAAGCCTATCAAAATAGCCTTGCAGCATATCAACGTGAGCCTCTACGTCTCCACCCGGTCTCAAACCCTTTTGGACTTCCTTAAGAATTTCAAATCGCCAAAACCTGTTTGGCAGGAAACTCTTCTTGATCTCCTCAATCATCTCATGACTAGAGAGATACATAAGATGATCGACATATCCAGGAGACACCGAAGTCCATATGAGATATTTTGTCTCATATTCGTGTCCAATGTGCTTCATCCTTTCAGATTTGGTGCAGCCTATAAATGGCTCATGAGTAATGGGGTTATCCAAAGCATACAATATTCCTTCTTTTCTAAGGACATCTGTAAGGCGATGCATCCAAGTAGAAAATTTACTCCCATTGAACTGATTTCGAAATAGATTTATCCTATGAGGTTTAGTAGCGTCAATGAAAGACATCTATAAAATTAAAAAAAAAAGGTTTTAGTATTTCATGCTTTATATAATCCCAAATTAATTATGACTCGTTACCAATGTTAATTTAGAATTGTGAGATCTTGTTTATTTAATGAACAGTGAATTGCCTAAGCTCTCTATTTACTGTTCACAATAATACAGGAGGGTTACGATAACCAATTATGACAATCATAATCCTCAAGTTTTGGGGTTTGTTAGAACACTCATTTCTAACTTTGTACATTTACCCCAACCAAGCCAACTTGACACTTCAAGTATACGCCTTACGATTTTTGACTGAATGACCGGCCTAAGTGTATTAGGAATTGCGATCATTCTTTTTTTAAAAAAAAGCATAGACCTAGTGCAGGGTAAGCACTAACACTAGATGTTAGGTCAAATTTATGAAGTGTCTTAAATCTAAGGTGGCATTTAAATCAAAATGTTTATCCTTTTCTAACATATATAAACCTATAGCAGGGTAAGCACTAACTCTAGGTTTACATATTTAGAGAATAAACATCTTGACCAATGAGTCATTTAATTACTTTAATTAATCGCTTTTATGTTTCAAAAACATTATGGACAACTAATTTTAAATGAGGATAGTTGTGCATTTTATAAAATCTCTATTTTATTTATTCTCTATCTAATTGAAATCCTATTTCGATTTTGACCTAATTTGTTTTGATACCTTAATAAAACTAAATTGATCATAATCGCGAATTTGTTAGTCTAATCTATCGCATTGATTTAATTGTTTTAGTTTAAAACTATTGAACGATTTGAAGCATGACACAAATCGTACAATTTCATAGTAACAAAATCATATTTGTTCTTGATTTGTGATAGTTTGAAACTCCTTTCAACTCTCGACTCGATTAGTTTTAAATACCTTATTTAAACTAAGTCGGTAATTATCGCGAATCATTTTAAACTAACAAGTTCTAATTTTATAAAATAAACCTTTTATTTTATAAACTGATTTATTAAAATAAAACACTTTTATTTTAAAATCCCTTTTAAAGTAACTACAAAACTCCTTTTGTATTACTTATCGTTTTGCAATGATTGTGAAAAATTTTGTTTTTACTAGTTTTATATTTCCTAAATATTAAACAACCACAAAAAACAAAATGTGATTATGAAACGGGACCAAGTCTCATTTGTTCGGTTTAGTTCAAGTCCTCAAACACAAACTGAACGATAATAGGGTTTACAATTCAATGTCTTGAATGTTGTCTCCCACTTGATCCAAGATCTCCATCTTCGATCTCCCCGATTGTCTCTATCTTCCGTCTTGTATCCATTGCTTGATTACATTTGTAAAATATAAATTACATTACCAAAAAATTGAAACCTATTCTATTACATCGGGTCCAAATACCCGTAAAAATACAAGATTTCAAATAAACCAACCAATCAAACAAAACAAAAGATACAATCACATGGGTCGGATCCAAGGGCTTGATTCATAATCACAATCACAATCATCACATTCATAGTTTCGATCTTTTTGTCAAACAAAAGTTTTGACAAAACAAAAACAAACAATGATCGATTATTAATTGGATTTAAACGTTTGTAAAAACCGCTCTGATGCCACTGTAGGGAATTCTAGGTTGCTTTTCAATTTAATCAATTTCTATTAATCATATTAATTGAGAAATTCAGTTTTCATAAAACCGGATTAAACTATCAGATCAGATCTGACAAGCGGAAGCATTTAAATTTTATAACCTTTCGATTCATAATCGAAACAATTCCCAAATCAGGATCCAATTACAAATTGTTTCAACAACAATTATATTAAATAACACAACCATAGAGGTTTTAGAAATCGACCTTTATGGAAGCAGTTCCAAAAACACAAGATGGATCGGCAACGGTCTCGCTAGTTGACTCAATACGATCACCCGAGTCCGGATTTCGTCCTACGATACTCTAGATTGAACCAAAACAGATTCTGGCTCGGATTGGTTCGGCTCAAACGGGACAGCTTCAGTCCAGACCCAACGCGGCCCAGATGTGGCCTGTAGCGGCCCAAACATGGCCTGGCTTGAGGCACAGATGACAGCCAGGTATGCGGCCTGCCTTGCGGACCAGATGACAGCCGAGTATGCAGCCCGTGTGCGGCCTATGTGAGGCTCCGGATGTGTACTGCGATGGTCTTCTATGCGGCCGGCTTTGATCCCAACCGTGCTCCTCCTTTGCGGCCCGTGTCCCTCTATGATCCCCTTGAATCAGCCCCTAGGCCAGGCGACTATGGGTTGGTGATGGCGGCTGTTGCAGCCGTGAACCCCACTAGGGTGGTGGTGTGTGACGGCAACCACAAGGGAGACGTGGGAGAGAATTAGGGTTATGAAAAAATCAAAGTTAGATCCACACAAAGTGGGTAGTGTAAAACTTTATTTATAAAATTATTATTTACATTTAAAATCCTGTTAAATGTTAATAATTAAACCCTATAGTAATTAAAGATTTTAATTACTATGATCGTCTTTTAATTAATTAACAATTAATTAGCTAACTTTAATTAAATAGTTAATATTTAACTAAATTAAATATTATTTATTTAATTAATCCTCTTATTATAAATTAACAATTAATTAATAATTAACCTTTTAATAAAGTTCAAAACTTTATTCTTTTATTGAATTAATTACCTCTATAATTAATTCCCACCAATTATTATTTCACAAATAATAATTTCACCAAATCCTTAAACCCGATAGTTTGTGATCGTATATGATGTTTAATAATTAAACATTAATTCGTTCCCTTCCAAAGTGTAACTCTTTGGATCATACCTATTATAATAACGTTGAACTTATCGTTAATAGGACATCCAATATCCAACATATATCTACGAATCTTATTTGTATAGAGTTTGGGGTTTGCTTAGTGAGTTAGTCTAATTCGTCTAGAATTCTTATTGAAGATGCGTTTCCACTTTGCGTTCCCAGGAAGATTCGCTTTCTCACTTTACCCATTATTATTGATGGAGTGTATTGAATCATATCCTTTGAATCGTATGAATCTTGCATTGTTCCTGGAGCATACGTGTGTGGTTCCTTTCGTCGAATTCTAGGTTCACAATTAGGTGCTGGAGTTGTATGAATTTTCCCTTGTCTTCTAATTGTGAGTATGCTGAGGCTCAGTTTCATAATTTATTTTGGTATAGCAATTTATGGATCATTCTTGGCTAGGTCTAGGGGATTCTGCATTTCGGAAGTCGACATTTTTTGTCTCTTTCCCGATGGTCATGTGTAGATAGATCAATTGAACTTGCAAAATCTAGCAGCACAGTTTTCTCGGGACAACCATGAATTGTTTCTCTTACAATTTCATCGGACTCATCGAGCAAGTTCTCTTGATTCGATCACAACGTTCCCCCGCGTATGGTTGATTTGGATGCCGCATGTAGAGGATGTTTCCCTCTTGTCATGGAGAAGTGTTGCCGACTTTCTATGGCGAGTTTGGGTAGGGCGGGTTTCGTGCTTTCTGATGTTGATTTGTTGAAGTCCCTACTCATTTGGGAGGTGAAGCATATCATTTCTGGACATTCTTGTTTATTCTCTCACTGTACCCGATCTTAATTTATTGAACTAAGAAGATCAGAAGTCGTCTCTTCACATTCATCATTAGAAATGATTCTTTCTTAGTCTTCCACAGTCATTGGCATTGTGAATACGAAACGTATTTCATTCTCCCTTTCAGGACTGCCATGATAGCTCAGTCAATGAGGGTTTCGCTTCTATTTCTTGGGAAAATAATTTTGGTTATCTTCACAGTCTGTAAGCCCTCAGTGTTTGTTTCAGCTCCTGTCATCAGTTATGGGTTAACAATGCTGATGGGACTTAAAGTCAGCAAGTTCCTTCCAATACTAACAATTTCAGCCCACGCTTTCAATCAACATCCTGGGACTAAGTATAATTAAGTGTTTATGGTTTTATATTAAAACGTATGGTTGTATAGCTGCTAATTGTCCAAAGAATCCAAGTGGTGCCAATGTTAGACACCCATCGAAAGAAAGCAGCCTTCATGATTGTAAATTTTGAATGGACCTGACCCAATTTGCTAGGAATTGCACCCCATATTATTTAACAATAAGCCAGATGTCGCACCCCTAGCCGGCGGGCCAGATCGAATGTCCCGTCGGGCGGAAGTTTCTCGAGGCGCGATATCGGGTGATAATCGGAATGATCAGATTGTATACATAGCACAACAATTGAGAATCACTAAATCACAAATATAATTAATATAAATTTCCAAAGTTAAATTACAACTGTCATGTTTGGGAATTTAATTAAGCAACCAATTTCACTAGAATCATAAGTCTGTCATCTTGTAACCGTACAAGACATCAAAATGATTCACTGTTATAAGCATAAATTGTGCTTCCAGAAATTACTAGGTCCACTATCTTCGCATCCTAGTATGCATCCTGCAATCTTAACCTAATCCTGTAGGTCACATGAGAAAACATGTAAGAAAACAAAATCAACACATGGTTGGTGAGTTCATATAGTTTCGTTTAAAAATCAATTTGAACAAACCTGACCGAATGACAACCTTAACCTCATTAACAACCACCTAAACTATGCTGTCAAGTATGCTTATATATAGGGCATATGTAGGGGACAATCCCCAGCCGACATCCCACCACATACCGAACCACATAGGACATTGTTGTTAATGATAATTAAGTGTTTCATCCCACATACTGAACTAACAATCTTGAACAACCTGAAAATGTTAACCTTTGGACCATATGAAAATGTTATCCTTTCTACAATCTGAAAGTGACCACCTTTGAACACCCGAGATGACAAGCTTAACCTCATTAACAACCACCAATGCTATCCAGTCAAATACGCTTATATATAGGGCATACGTAGGGGACAAGCCCCAGCCGACATCCCACCACATACCGAACCGCATAAAATATTTTTGTTAACGATGATTAAGCATTTTACTCTCTACCGACATCATACACACCAAACAACCATGGCAAGTATAGATCATAATTATTTAAAATGCTTAAATAAATGAATAAATAAAAATTTAATTAAAATCTAAGTCCTAATGATTGGACCTTGGTCAACTCGAGTAAACTAGTCTAGCAATCAAGGTTCTTAGTAGTTGAGGAAATCTGTAAATATCATTAAACATGCGACCTATAATCAATCAGTCTAGCTAGGACATCTTTTAAAATATAGGATTTTATAGTTCGTTCTAGATCGTTCTTGTTCGTCCTTGTTCGTATAGATCGTCAGTTCTTTGGCACATGCTATATTTGAATATTTCCTAGATATTCATTTGATAATGATTAGGGGATACTGTAAATATCATCAAACATGCGTCATATAATCAATCAGTCTAGCTAGGACATCTTTTGAAATATAGGATTGGCACATGTTATCTTTGATATTTCCCAAACATTCCCCTGAAAATGATTAGATCTTTGAAAATAGATCGATGAAAATAGATCGTTGTTAATAGATCGTTGTTAATAGATCGTTGATAATAGATCGTTGAAAATAGATCGTTGATAATTAGTTTTCTGATATAGAACGTTGAAAATGTACACTTGAAATGAAACAATTTTACATACAACATATATGTTTTAAAAGCGTTTAAGTAAAATATAACCCAAGGGAATATTAAAGTATTCATAACCCTTCAAACATAAATTGTAACCGATTTATCAGTCAACAATTTATAACAATTTAAAACAGTAAACAGTAAACAATTTATTAAACATGACAAACATTTATATAAAACAGTTATATAAAACATTTAACATGTTTATCAGTCTCGCAGTAAAACAAAAGTGTTTGAAAAGGGACAAATGAACTCACCGGTGTTGCTATGTAATGAATCACAAAAGATATACGCGCTCGTTCTTTGTAGCTTATGTATCTTCAGTACCTGTGTTGATTTATTATGATTTGATTACAATAAGGGTCGGAAGATAACATATATAGGGTGTCGGGTCTCGGCGTGCAACTACGTGTCCTACATACTTGCTAATGTGTTTCTAAGTTTAACTAACTATTATACACTATTTACCCTCTATGAACCATTATCTCGTAGATAGTCACAACTAAACCCTAGTTACATAAGGTCTATATTAATCACATTCATGATCTTTTAAGTAAAATCTCATTTATAAAGTCCGCTTCAAGATGTAAAACATTAAATTTGGAAATCATTTAAGTTATTTTAAAACATTTTAATAAAGAAGTTTATAAATCATTTCACTTTAATTAAAACATAAGTTATTTTTAAGAAAATGTAAGTTAACTTGTTATTTTTTAACAATAAGTTGGTTAACATCTACATAACCACAATGGCCATGACGGAGTGTCACCCACTTCCTTAAGGTTTTTCTTAAACATACTTTGGTAGTAACTACCCAAATGATCATACAACCTTAATTTGTAGGTTAAGCTATCTCAAAGAAAACTTGTGTTGGAGCATCTTTACTATCGAAGAGTACATAACTGATATATATACTCGAAAACCCTAATGGTTTCATGGTTCGCACGAAGGAAGTAAGATCCCACGAATGGTCTCATTCGTCTGGCAGTTCCTTCGGCCATGATGCTCCTGCGAACAAAGGGTTCTACGAACGAAGGCTCACGAATGTGGCCCATTCGTTTGGCACCATCTCCTTTGTTTGTGATAGCCATGCGAATAGAGGAGATTACATAAATGAAACTCAGGAAGAACTCATTCTCATGACATGCTTCTTTGGTCGTCCTCTTCATATGAATGAGGATGGTCACATGAACCAAAGCTCACGACTGGCTCCTTCGCATGCAATTAGTTCGGTCGTCCCCAATCCGTACGAACCAAGGTTCCTTCGTGAGTTCCATTCGCATGAACTTAAATTTTTGATGCTCATTTGCCTGGTTCGAGGCCGAGCACTCCCATGCTACCATTTTCAAGATTGTGGCCAAATCAAGGTGTCCAACAAGTTCCTACACCATTCTAGACCTAAGTCGTGCAGTTCCTATGGGTTTTGAATATCCGGAACTTGCTGGAAAATTTGGTGATCGAGAGCAACGGAGAAAACCCTAAAATCGCGAGTTTGAGCTCGATTTTACCTGGTTTTTGATGATCTGCTACTCGGATTCTTTGTACTTTCACGATCTACACGTTATTTTGGTTGTTTTGACACCAAAATCACTTGATTCAGTGAAGGATTGACGGTTTTAGGGTTTTGAATTTCTAGAGAGAGTAGAAAGAGAGAGAGTGACAGATTTGAGAAAGAGAGAGTTGTAGGTGAGTGGTGAGTAATGGCATTCAATGCCATTTAATGGTTCTAATCGTTCCGACAAGGTCGCTCGGTTTCGCGTAGAAACATCGGTTTTCGTTTTCTCGTCACGATACGTTATGATATTAAAAATATAAATTAATTAACTTAAATTAGGTGGTAACTCATAATAAATTAACTAATTATATTTTGTTTATTTTTAAATTTCAGAAAGCGTTAAATTTAACTGTTTAATCGAATCGTACCGTTTTCGCGCGTATTCATTCGAATCGTCACCCGTACGAACACGACGACAATTATACTTCTTGATTTGGTTTTCTAATTATTGGACATCACTTAGAACGTTAAACTTACAAATTTATTTGTACAGGTCGTCTCCTACACGAATAATCCATCCATTTAACATTCATGTAACGACATCTGTTATGGTTCTGTTCTGTACATCTCACATACGTTTATACATAATAATACCCTTACTACCATACACATAATAGTTCTATGTTGTCAGATATGTTTCTGACTGTTAAACCATGGATTTGTAATATGTTTTTGATATAGATGTGTAATAGATTTGTATTGAACATCAAATGTTAATAGTACACATGTAATACACATAGTTGGTACCTGTTCTACTGTACACGTCACTGTTTCGGCTACGGTTCAGGCACTGATGTTACACCAAACTACTATAAATTATTTTGATTAGTATTACGGGGTTGCATGGCTATTGTCATCCAACAAAAATCTGATTGGAACTAAAATGTGGCCCATCGACTTGGATCTCATAAGCAGCCTTTGATTTTTGCCAATTTCGATAGGGCCTTCACTTGATTTCACATGGATTTCATGGATGAATGTCACTACATAAAGTTCAGGTCCGGGAATAACAATATCGATGCTCACAAAATCAGCCAAAACTTCTCAAACCAGCACCCTTTGCTGTCGATACCACCAGCCCATACTAAGGCCTTGCCATCGGCACTAGCCATCGATATCGGCTGTATCAACCAAGGATTTGGTCCTTCGAACTTGGATCGACTCATCCTAGAAAGTATCAACAAGCTCCAGCCCCCATTTATCGGTCGAAAATAGTAACCTCGATGAAGAAGAGCTGGGCATTCACCTTCCATCGGTACTACCTAGTTCGTGATTTTCTTTGATCGATATTGTTTCCATTCAAATTTTCCATTCATTCTCAGCCTAAGTGTGTTTAATCCAAGCAAATACAAGTCCTTCAAAGCCCTTCCATTCGTCGATCCTAACGTTTTTGAGACTCAAAACCAGTTACAAGTTCAAGAAGATGATGAATAGTAAACATACCTTCAGCACCGTAACTTCTCTCAATGATTCAGGCCTAACTACTTCGAACCATCTTCGATCCATTCTACTTTCAGCACCCTCTCGTCGAGACGGTCGTTCTGATATATAATATACGCGATTTGGGTAAGAAATAAAGAAGTCATGGTTGTCTTAATGGAGTTTTTCTAGAGAGAGGGTAGCTGTGGGTTTGAAGAGAGGGAGGGAGATGAGGGTTGAACTTTTGAGAAACATGGGGAAGAAATAAGGGCTTTTATGCCGCGGTTGCTTCCCCGCGTGTTCGGTCTCGCTCGGTGTCGATTTAACTTATTTTTACACGTGTGCCGTTACGATTACAAATTGAAATATTTTTGAACTGAAAAATAGTTTTCTTGAATTGTTTTTGATGAGTTTTAAAATTGTAAAACTAAAAATGTAATATTTTACTTATTTTTACTTTTCGTTCGTAATCAGGCCGTTAAAAGAATATCGTTACGTGTATACCTTAATCATATATGTTTTGGTCATTTTTGCATATTTATTGATGTTTACTCGTAATTACAAGCTCGACATTTATTTGATTACGAATCGTCACCCAAAATAATACTCAGTCTCATTTACGCATTATGATTTGCTTAATTGATTTGTTTGTCATAATAGTCGTCTCAACACTACGCACTAACACTATCCCATTACACCGAATGTAGGTTGTGTACAGGGCATATGTAGAGTCCAACTACTTGCCTTATCAGCCGCCAGCCTACACTATTTCGATATAATACAATATTGTTCTTGCCTAGCGTATTTGACTATAAATAAATAATATATACTTGTTCTTAACTACACAAAATCCCATAAAACACAAACACAAACATAAACACATGAATCACATTGACATATTAGATATAAATACAAATTGTTCTATCACTGTTTATGACTACCATGACTAAAAGTACATATGTTACAGTCTCCCCTAATTAAGGTAATTTCGTCCCTAAATTAACTATCCGAAGATACTGTAAAAAGATGAGGTTACTTAAGCTTCATCTGGTCTTCGCATTCCCAGGTGAACTCAGCACCACGTTTGCCCTCTCATCGTACCTTTACGATCGGGATACGACTACATTTGAGTTTCTTGACTTCATGATCCATGATTTGAACCGGACGTTCTATGAATTGCATGTTGTTTTGAATCTGAATATCTTCAAGTGGAATCTGAACATCAGGATCCACCAAGCATTTCTTAAGATTCGATACATGAAACTTATCGTGAATATTGCTTAGCTCCACTGGAAGTTTGATTTTGTAGGCTACGGGAGCAATCCTTTCCAGGATCTCAAAAGGTCCAACGTACCTTTGTGCAAGTTTCCCTTTCTTCCCGAATCGAACAACGCCTTTCCAGGGAGAAACCTTGAGTAGAACTTGGTCACCGACTTGAAACTCAAGCGGTTTCTGACGTCGATCAACATAACTCTTCTGCCGATCCCTTGCGGCCTTAAGCCTTGATTGAATGATTGTGATCTTGTCGGTTGTTTCTAGAATGAGTTAAGGTCCTACGACCTGTGAGTCACCAACCTCGGTCCAACAAATCGGTGATCGGCACTTCCTACCATATAAAGCTTCAAATGGTGCACATTGAATGCTCGTATGGTAGTTGTTGTTGTACGAAAGCTCGATAAGTGGAAGATGAGTATCCCAACTCCCAACGAAGTCGATCACACAAGAACGAAACATGTTCTCGAGTGTTTGGATACTCCTTTCGCTTTGGCCGTCAGTTTGGGGATGATACGCCGTGCTAAGATTAACACGGCTTCCCAAAGCCTTTTGCAATGATTGCGAAAAGAGAGAAGTGAAACGACGATCACGATCGGATATGATCGATGTTGGAGTACTGTGACGCGCGATGATCATGTTGATGTGCAAAGTGGATAACTTCTCCATTTTGTAATCCTCTCGGATTAGGAGAAAATGAGCTGATTTGGTGAGTCGATCAACGATCACCCAAATCGAATTGTAACCCCTCGGAGTTCTCGGTAACTTTGTTATGAAATCCATGGAAATTTGCTCCCATTTCCATCGAGGGATTTCCGGTTGCTGCAGAATTCCTGAAGGCTTCTAATGTTCTGCCTTGAGTTTTGAATACGTAAGACATTTCCCAACATACAGTGCTATGTCTTTCTTCATTCCAGGCCACCAGTAAGATGTTTTTAAGTCCTGATACATCTTATCGACTCCATGATGAATTGAATATCGCGACTTATGTGCCTCATCACAAATGAGCTTGCGCAATTCTTATGACATTGGAATCCACATGCGGCCGTTGAAGTATAAAACCCCATCCGATCGAGGTTCCAGTTTATCCTTAACTCCGCAGTCTAACTCTGCCTTCAGTTGATTTTCTATTACCACTTGTTGCTGTGCAATACAAATCAAGTCTTTCAAGTTTGGTTGTGTGTTGATCTCCATGGCTCTTACATGAATTGGCTTGACTGGTTCCTTACGACTAAGAGCATCTGCCACCACGTTGGCTTTACCCGGATGGTATCGAATCTCCAAGTCGTAATCAGTTAGAAGCTCAACCCAATGCCGTTGTCTCATGTTGAGTTCTTTCTGATTGAGAATGTGTTGCAGGCTCTTGTGGTGTGTATAGATGACACATTTTGTACCATGAAGTACTGTCTCCAAATCTTTAGTGCAAAGACCGCAACCCCTAACTCCAGATCATGAGTGGTATAATTCTTCTCGTGATCCTTAAGCTGTCTTGAAGCATACACAATCACATTGTCTCGTTGCATAAGTACACAACCGAGACCAAGCTTTGAAGCATCGCAGTAGAAAATGAAATCGTCACTGCCGTATGGAAGACTAAGGATAGGGGAGTTGCATAACTTTTGTTAAACAAGTTGAAATGCATCTTCTTGTTTCTGCCCCCATATAAACGCTTGACTTTTCTGAGTAAGAGTGGTAAGTGGCAAGGCAATCTTTCAAAACTTTGCGATGAACCTTCGATAGCAACCTGCCAAACCTAGAAATGAACGAATTTTGCTGGAGTTGATGGGGTAGTCCAGTTCTTAATCGCCTCTATCTTTGCTGGATCTACATGTATCCCATCCTTGTTGATAACATGCCCAAAGAAATGAACTTCCTTTAGCCAAAATTCACATTTAGAGAATTTCGCGTAGAGTTGTTCAGCTCTTAGTAGTTCTAAGACTTTTCTCAAATGATCCTCATGTTCCTGTTCTGTCTTATAATAAATCAGTATATCATCAATGAAGATGATAAGAAACTGATCTAAGTATGGCCTGCAGACTCGATTCATCAAGTCCATGAACACTGCCGGTGCATTGGTCAGTCCAAATGGCATAACCACGAACTCGTAGTGTCCATATCGAGTCCTAAACACAGTCTTTGGTATATCCGCATCATTTACCCTTAGTTGATGATACCCGGATCGTAAGTCAATCTTAGAGAAGCAAGTTGCTCCCTGTAATTGATCAAATAGATAATCGATCCTAGGTGGAGGATATCTGTTCTTGATTGTCAACTTGTTTAGCTGACAGTAGTCAATACACATACGAAACGAACCGTCTTTCTTCTTGTCAAAGAGTACCGGAGCTCCCCATGGTGAGTAGCTTGGTCGAATGAACCCTTTATCTAGGAGTTCCTGAAGCTAACATGACAGATCTTGCATCTCAGATGGTGCTAATCGATATGGTGACTTCGCCACTGGGTTCGCTCCAGTGACGAGATCAATTCTAAACTCCACTTGTCGTACAGGTGGAATTCTTGGCAAGTTTTATGGAAATACCTCCGGATAATCTCTGATAATCGAAACGTCTTCAACGGTTTGCTTTTCAGGTTTCTTCTCTACTACATGTGCTAGAAAGGCGTGGTATTTCTTCCTCAAATACTTCTTGACCTTAATGCATTATACGATCTTAAACTCACGACATGGTTTTTCCCCAAAGACTCTTAACGTTTCGCCAGATGGTAGGGGAATTCGAATAAGTTTCTCCGAGCAAACAATTTTGGCGTGGTTTTTTGACAGCCAATCCATTCCCACTACGACCTCGAAGCTTACGAGTGTCATAGGAATAAGATCAATGATGAAAGGGTGGTCGTTGAATGTTAACTCACAACCAAGAATTATTGAATTCACCAGTATGGTCATACCATCAGCTACTTCTACCGTGTATGGAGCAACAAGTATAGATGGTTGTATATTAAAAAATGATGCAGTAGTGGCAGAAACAAAACTTTTATCTGCACCGATATCAAATATGATAGAAACATAATGATCGTTGATGAGAAATGTACCCCGTGAAGACTGCCGGCTCCTCGCGTGCTTCGGTAGCTCAAATAACGGAAGCACAATCAGTGGTAGTAGCAGTTGTGTTTTTGAGATGTGGACACTGGTTTCTGAAGTGTCCCTCTGCTCCGTAGTTATAACAGGCCTTTTCACCTGTAATAGTAAGAACAATGGTAGTGGTAGCAGTAGCAAGATGAGTGGCTCGGCACGTTGCTGCCTAGTGTCCAAATCTTCCACACTTGAGACATTTTCTGCATGGAATAGTGGGTAAGTGATAGTATTACCACTTTGTGAAGAGTGGGTACGGACCAGTGTATGGCTTTCTGGCTATAGAAGGTTGTGGAACAACAGTAATGGGAGTGGCTTGAATTGGTGCATCTACAGTCATGGCTGCAAAATTCTTGATTGTCTTCTGTTTCTGTTTCTTGTGTTGGTGTTAATTGGTTTTCTTGTCTTCTTCAATCTCTGCCCTCTTGTAACCTTTTCGAGTGAGTAAGCCAGCTTTGACATATTCTTCAGTAAGAGTATCACTAAGATGAATTGCCGTCTCCAAAGTAGTGGGATTAGTTCCATAACCTTTCCCGTGATGACTAGGGGCAGTCCTTCAATGTACTTCTCTATCTTTCGGGACATAGGAGTAACCAGATATGGGACCAAAATGTACAACTCATGGAAACAAGCTGTGTACCTTGCATTTTCACCGCTATCCTGGGTGTAACATCAGTGCCGGACGCATGCCGGAACACTGATCGCAACAGTAACTCGTACAGTAATTTAGGTACATATTACGTGAAACTATGTTTATGCTATTGATACATTATGCTTAACACGAGACTATTATACGATTGTCTGAAATCTGATTAAAACCTTAGGGTTTAACAGTCAGAAACATATCAGACAACACATAATGGAAACACAGATACTTGATTCGATGTTATTATGTATAAACGTATGTGAGGTTAAACAAAACGAAACTATAACGGTTGTTGTTCCAGAATGCTAAACAGACGAATTATTTGTATAGGTGACGATCTGTACGAATGATTCTGAGAGTTTAACGTTCTGAAATAATGACTGAAAAGTAGAAAACAAAAGTTGGAAAGCCAAACCATCATCGTTTTCGTTCGAATGACGATTCGAACGAATACGCGCGATGGTGACGCGATCTGACGAAACGAAAACGAAAACGATACGAACGATCATAAAATTAAGGAAATAAAATATTTCCTGTTTTACAATTTTGAAACTCATCATAAATAAATTTAAACGAAACTATTTTAATAATTCGCGAACAAATTAAGGACACGCGTAAAAAAATAATATAATTTGATAAATAATTTAATAAAACGATATTTAAAATAATTACTAGAAATAATCAATCAATCAATCAATCAACATACTCAGTATATCCCGCCATTAGCATGCTAAGGCAGGGTCTGAGGAGGGTGAGATGTAGACAGCCTTACCCCTACCCCGTAGGGGTAGAGATAAATACCATATAAATAGTTAAAAATAAACACTTTTATTTAAGTTACTAAAAACGCCCCTAACGTGCCGGAAACACGACGAAAACGAGAACCGGGTAACTGAAACGAACCCGAATACACTCGGGGTATTTAAGCTCTAAAAGAGAGCATTTATTTCATTTCTTGCAAACCCTCTCTCTCTCTCTACACCCTCAAACCCGTCACCCACTCTCTCTCTAAAAATCCAACACTTCCAAGCATCATATCTCTCTCAATTCTTAGTGGATTTTGGTGTTCTTGGTGTCCATTTGAAGCTCTTGATCTCCTCTACGCAGAAGTACAACAGATCTAGAAGTTTAACCAGCCATTTTCGAGGTAATGATGAAAGAAGGTTCAAAGAAAATAGGGTTTTGGTGCACCCTATCGCCCATACACACACACAGTCAAACCGTATGGAACCTTAACACACACACACCTCACACCACTAGGTCTTGATTCACGCATAGCAGCACCATGGGAAGAGCCTAATCGACGATTTCAGCTTGATGATGGGGGTGGACACGCAGGTTCGTGGATGGCTGTGCATCAGCCGAACCTTCGGCTACAAGCCTCCCTTGGCCGAAGCTAGTAGCAGCGAACCCTGCTGGATCCACCTACCACCGAACCCAAAACACTCGTTCAAACCCATGAGGAACGAACCCTTAACCTACCGAACCTTCCATGCTAACTATGGCGGCCGAACCTGCTCGATCACCGAACCATCCTTGATGAGGCCAAGTAGGCGAGCCTAACCCCATGCAGGCCCGTGCTCGGCGAACCCATGACCATAGGCGAACCCTAAGGAGTACCGAACCTTTCTGTTGGTTGTTGCGAACCCTTGGTCGAAGCCGAACCCACCATCCTTGGCGAACCTCATGCACGTTGTAGCCGAACCTGTGTGACCATCTTATCATGGCCGAACCCTTGTGCAGGTCCCAGCACCGAACCCTAACTCAACACAGCCGAACCTTAGCTGTGCTAACCAATAGGTTCGTTGGTCAATGGACCGAACCTTGACTAGCCCAACCTAAAAAGGTTCCCTGGGTTCGAAGCCTTGAGCCTGGAATAGACCGATGTTGGTGCATCTCGAGCATGTCATAAACCCACTAGTATTAACCTAGTCTAATAAGCATATCCGATCCATGAAATGGTGATTCGGCCCACACAGCTACCTTCGGCCGCTAGAGTCAATTTCGGCCCATTCTTGTATCCGGCCCATACACACATGTCCCGGCTCACTTGACTAGCCCATTCCTTGATTCGGCCCAGGAGAATAAACGGCCCACATCATTTACACGAGGCCTAAATGACTTAGTTTGATCCATTAACACTCTCGGCCCAATAACATTACCATCCTGTTTTAATTATTCGGCCCATACATCCTTGTCGGCCCATGTGTATTGATAGGCCCAATACACTTAGCCGGCCCACACACATACAAATGCTAGGCCCAATTACACAATAATTGGTCTAAGGAATTATCCGGCCCAATGGAGATAAGAGAGTAATGATTACATGCACGAATGATAAAAATGAAAGATGAAATCATTCATAGATTATCACCTTATTTGTTACAAAGTGATAACAAATTCTAAACAAATTACACAAAGATTTCAAAACCCTATTTAAAGATGCTAACTTATAATTCAAGGGTAAGTGTGAAACTTTGAACAATTAAGGAGATTCAACATGATATAAACTAATATAAGAACTCCGGGCCAAATAATGAATAAGACTCGCAAGTGTTAGTCAACTTTTGGACTAACACTTACACGCACACGAATCATTACAACACATACTTATAAGCTACGAATACTATGAAATCAATACAGGATCGTGAACATCACAACAAGTACAAACAAAGAGTGCGTGCATCCTTATTTTACTTAGTCAACTACTACGGACACAAGGTGAGTTCATCTGTCCCTTTTCTAACTTATTTGTTTTACTTCGGGACTGAGAAGCATGTTAAACATTTTAATAAATTATTGAAATGTTATTTAAAGCTTTTAAACATAATCAGGGTACTTATGACCGAGCTTATGTTCGGAAACTATTATTCTTGAGAAGCTATATACTTGATGCTTAAACTTGAGGCTTGGTGCTTATGCTAGAAACTAAATGCTTAAACTTGAGGCTTGGTGCTTATGCTAGAAACTAAATGCTTAAACTTGAGGCTTGATGCTTATGCTAGAAACTAAATGCTTAAACTTGAGACTTGATGCTTATGCTATGAACTTCATGATTAAACTATATGCGAATGCTTGAAACTATATGCTTGAAATTATGATTGCGCGTGAAATGCTAAGCTTGTATCTAATCATGGGCTATGTAATTGCTAAACTTCTGCTATAGCAGGGCTTGTACCCATGTATTGAAATACATGAAAGCTAAGCTAAGACGAGGCTAAGATGTTATCTATATAAGAGACATGTAATTGCTAAACTTCTGCTATAGCAGGGCTTTTGTCTGCTTAAATAAGATATGTAAATGCTGAACTGTTTGTGTATGCATGGCTTGTGTCTATGTATGAGATACGTAATTGCTAAACTTCTGCTATAGCAGGGCTTGTATCTTGTATAAGAGACACGTAATTGCTAGACTAAGCTTAACTAATTCATGAGATACGTAAAGGCTAAACTTCTGCTAGAGCAGGGCTTGTATCTAGCCATGAGCTACGTAATTGCCAAAATTCTGCTATAGCAGGGCTTGTACTCACGCATGAGATTAGTGAAAGCTAAACTATGGTGTGTATGAAACTATGATGCTTGTTAAACTTGCTTTGAAGCTAATACTTGCGAATGCTATAGACTTGTAAACTTTGAAACTAGTAAACTAAAGCTATGAAGGAGAATGTGTTGAATGGTAGGTAAAATGCTTAATTATTATTAACAACAGTGTCATATGCGGATTAGTATGTGGTGCGACGGCGTCTGGGCGGGTTGTAGGCTCGACTTAGGGGTATGCCCTATATATAAGCATACCAATTTGGATATTACATGTGGAGTTAGTGAGGTTAAGGTTTTACCAAAAGAGGTTTATTAAAGCTATTTTTAAACTTATAAACTACATGAACTTGCCAACCATTGTGTTGACTTTGTTTTCTTACATGATTTCGCAGGTGATGAACAGGGTTAAGCTAAGGCTTTGGATTGCATGCTAGGTGGCCTAGATAGAGGACCTAGTTGATTTTGGAAGCACATATTTTGTTGTTCATACGAATCACTTTTGAATGTCTTGTACAGATTACAAGATAGAAAACACTTGATTCTTTTGTTAGGTTTACCAAGTTAAATTACTGAACATTGATATTGTAATTTAACTTTGTAATCCTAGTTTAATGTTTGATTGTGCTTTAGTTATTCTTAACATTGATGCTATGTCAACAATCTGATCATCACGATTATTACTCACAATATCGCACCCCGAGAACCTTCCGCCCGGCGGGGAAGCCGAACCGTCCCACCAGCTCGGGGTGTGACAGATTGGTATCAGAGCTCAAGGTTATAGAGAATAATAGGTCATTTACTTAAACGGTTTGGCCTAGACTATAACTTAGGGTCCCTCATGTAGAGAGCATAAGACTTAAGTTTGCATTGTGTCTTCTGCATTTGATCACTGCACTAACCAATATCTTTTGGTTATGATCAGAATGTCGCCTAGAAGACAACCGACCCCGGTGCCTACTCCACAGACTTCTGCACCTCACTCATCGACACCATCACCACCGGATTCACCACCGCCACCTCCACCTCCACCTCCTCCTCCGCTAAACCCTCCACCGAACCCGAATTCAGGTCCAGTCATTGATCCTGCTACTATCGCCTTGGCGACACTACTGAGCACCCAACTGACGAGTCAATGTCATCCCAGAGATGATAAACCGGATTCAAGGACATGGCAACAATTCTGGCCATACTACAGCGGAGGCTAGTGGAAACACTAGTCACACTTCAGACTGCTCCTACAAATCCTTTGTAGGATGCAAGCCACCAAGCTTTACTGGTGTGGAAGGAGCTGTTGGACTGATCCAATGGCTGGAGAAAATGGAGAATACACTGGACATAAGCAGTTGTCCGGAACACCACAAAGTTCGCTATGCAGCTGGGTCATTTAGCAAGCGAGCTTTGACATGGTGGAATTCTCAGATTAGAGCCCGAGGCAGGGATGAAGCAATGGCAATGCCATGGACAGAGTTCAGACTTCTTCTGAGGAATGAATTATGTCCGAAACATGAACTGCAGCAGCTAGAGGTTGAGCTCTCGAACCATGTGATGAAGGGAGCCGACCACATGACTTTCACCACATGCTACCATGAACTAGTAGCCTTGGTGCCAGAGATGGTGCCAACTTTGGAAAAGCTAATAGATCAATATGTAGTGGGTTTACCCTCCTGCATTCAAAGCATTGTGTTGGCTGCAAACCCTGCTACTTTGGAGTCAGCCATTGCTCTTTCAGCTAAACTTACTGGGGTAATGGTGAAGTTTGGAGTTCTGAAAGATGATGCGGGAAAATCTAAGGAAGCAACAACGAAGAAGCCTGGGTACCACCAAAAGAAGAAACAAAAGGTCGTTAAGAACTATGCGGCCGTCACTCCTTTGAGACAGGCTCCTGCAGCACCTGTCAATCCTGCACCTAAGAACTATGGGGGAGTGCATCCTCAGTGCACTCATTGCAAGTATCATCATCATTCTACTGCTCAATGTAGGAAGTGCACTAACTGTGGTCGATTTGGCCACTGGGTTGCAAACTACTAACACTGCTTCCAGAGCACTACCTCCACCACCACCAGGCAGCAACAACAACAACAACAACAACAGGGGATGCTACAATTGTGGAGAAATGGGTCATTTCTCCCGAGACTGTCCAAAGAGAGTGTAACCAGGAGCACAAGCACCTCGCGGACGAGCTTTTGTCACCGGAGCCAATGCTGCCCGCCAAGACCCTAATGTGGTCACTGGTACATTTCTTTTACATGACTCTTATGCATCTACACTATTTGATACTGGTGCAGAACAGAGTTTTATTTCATCTGATTTTGCACGACAACTTAGTCATACTGAGGAAACTTTAGACTCCCCTTACATTATCGAAGTAGCAAATGGGAAACAAGTTACAGTTAGCACTATACTTAGGAACTACCCACTTACACTCACAGATCACACATTTGCCATCGACTTGTTACAGATGAAGTTGGGCAGTTTCGACATCATCGTGGGGATGGATTGGCTAACACTCAATAGAGTTGAAGTCATCTGTTCTGAAAAGCTACTTCGGATTCCAGTGACTAATGATCGTGTATTCGAAGTTCGTAGGGATCAAGCAAAGTGAAACGTAAAGATCATATCATGCATAAAAGCGCGTAAGTGTCTACAAAAGAAATGCATAGCTTTCTTGGCTCACGTGGTGGAGAAGGAGAAAGAAAAGAAAACAATACAAGACGCGCCGATAGTAAAGGAAACCCTAAAGTGTTTCCTGAAGATCTAACTGGTTTGCCACCCATGCGACTGGTAGAGTTTTGTATTGATATGATTCCTGGAGCAACACCTATTGCTAAATCTCCTTACAGGTTATCATCTTCGGAGATGCAAGAATTATCTGACCAACTACAGGAGCTGCTTGATAAAGGTTTCATCCGACCGAGCTACTCACCTTGGGGAGCTCCGGTATTGTTCGTGAAAACGAAGGATGGATCTTTTCGCATGTGCATAGACTACAGGGAGCTAAACAAACTAACCATCAAGAATCGGTATCCACTACCGAGGATTGATGATTTGTTTGATCAATTGCAAGGAGCTCAATACTTTTCAAAGATCGATCTGCGTTCCGGATGCCATCAGCTCAGAGTACTACACGAAGACATACCAAAGACGGTGTTTCGTACCAGATACGGGCATTACGAGTTTATGGTGATGCCTTTTGGGTTGACGAATGCACCCGCAGTTTTCATGGATCTCATGAACCGAGTGTGTAAGCCATACTTAGATAAATTTGTTATTGTTTTTATTGATGACATATTGATCTATTCCAAGAGCAAAGCAGAACATGAGCAACACCTTAGAACAATCTTGGAACTGTTAAAGGAAGAGAAACTCTATGCCAAATTCTCTAAGTGTGACTTTTGGTTAAAAGAGGTTCAATTCATGGGTCATGTAGTTAACAGTGAGGGAATTCATGTTGATCCTGCCAAGATCGAAGCAATAAAGGATTGGGACACTCCAAAGACACCGACAGAGATACGTTCTTTTCTAGGTTTAGCACGCTATTACAGAAGGTTCATCTAGAACTTTTCTAAGATAGCCCTGCCACTTACAAAGCTAACACAGAAAAGGGAAACGTTTGTTTGGGAGCAGAAGCAAGAAGAAGCCTTTCAGACTTTGAAGCAAAAGCTATGCGATGCTCTGATCTTATCACTCCCAGACGGTTGTGATGACTTTGTTGTGTATTGTGATGCATCCTATCAGGGACTCGGCTGTGTGCTGATGCAGCGAGACAAAGTTATCGCGTATGCTTCGAGACAACTGAAAATTCATGAGAAGAACTACACTACTCATCATCTGGAATTGGGAGCTGAAATATTTGCTTTAAAGATCTGGAAACATTACTTATATGACACCAAGTGTACCGTATTTACTGATCACAAGAGTCTACAACACATATTCGAGCAGAAGGAACTCAACATGCGATAGTGACGTTGGGTTGAGCTTCTGAATGATTACGACTTTGTAATCAAATACCATCCGGGCAAGGCAAACGTTGTAGCTGATGCCTTGAGTCGGAAGGAACGGGTCAAACCCTTGCACATCAGAGCAATGGGAATGACTGTGCAGACAAGCTTACACGACAACATTATTCAAGCACAACAAGAGGCGGTTAAACGAGGAAACTTGAAGAAAGACTTAGATTGTGAAGTGGAAAAGCAATTGGGAACAAAACCTGATGGACTCGTTTACTACAAGGATCGTATATTGATTCCCGCAGTAGATGAGTTGAGAAATCTTATTTTTTATGAAGCACACAAGACCAAGTACTCTGTGCATCCAGGTGCTGATAAGATGTACCAAGACTTACGGGCATTTTATTGGTGACCGGGTATGAAGAAAGATATAGCTGAGTATGTTGGGCGATGCCTTATGTGTGCCAAAGTGAAGGCGTAACACCAGAAACCGTCAGGCTTACTAGAACAGCCTGAAATTCCACTTTGGAAGTGGGAACAGATAGCTATGGACTTTGTCACTAAGCTACCCCGCACTTCCAGTGGACACAACACTATTTGGGTTATCGTTGATCGATTAACCAAATCTGCTCATTTCTTGCCGATGCGAGAAACTTACACGATGGATAAACTAGTGAAGCTTTACATCTACGAGATAGTGGTACGCCATGGTGTGCCATTGTCTACTATTTCAGATCATGATAGCAGATTCACATCAAGGTTCTGGCAATCATTGCAGAAATCTCTGGGGACACAATTAAACTTGAGTACAGCTTATCATCCACAAACGGATGGTCAAAGCGAACGTACTATACAAACCCTGGAGGACATGTTAAGAACCTGTGTCCTAGATTTCGGTGGGAAATGGGATTCTCATTTGCCACTGATTGAATTCTCCTGCAACAACAGCTATCATAGTAGCATCGGATGTGCACCGTTCGAGGCTCTCTATGGTCGCAAGTGTTGATCTTCGATCTGTTGGTCGGAAGTGGGAGATAATCGAATAACAGGGCTAGAACTCACTCAAGAAACTACAGACAAATTAGCTCAAATACAACAGAGGCTACAAGCAACACGAAGCAGACAAAAGAGCGATGCCGACAAACGGTGCAAGCCGTTGGAATTCCCGTGGGAGACCGTGTCATGTTGAAGGTATCCCCATGGAAAGGTGTGGTTAGTTTTGCAAAGAAAGGCAAACTAACACCACGGTACGTGGGACCGTTCGAGATCATCGAGCGTATTGGTGCTGTGGCATACAGGTTAAGCTTACCAGATGAACTTAGTGGTGTACATGACGTGTTTCACGTCTCAAACTTGAAGAAATGCCTTGCTGATGAAACTCTTATCATACCGGTTGAAGAAATTCAATTGGATGAACACTTACACTTTGTTGAAGAACCTTTGGAAATTATGGACCGCAAATTCAAGAAATTGAGGCGAAGCCGTATTCCGATCGTAAAGGTTCGATGGAATTCAAAGCGCAGACACGAGTTTACTTGGGAACGTGAAGATCACATGAAGAACAAGTATCCCCAACTGTTTACAGAGGAAGCTGTACCGAATAACGAGTCTTAAATTTCGGGACGAAATTTCTCTAACAAGGGGAGACTGTAACATCAGTGCCGAACGCATGCCGGAACAGTGATCGCAACAGTAACTCGTACAGTAATTCAGGTACACATTACGTGAAACTATGTTTATGCTATTGATACATTATGCTTAACACGAGACTATTATACGATTTTGTGAAATCTTATTAAAACTTTAGGGTTTAACAGTCAGAAACATATCAGAAAACACAGAATGGAAACACAAATACTTGATTCGATGCTATTATGTATAAACGTATGTGAGGTTAAACAAAACGAAACTATAACGGTTGTTGTTCCAGAATGCTAAACAGACGAATTATTTGTATAGGTGATGATCTGTACGAATGATTCTGAGAATTTAACGTCCTGAAATAATGACTGAAAAGTAGAAAACAAAAGTTGGAAAGCCAAACCATCGTCGTGTTCGTTCGAATGACGATTCGAACGAATACGCACGATGGTGACGCGATCTGACGAAACGAAAACGAAAACGATACGAACGATCATAAAATTAAGGAAATAAAATATTTTCTGTTTTACAATTTTGAAACTCATCATAAATAAATTTAAACGAAACTATTTTAATAATTCGCGAACAAATTAACGAAACGCGTAAAAAAAATAATATAATTCGATAAATAATTTAATAAAACGATATTTAAAATAATTACTAGAAATAAATACCATATAAATAGTTAAAAATAAACTCTTTTATTTAAGTTACTAAAAACGCGCGTAACGTGCCGGAAACACGACGGAAACGAGAACCATGTAACTGAAACGAACCCGAATACCCTAAGGGTATTTAAGCTCTAAAAGAGAGCATTTATTTCATTTCTTGCAAACCCTCTCTCTCTCTCTCTACACCCTCAAACCCGTCACCCACTCTCTCTCTAAAAATCCAACACTTCCAAGCATCATATCTCTCTCAATTCTTAGTGGATTTTGGTGTTCTTGGTGTCCATTTGAAGCTCTTAATCTCCTCTACGCAGAATTACAACAGATCTAGAAGTTTACCTAGCCATTCTCGAGGTAATGATGAAAGAAGGTTCAAAGAAAATAGGGTTTTGGTGCACCCCGTCGCCCACACACACACACTCAAACCGTATGGAACCATAACACACACACCTCACACCACTAGGTCTTCATTCACGCATAGCAGCACCATGGGCAGAGCCTAATCGACGATTTCAGCATGATGATGGGGGTGGACACGCAGGTTCGTGGATGGCTGTGCATCAGCCGAACCTTCGGCTACAAGCCTCCCTCGGCCGAAGCTAGTAGCAGCGAACCCTGCTGGATCCACCTACCACCGAACCCTAAACCCTCGTTCAAACCCATGAGGAACGAACCCTTAACCTACCGAACCTTCCATGCTAACTATGCCGGCCGAACCTGCTCGATTACTGAACCTTCCTTGATGAGGCCAAGTAGGAGAACCTAACCCCATGCAGGCCCGTGCTCGGTGAACCCATAACCATAGGCGAACCCTAAGGAGTACCGAACCTTTCTGTTGGTTGCTGCGAACCCTTGGTCGAAGCCGAACCCACCATCCTTGGTGAACCTCATGCACGTTGTAGCCGAACCTGTGTGACCATCTTATCATGGCCGAACCCTTGTGCAGGTCCCAGCACCGAACCCTAACTCAACACAGCCGAACCCTAGCTGTGCTAACCAATAGGTTCGTTGGTCA
Organism: Mikania micrantha; assembly: GCA_009363875.1. NCBI lineage: Eukaryota > Viridiplantae > Streptophyta > Magnoliopsida > Asterales > Asteraceae > Mikania > Mikania micrantha. The sequence continues at coordinate 13,540,991 of CM018695.1, forward strand.
CAGGACCGAACCTTGACAAGCCCAACCTAAAAAGGATCGCTGGGTTCGAAGCCTTGAGCCTGGAATAGCCCGATGCTGGTGCATCTCGACCATGTCATAAACCCATTAGTATTAACATAGTCTAATAAGCATATCTGATCCATGAAATGGTGATTCGGCCCACACAGCTACCTTCGGCCACTAGAGTCAATTTCGACCCATTCTTGTATCTGGCCCATACACACATGTCCCAGCTCACTTGACTAGCCCATTCCTCGATTCGGCCCAAGAGAATAAACGGCCCACATCATTTACATGAGGCCCAAATGACTTAGTTTGATCCATTAACACTCTCGGCCCAATAACATTACCAGCCTGTTTTAATTATTCGGCCCATACATCCTTGTCGGCCCATGTGTATTGATAGGCCCAATTACACATTAATTGGTCTAAGGAATTATCCGGCCCAATGGAGTAAGAGAGTAATGATTACATGCACGAATGATAAAAATGAATGATGAAATCATTCATAAATTATCACCTTATTTGTTACAAAGTGATAACAAATTATAAACAAACTACACAAAGATTTGAAAACCCTATTTAAAGATGCTAACTTATAATTCAAGGGTAAGTGTGAAACTTCGAACAATTAAGGAGATGGAACATGATATAAACTAATATAAGAACTCCGGGCTGAATAATGAATAAGACTCGCAAGTGTTAGTCAACTTTAGGACTAACACTTACATGCACACGAATCATTACAACACATACTTATAAGCAACAAATACTATGAAATCAATACAGGATCGTGAACATCACAACAAGTACAAACAAAGAGTGCGTGCATCCTTATTTTACTTAGTCAACTACTACGGACACAAGGTGAGTTCATCTGTCCCTTTTCAAACTTATTTGTTTTACTTCGGGACTGAGACGCATGTTAAACATTTTAATAAATTATTGAAATGTTATTTAATTCTTTTAAACATAATCATGGTACTTATGACGGAGTTTATGTTTGGAAACTATTATTCTTGAGAAGCTATATACTTGATGCTTAAACTTGAGGCCTAGTGCTTATGCTAGAAACTAAATGCTTAAACTTGAGGCTTGGTGCTTATGCTAGAAACTAAATGCTTAAACTTGAGGCTTGATGCTTATGCTAGAAACTAAATGCTTAAACTTGAGACTTGATGCTTATGCTATGAACTTCATGATTAAACTATATGCGAATGCTTGAAACTATATGCTTGAAATTATGATTGCGCGCGAAATGCTAAGCTTGTATCTAATCATGGGCTATGTAATTGCTAAACTTCTGCTATAGCAGAGCTTGTACCCATGTATTGAAATACGTGAAAGCTAAGCTATGACGAGGCTAAGCTGTTATCTATATAAGAGACATGTAATTGCTAAACTTCTGCTATAGCAGGGCTTTTGTCTGCTTATATGAGATATGTAAATGCTGAACTGTTTGTGTATGCATGGCTTGTGTCTATGTATGAGATACGTAATTGCTAAACTTCTGCTATAGCAGGGCTTGTATCTTGTATAAGAGACACGTAATTGCTAGACTAAGCTTAACTAATTCATGAGATACTTAATGGCTAAACTTCTGCTAGAGCAGGGCTTGTATCTAGCCATGAGCTACGTAATTGCTAAACTTCTGCTATAGCAGGGCTTGTACTCACGCATGAGATTAGTGAAAGCTAAACTATGGTGTGTATGAAACTATGATGCTTGTTAAACTTGCTTTGAAGCTAATACTTGCGAATGCTATAGACTTGTAAACTTTGAAACAGTAAACTAAAGCTATGAAGGAGAATGGGTTGAATGGTAGGTAAAATGCTTAATTATTATTAACAACAGTGTCATATGCGGATTAGTATGTGGTGGGACGGCGTCTGGGCGGGTTGTAGGCTCGACTCAGGGCTATGCCCTATATATAAGCATACCGATTTGGATATAACATGTGGAGTTGATGAGGTTAAGGTTTTACCGAAAGAGGTTTATTAAAGCTATTTTTAAACTTATAAACTACATGAACTCGCCAACCATTGTGTTGACTTTGTTTTCTTACATGATTTCGCAGGTGATGAACAGGGTTAAGCTAAGGCTTTGGATTGCATGCTAGGTGGCCTAGATAGAGGACCTAGTTGATTTTGGAAGCACATATTTTGTTGTTCATACGAATCACTTTTGAATGTCTTGTACAGATTACAAGATAGAAAACACTTGATTCTTTTGTTAGGTTTACCAAGTTAAATTACTGAACGTTGATATTGTAATTTAACTTTGTAATCCTAGTTTAATGTTTGATTGTGCTTTAGTTATTCTTAACATTGATGCTATGTCAACAATCTGATCATCACAATTATTACTCACAATATCGCGCCCCGAGAACCTTCCGCCCGGCGGGGAAGCCGATCCGTCCCACCGGCTCGGGGTGTGACACTGGGCCAAACTCCACATTTTGACCTCCAGCTTCTTAAGCTAATGACGTGGACAGAACTACTCCACAAGTAGTATCATGAATTTTCCCACGGTAAGGCCAAATCAACCTCTCGTCCTCTGGTGTTCTTCTCAGAATTCCACCAAGTGAGAGCGCCCTTGTGAAAATCGCTTGAGGCCATCTTGTCCTTTAGGATTTCTGGACATCTAGTGAAGTCTAGGATATCCTCAATGCTCTCCAGCCATTGCAGTAGGTCGGTGGCTCCCTCAGTACCAACATACTTAGGAGGTTTAGCGTCATTGAACTGCTTTAAAGTGAAGGTAGCGGTTCCAATGGTCTTGATGTTTTAGTTGTTTGCTGAATCACGTACTGGTACTTCCCTAAGGGTTCTGGGTAATATCAGTGACCATGCTCGGAATAACCTCTTTCATATGTACGGCGATAATTGGGGCAATTTTGTTGATCTGATCATCGTTGCCACTCGTTGAACCCTCTCTGTTAGGATTATGTCGAGGAGGCATTCTACGAATAGAAAGTCAAAGGCGGGTCAGAAATGATAAATTTTACAATTGAATTTATAAAATAAAATTAGTAATATATCCATGCTACCAATATTATCATTCAATTGAAATACGAGTAAGTACACATAAAGGTAGTTAACTAATAAAAATTAACTGGCTGGTATACTTCCCATTTGATAATGTACAATGTTTCATAAGATTACCCCTCCAAACCTACACACTAACACTTTCCCGGTATACTGAAGATAACCTATATATAGGGCATACGTAGGGTCAAGCAAACTGCCAGCCCAGCCGCCAACCCACCACCGCTTTGATATACCACGATTGTGCCCTTGCAAGCATTTGGCAACACAACTGTATTGATTCCCAAGTATGTTCCATTGATTAAGAATCCCATGATCTTGATCAACTGAACTATGATTGAATCTATGGTTGAATTTTGATTGATTATGTGCGCACCTATAAATCATTTTCTTTATTAAAAACATAATTCATTTTAAGAAAATATAAGTTCACATGATTAGACTTAGGTAATCCCATTCGATTAACTCTAAGTCTGTTGCTAGATCTTTGCTTTCCATAGTTCTTTGATCGCTCATGTGTACAACTTAGCCTAGAAAGTTCAATTTGAACCATCTAACTTAGTTGTATGTTTGTATGGAATTTCTGAGTAGTAAGTGTTAACTATATTATTAACACTTAGATACCTAAATTGGGTTCTTGATTCCTTGTCACCCATGACTTGTGTAAATGTAGTTAGAGAAATTTGATGTTGAAACTTTAGTCTTTGACTAATATGAAATCCCCGTTGATTGTTTAAAACATATGTTATGGGTTAAAAGCGTTTAGAAAGTCTTAGTGTTAGCAAAATCTTAATATCCATGGTTCTAAAAATCGGTTAATACCCAATCACCTAACTTAAACAAAGGTAACCAGAACCTAAACCACCATAGCTGAATATTCATATAGCTATTTTTGTTTGAAATTATGCATAAACACATACCACATAGCTGGTAGGCTTGCAAAACATGTCAAAACCTAAGACTTCTTAAACTAACCCAAAATATGGAAATCAGGCAGTAGGTTGTCCCGACTTCTACAGATCATAACTTGATCATAGGAACTCCAACTTGAGCAACCTAAAGCTTCATAATCAAGTTTGGGATGCTAGCTTTCTATCCATCATTTATAAGATTTCTAATTCGTCCAAATGAGGCCCCAAACAGCTGGTATAAAATCAGTGCTCCATTCAGTACCTTCTGATTTAGGACACTGTGTTGACCCATTTAAAGTACGAACCAATGAAAATTGTCTTGATGAAAGTTGTTTCTAACATATTGAACTAGTATTCTGGAAAGTTTCGTGACTTAACGTGAACGTTTGATATGTTAAATTACAAAGGAACTGGCTGTGAAGGTGCAGGTCGTGAAACTGGGTCTGCATCACGAGCAGCACATGTTTAGCTCGATTGTTTCCGAATTCCAGCCCCAAATCGATTCCCAAATGACCCAAACATCAATCTAACATGTTTCTTAGATTCCTAAGTCAATTTGGTGCAAGTCCTATGGGTTTTGATGCTCTAAAATCGACCAAAAAGCTGCTGGTCGTTCAAGAACTTACCAAACAGGGGCAGCCACTAAATGAGCTCGTTTGAGCTCATTTTTTATCCGTTTTTGGTGATTCAAAGCTCTATTTCTTCATCTATTCATGATCTACATGTTTCTTTATCGTTTTAGTGTTTATCATAACTGATTTGAAGTGATAAAGACGGGTTTGAAGCTTACCTCTCCGGAATAGTAGAAAACCCTCAAAAACCGTAGTTTCTCTCTAAAACTGCGACCACATCAGCTCATTTCAGTCCGATATTCTGTATTTTTGTGTTCTCCTCGTTTCGACGGTCATTTTGACTACTAGAACGTCGAATTTGGTGGAGAAATGAGAGATATATGAAGGTTTGAAGTTGGAAAGTGGTGGAGGAATGGTGGTGACGGGTTTCTTGAAGAAGAAGAGAAGAAGGGCTGCAAAATGAGGAGGAAAAAGAAAGAAGAAGGGCTTTTATAGCCTGGGTATGTTCGGGTGCGTTCGGTTTCGATTTCACGCGTGGTTTTCGTCGTTTTTCGTAACATTACGTAGCTTAATAAGAATGGAAATGTCGAAAGTTCTTAAGTTAGTAATTCGTAATAAATTAACTAAATATCTTTAATTTACTTTTAAAATTTGAAAGACGTTTATTTGTTATTGTTTCATCGGATCATATCGTTTTCGCGCGTATTCGAACGAATCGTCACCCGTTCGAATATGACAAACACGTCACTTTCCAATATGGTTTTCTAAGTATAAGATACCGTTCAGAACGTTAAACTTACAAATATATTCATGCAAATCGTCACTCACACGAATATACCGTATGTTTAATATTCATTTAACGACATCCGTTATGGTTTTAGTTTGGATTTCCTCACGTACATTTATACATAATAAGGTCCTAACTAACATTCGTACATCGTATCTTGTCCTAGTTTAACACATTTAGACATATTAGTATTGTGTCTACGTGTGTTGTTTGTCAGTTTTTGAGTTTCTGCACTGTTAACATCAGTTGTTTCATATAATATTAACACAGAATATTACACGAACACTTTCCGTTCCAGTATCTACAGTACCTTCCTACTGTTTGGAACTACTGTTCCGGAACTGATGTTACATTAAGATTGTCATTCTAGATGGTTTGTTGAAACTCATATTCAAATACAAAACTTTATGAACTCACCAACCATGTGTTGACTTTGTTTTCTTGCATGTTTTCTCAGGTGACGGACAATATTAAGATAAGATTGCGGGATGCATACTAATATTCCTAGATAGAGGACCTAGTAGCTTTTGGGAGCACATATTTTGTTTTGTTAGTTGTGAATCATTTTTGATATCTTGTACAGTTACAAGAAATTAAACTCATGATTCATTTTGATGGGTTTACTTAGTTAAATTATCAAACGTGAAAATTGTAATTTAACTTTGTAATCATAGTTTGAATGCTATTGTGCTTTAGATATTCTCAAATGTTGTGCTATGTATACAATCTTATCATCCCGATGATAACACGATATCGCGCCTCGGGACTATTTCTCCTGGCGGAAAAGTCGATCCAGCCTACTGGCTTGGGGTGTTACATGTATCCATCAGTGGTTTCATTTATTTTTGTGTCTTCAGAATTTGGAATTATGTTCATTAAGGGAACAGTCTCATTTTGTTCTGAAGAGTCATTTATTTGAACTTCATCAAGGATTTTTCATTAGAAACTTCTGAGTTTGTATTAGTGGGATACACAAACTTCTAAAGTATGATAGATGGATACACCCTAGTGGTGAGTTCATTATTTCAGGAATGATATCAGGAGGAAATATGGGAGATAAAGGTTTAGAAAAATTTTCTTACATTTTATTGACAATTATAGGTAGCTGATAACATGATCTCCTTTTTCCTGCCTATTGAGATTCTTCAAGTTAACATGTCCCAAACGATGTTGCCACAACAAACAGTCACTTTCTGATGCCTTTGAAAATAGACATGTATTTTCTGTAAATAAGTATGAGTTCATGTTGATGATGTAAACAGTGTCGATACTTGGAGTTCTCATCAGAATCCACTTCTCAGGTATCACAAAACCAGGTTTCAGAATCAAACATTCTTTGATGGTAAAGTGTGTAGAAAAACTTTTGTCCATATCTGAGAAACACTTGACAGGCTGTGGTTGAGGTCCTCCACATAATACACATCTTCAAAACTTAACGTGCCATTAGTAACTGTGCCTTTCATGCTAATCTTTCTTCCTTTATCTCAAAGCAAATGATACATATCCTCTATTAAATGGTGTATCTTCATGTAATTGGGAGAAATCTCATGTTATTTGCTGGGAACAACCACTGTCTACATACCAAACATTTTTGTGCTTATTTGGTCGTCCCTGCATGATAAAAAAATGAATGAGAAATTGGTGCCCAAATCTTTACATATTTAGGCACTCTGGATTTATCTTTCAAAAAGTAAATTGAGTTGTTCATCCTGCCAGAATCAGATGGTTTGAATGGTGATTTCCTTTTCCAGTCTGTTTTTAATGTCAGCTTTAGAAATTTTTGTCACAGTCACCCAAATTTTTGTCATAGTCACGCATACCAGGACATGAAGCAACAGGGATTCATTCCAAAGATTTCTTTGGACTATATGGTTCACAGTTTGGATTCAAACTTGAAATCATGCCTTTGGTGATTGTGGGATTTGAAGCATTTTCCTTACCCTTTGAAATCTGAACTTTTTTTTCACTAGAATGTTTACTTGCAATGAAATTAGTTGATTTCGCAAAATTAGTCTTAAAATCATGATCAAGATCAGCAGGATTGACAAAATTAGTTTGAAAACACTCAACCCTTTTGATTTTTGAAACATAATATTTTTGTTTGTTCATCACAAAAGGAGGATATATGCTCTTCCTTATCATTTTTGTTTCCACATCCTTATCTGTCTGATTGCTAAAGCTTACACCTTCTGCACAAATATCAGAGTTATCAAAACAGTTCACAATTTTAATCTCAGGATCAACCTTTAATGGTACCGGCTTGTCAAGACCAGCTGTGAATTGAGATCATTGATCTGTCATACCAATTAAGTCACTAACTTTGTTGTCGAGTCATTGCATGCTAGAATACTTATGATTAAAAGAAGGCTTAACCTCTTTGTAGCCAAGACCTTTAGTCTTATATCCATGCAATTGGGCATTTAACTTAATTCAATTCCAAAGTGATATCATTAATTATGCACTTTGCTGCTCAATAATGAGATTCTTTGTCACTCAAAAGTTCTTTAAGTTTTGAAAATTTTTTAATTTTAAAGAAATTCTGAGTTGAAATAATTTAATTTGGTCACTTCTTTGATTAAGGGAGCATTTTGTTCTCTGTAACTGAGAACCTTGTTAATGCAAGCAGAACAACATAAATTTTCAGTTACCTGAGAGTGCTTTTCATCCACTTCTTCCATGAAAGCATCACTCAATCTTTCTCCATCTTCTGAAGCTGATCACTCCAATCATGAGAATCTATCTCCTTAACGACCAAAGCTTTAGAAGTTCCAGTTCCGATTGATTAATCAGCTTCTTTCCCAGTCTTGGGCAGCTTGCATACCTTGGAAAAGTGTCCGGGCTGATCACAGTTGTAGCACCAAAGCTTTGACCGGTCAAATCCAAATTTCTTTCCAGGGTTGTTCCCAAAGCTATTTCGTCTGTACTTCTTGATAAACTTCTTTTCCCTAAACATTGCCTTTGTTATCTGCCTGGAAAAATCAATTTCCTCAACATTAGCTGGATTGATCTACTCAAGATTGTCTTGGGTCATATTTGCAGGTGCAAATTCTCCTAAAAGGAATTTATTATAGTTGTTCATGAAGCTTTTAAACAACATCAGATTTTCTTCCCTTTGAGGACTGATCTTTGACATAGATTGGCTGTGTCTTGAGGAGATGAAAGCATTTTCATATGGGAATGATTGAGAAACAAATGTGCCTAGTAATGAGACCTGTCATTCAGTTATCCTGATTTCTATCTTCCTTAAGCATGTTGTTGTTCAGGTTAGCATTAATATTGGTATTAAGATTCTCCTCTCGATTTACAGAATTTTCAGGGGGTGGTGGTGGATGATTCCTTTGGTTTCTTCTTAGTTGCAGATTTGGGTTAGCTCCAGCGTTAGGTTCAACACGGTTTAGTCTCTGACTACAACATGGACGCATTTCTATATTACATAGTTCACATATAGAGAAATTATTATCATTATTAACGTCGAGCAATTTCTCTAAGTTTGATAATGTATCATCAAAAATATGAATTCCAAAAATTTAAACATTTCAATGTAAATAAAAAAAATTAAAAAAAATTATTTAGGCAACCAATCACATAATATATACATTTTAATCATTAAAAAGTATGTATCCAATCATCACAACAATGCATCAAATTATCACAACCATGTATCCAATCATCACAACCCATCATCAACATGTTATGTCGCATAATTGTTTCGTATGCACCATTACATAATTTGGTTTAATACAACCATGTTTCCAAAATTTTTGGGTAAATATTCCCACCTAATACATGTTTCATAACATAAAGTCTCACGTTACATTAGATTCACATTAAAACAAATAGTACTAATAATAAGATTTCTATTTGTTCTTCTTTCGGATGGAGTCCCACATCGAGGCAAAGAACCCCTTCTTCTGTTGTGCTTGTAGGGCTTCATGAGACTCTTTCAGCTCCTTACGGGTCATCTCTAACTGTTAAGTAATAGCTCCCAAGTGTCTCTGAAACTGTGCCGATAGCTGACTTGACCTCTTCTCTTGCTCGAACATCGAAGACCACATCATATGGTTCTCTTCCCATTGAGGTGTCAGCTCTGAGGCTTTCCTTATGCTTAAGCCCCTTATATTTGACTCATACGGAGCTGAGTGCCCCAAATGCACACTGTTTCGTGCTAGTTGAACCTCACTAGGCTCTCCCATAATAGGGAGAAGTGGTCCACTCCTCGGTATGCGAAATGACATAGAAGCTCCTGGCCTCTCTCCCATAACGGGAGTGGGCCTCAAAATCGGCACATCAGTAGGCTCCACATGATGCATCGGTCGAGACATCGACCTACTACGAGCTCTAGTAGGGGTTGTGGAAGAAACATCGTCATACTCCAGAGGTTCCGAATCTGATGAGGAAATTTAAGCATCTTCAGGTAATGGGCTATAATGTTGAGGAAACAGTCGATGAAACTCTTGACGAACTACTGGTGGAAAGTCCCTCCTTGCGTACACTCACGGCGGCCTAGCGGGTCCTCCATGGCTTCTAGCTTTATCCTTGGCATCCAATCCTAATAAATAATTATAAAATTTCCATTGCATGCAAAGCCTATTCTATCTTAAAGTTCTAACGCATGTTCCTAATATCCTAGTTACCTTGTCCATCTTGTCCCTAATCCTACGGTTATAGTCTTAGGTATACTAAGGCACCAAGTTCCCTATAACCTTAGGCTCGGATACCAACCTGTCAAACCCCAACTCAAAGATTGGGACATGACTGTCACATCCTGGGCCGGCATGCCAGATCGTGTGTCCCGTCGGGCGGAAAGGTCCCGGGGCGCGATATCATAAATGATAATCGTGATGATCAGATTGTTATATTGCACATGATATAAAATGAGAAAACACTAAATGAAATAAAATAACAGAGTTAAATTACAACAGTTATGTTTATAATTTAACAATGTAAATCCACTATCAACATCGTAAATCTTCTATCTTGTATCTGCACAAGATATACAAAATAAATTGTGTAATGATGTTCACAAATATGCACATCCAAATACTAGGTCCTCTATCTAGGCATCCTAGTCCAAAATCACAAACTTCTTAATGAACCTGTTCGTCACCTGAGAAGTCATGCAAAAAGATCAAGTCAACACATGGTTGGTGAGTTCATATAGTTTTGTTTTAAAATAAGTTTTGTACAAACCTGACCAGATGACAATCTTAACGTCACCAATAACCACCTATATCATCTAATTCAGTATGCTTATATATAGGGCACGTAGGGTCGAACTTACCGCCCGCCTAGCTGCCAGCCCACCACATACCAAACTACATAATATATTGTTCTTAGTGATAATAAAGCGTTACATCTCATACATTCAATTCATAACCTTTGAACAACCTGAAATTTGTTAACACTGAACACCCGCAATGACAACCTTAACCTCATCGAAAACCACCTATGTAATCCAATCAAGTATGCTTATATATAGGGCATATGTAGGGTAAAGCTCACCGCCAGCGCAACCACCAGCCCACCACATACCGAACCGCATAACATATTGTTGTTCATGATAATTAAGCGTCTCATTTCTCATCATCAACACAATAGTTCTTTAGTTCTTAGTTCTTGTAGTTTCACAAAATACGGAAATTTACTTGTTTCCTTAAGTTCATCACACAATCATGATCAACCATAGCATTTGTAGAAACATTAAATTAAATTCTTAAGTAAATAAATAAATAAACATTTAATATAAATCTAAGACCTACAGATTGGGCCTTGGGCATACTCGAGTAGACTAGTCTATCAATCAAGGTTCTTAGTAGTTGAGGAAATCTGTAAATATCATCAAACATGCAACATGTAATCGATCAGTCTAGCTAGGACATCTTTTGATGTATAGGATTTTATAGTTCGTCTAGATCGTCCATGTTCGTTCTTGTTCGTATAGATCGTTAGTTCTTTGGCACATGCTATCTTTGAATATTTCCCAGACAAACCTCTGAAAATATATCGTTGTATATAGTTCTTTGAAATAGATCTTTAGTTCTTTGAAAACGCACCACCAAACATAGTTCTTTGAGTTAGATCGTTAGTTCTTTGAAAACACACCGCTGAAAGTAGGTCTTTGTTTTAGATCGTTAGTTCTTTGAAAACACACCGCTGAAAATAACTCTTTGTTTTAGATTGTTAGTTCTTTGTTTTGAAGTAGTTATCTGCTCATGAGAAATAAATAACCCGTTTTGAAATCCTGCAAGTAGTTTACCTAGAGAAAATCTAGGACAACAATTATATATGTAAAGCATATATGAAGTAAAAGCATTTAAGTAAAATATATTCCAAAGAAAATAAATTACGCATGCTTCTCATCCCCGCATTTATAAAACAAAAATGTTTAGAAAAGGGGCAATGAACTCACCCGTGTTGTAGTTCTTACAAATAAACCAAGAAATGATATACGCGCTCGTTCTTTGTAAGCTATATGTCTTCAATACCTGATTAATTTATTATGATTTGAATAATGTAAGTATATATAATTAACGTAGCTAGGGTTTTCGTCTCGGTGTGCAACTAAGTGTCCCACATACTTGCGAATGTGTTACTAGTTTTCCCTAGCTATTCTATGCTAATTACCCTCTATGAACCATTTTCCCTAAGATAATCACAACTAAACCATATTTATATAAAATCTATATTAACCACATTCATGATCTTTTAAGTAAAACATCATTTATAAAATCCATTTTAAGTTGAAATCTTTAAGTTAGAAATCAGTTGATTTATTTTAAAATTATTTTAAATGAAGTAGTTTATAAATCATTTTGTTTATTTTAAACATAAGTTAATTTTTAGAAAGGTACAAGTTAAAAATGTTAGACTTAGGTTAACCTCACTTGATTAACTCCAATTCATTTATGGAATCTTTGTTATTCGTAGTTCTTTGCTCGTTCTTGTGTATAACTTGCTTTAGAAAGTTCAACTGAACTATCTAATTTAGTTATAAATATGTTTACATAAAACTACTAAGTATTGAGTGTTAACAATGTAGTCAACACATTACTCTACTTAGTTTTGTTCCTTAGTCCTCCATTGATTTCAACTAGTTTTGCTTAGTTCTTTGAACCATAATGATCTCATTTATTTAATAAAACATGAGTTTATGTATTGAAAATCTTAGCATGTATTTTCATAAAAACCGATTTACACTCCTTGAAAACCCTAATGACTTTTCCATTAGTTCAAACTAGTTATATGAGAGCTCTTAAACAAACTAAGGCTGCCATAAGAATGGAGTTCTACTCGATCTCGAAGTGTCTACGAATAAGAGATCCTATGAATGGAGACTCATGAGGATACCATGCGAACAACCCCATTCGTTTAATACTTGATAGCCGAACGACACATGGGGTCCGAATGAACGTTGCATGCGGATGAAGATGTTCGGCGGAACTAAGGGATCCTTGAGAATAGGGTTGTCACCCGAATGGGAGCCACCCGAATAAGTCATTCGTACCCCTTGCCTTCATTCTGTCAAGATCATAATGTGTTGCACATTCGCACGTTGCTTGCGAATGTGATTTCATTCGCCTGAAAGATCTCAGCCACCTCTCATTCGCACCATCTGCAACCCGTGTATCTCCATATCCCTATTTTCGAGTTCGTAGGTCATCCATGGTATCTCTTATGTCCCTAACAGGTTGTAGACTTATTTCGTGCACCACCTTAAGGCTTTGAATGGTTTAAAACCGGTTATAGGTGGTGTCACACCCCGAGCCGGCGGGGTTGGATCGGAGTCCCCATCGGGCGGAAGGTTCTCGGGGCGCGATATCGCGGGTGATAATCAAGATGATCAGATTGTTTACATAGCATCAATGTTTAAGAATAACTAAAGCACAATCAAATGATAACTAGGATTACAAAGTTAAATTACAATATCAATGTTCTGCAATTTAACTAAGTAAACCTAACAAAAGAATTAAATGTTTATATCTTGTATATGTACAAGATACCAAAAGTAATGTGTATCATCCACAAAAGATGTGCTTCTCAAAAGTCTACTAGGTCCTCTATCTGGGCCGCCTAGTATGCAAATCCAAAAGCCTTAGCTTAAATATGTTCATCACCTGAGAATGCATGTAAGAAAACAAGGTCAACACAATGGTTGGTGAGTTCATAAAGTTTATAAGTTTAAAATAGTTTTAACAAACCTTTTTCGGTAAAACCTTAATCTCATTAACTCCACATGTAATATCCAAATCGGTATGCTTATATATAGGGCATATGTAAGGGACAAGCCCTAGCCAACATCCCACCACATACTAATCCGGATATGACACTGTTGTTAATAATAATTAAGCATTTTACCTACCACTCAACCCATTCGTCATCAAAGCTTTCGTTTTCTGTTTCAAAGTTTACAAGTCTATAATGTTTACAAGTGTTAGTTTCAATGTATGTCTATCAAGCATCAAGTTTCACACGCACATAGTTTAGCTGTCCCTAATCTCATACGTGAGTACAAGCTCTGCACTAGCAGTCGTTTAGAAATTACGTAGCTCACAGGTTAGTTAAGCTTAGTCTAGCAATTACGTGTCTCCTATACAAGATAAAAGCTCTAGTTTACCAGTAGTTTAGCAATTACATATCTCATACATAGACACAAGCCATGCATACACAAGTAATACAGCAATTACATATCTCATATAAGCAGACAAAAGCTCTGGATTACCAGTAGTTTAGCCATTACATGTCTCTTATATAGATAATAGCTTAGCATCGTTATGTTTATGTTTAGCAATTACATACCTCATATAAGCAGACCAAAAGCTCTAGACTACCAGTTGTTTAGCAATTACATGTCTCTTATATAGGTAATAGCTTAGTCTCGTTACGTTTATGTTTTACATATATCTCAATCCATAGGTACAAGCTCTGGATTACCAGTAGTTTAGCAATTACGTAGCCTATGATTAGATATATGTACCATGTTTCATGCGCAAGTAGTAGTTTCAAGCATAAAGTTTCAAGTGTTCACACAATGTTTCATCATGAATCCCATAAGTTTGTACCAAGTCTCACACATTGTTTAAAGTATACAGTTTCACAAGTATAGACCTCAAGTCTCATGGTTAAAGTGTAAAGTCTAACAAGTATAAGCATCAAGTCTCATGTTTAAAGTATAAAGTCTAACAAGTATAAGCATCAAGTCTCATGTTTAAAGTATAAAGTCTAACAAGTATAAGCATCAAGTCTCATGTATATGTTTCAAGTCTATTACTTTTCAATGAGTACTAAGTTCCACAAATAAGTTTCAACATAAGTATCAAGTTTATGTTTAAAGCATTAAATAACATTTCATTAATTTTGTGAAAATGTTTAACATGCTTCTCAATCCCGAAGTAAAACAAATATGTTTGAAAAGGGACAAATGAACTCACATTGTGTCCGAAGTGTTTGACTAAGTAGAATAAGAATGCACGCTCTCTATGTTTGCACTTGGTGTGATGTTCACACTCCTGTATTGATTTCATAGTGTTTTATAGTTGTAAGTTTAGTTATTCAAGCAAGTGTTTGAGTATGTGTTTGGGTTAGTCTTGATTTGACAAACACTCAAGTTTAGTGCATTATCTGGTCCATAGTTCACCACTTTATGTAATGAACTGTTGAATCTTCTTCATTATTCAAAATTATTACTTATCCGTTGATTGCATGCTACAATCTATAAGTAATATTGTGAAGTCTTTGAGTAGTTTGCTTAAAATTTGCCATTGTCTTGTAACAATTAAAGTGATAATCTAAAAATGATTTTATCCTTTGTTTTTGTCTTTCGCGCATGTGCTCATTAACCTCTTATTTCTATTGGACCGGATAATCACTTAAACCCGTTTTAGTGTACTTGGGCCTTTAAATTCTATGTGCATGGCCGGGCACGTGTGTTGGGCCACTTAGGATAAGTTGGATCCAATAATTGTGTTGGGCCGAAAGCAAAAGAGATGGCCTGTGAAGATCATTATGGGCCGATTCAAGAAGCTATTGGACCATTCGATTATCGTGGGCCGAATAAGGCCATGGGCCAACTATTGGGCCATTCATAAATTATTCTAAGTATTGGGCTTGGAAATTGATGAGTTGGGCCTAATGGTAGCATGTATGTGGGCCGGCTAAGGGTGTTGGGCCAAGTTACATCATCATGGCCTACTACTTCCTTTGGGCCGGTACTCTTGGGCCGAAATCAACATGGGTTAACTGATAATATTTGGGCCAACGCTAGCAATTCTGTTTGGGCCTAAGGGTGACTGAATAGGTAGTTTATGGGCCGAAAATTTCAACATGATATGAATGGGTTATACCAGCCTGTGGGCCCAGTAACTATGATGGGTCTAAGGTTAATTTGATTGGAAATGAGGTGCTGGCTTCAGATCACGTAAGGTTCGCTGGTTCCCTGAACAAAACATGCAAGGTTCGGCTCTAGTGTGATCTTCAGCTAAGGTTAGTGCCATGCCTCGTGTAGGGTTCGTCTGAACAAGCTAGAAGGTTCGCCCTAAAAGGGTTCGTGGTTGGTCAAGCATGCTTGGTTCGTCTGTGGTTGTGGGTTCGTGGATCTCAGAAGGGTTCGCCAAGGGTTATATAGTTCGGCACCCTGGTTGGTGACAAGAAGGTTCGCCCCTGGCCGAGGCAGCAAGGTTCGGTCGACGGTGGAGGGTTCGTCCAGCTCCTAGGGTTCGTGAAAAGGGGTAGGTTCGCCAACCCTAGGGTTCGGCCGCGGCTGTGGAAACCCCCGAACCTGTTCATCCTTGTTCAGCTACGATCTGTAGCCATGAAACCTCCACGTGATGTTCTGCTAGAACAAGATTTCATGGTCGTGTGATGGAAGGATGAAGGTGGCTGACCGGTTTAGTGAGTGATGAACAATGAGGAGTCACGAAAACCCTAATTCTCATAATGTTTATGCTCAAATAACTTCGATTCTGCCAGATAACACTTCAGATGAGTTGTACTTTCAGGTAGAGGACTTCACGATGATCGTTTAGGCGCAAGAATCACCCAATTTCATCAAGTTTTGATGAAGTTATGAAGATTTAAAGGTTGTTAATGGTGGTTTTTGTTGGTGATGAAGAAATGAACGGGAGAGAGGGAGTAGAGAGAGAGAGGGTATGCATTAAATGAGAAAATCATCCTCATTTGGTGCTTAAATACTCCGCGGGTATTCGGGTTCGTTTCGATTGCCCGGTTCGCGTTTTCGTCGCGTATCCGGCACGTTACGCGCGTTTTTCGTAATTAACATAAAAAGAGTTTATCGTAACAGTTCAAATGTTATTTATTTCTAGAAATTATTATACATATCGTTTAGTTAATTTATTTGTCGAAGTTTCGTTATTTATACGCGTTTCGTTAATTCGTACGCGATTTAATAAAATGGTTTAATTTAATTTATTTTATGATGAGTTTCAAAATTGTAAAATAGGAAATACTTTATTTCCTTAAATTTATGATCGCTCGTATCGTTATTCGTTTTCGTTTTCGTTTCGTCAGATCGCGTCGCCATCGCGCGTATTCGTTCGAATCGTCATTCGAACGAACACGTCGATGGTTTGGCTTTCTTATTCTTGTTTTCTATTGTTAAGTCATTATTTCAGAACGTTAAACTATCAGAATCATTCGTACAGATCGTCACCTATACGAATAACACGTCGGTTTAGCATTCTGAAACGACAACCGTTAAGATTTTGTTTTGTTTAACCTCACATACGTTTACCCCAAATAATATCACATCAAGTATTTATGTTTCAACACTGTGTTGTCTGACATGTTTTCTGACTGTTAAATCCTTAGATTTCAGTCAGATTCAGACAATCGTTTACTAGTTTCATGTTAATCCAAATGCATCAATAGTATAAACATAGTTTCACGTAATGTGTACTTGAATTACTGTACGGTTTACTGTTGCGATCACTGTTCCGGCACATGTCCGGCACTGGTGTTACAGTCTCCCCTTGTTAAAGAAATTTCGTCCCGAAATTTAAGACTCGTTATTCGGTACGGCTTCCTCTGTAAAGAGTTGGGGATACTTGTTCTTCATGTGATCTTCACGTTCCCAAGTAAACTCGGGTCCGCGCCTTGAGTTCCAACGAACTTTAACGATAGGAATACGGCTTCGCCTCAGTTTCTTAACTTTGCTATCCATGATCTCTAGAGGTTCTTCCACAAAACGTAAGTGTTCATCCAATTGAATTTCTTCAACCGGTATGATAAGAGTTTCATCAACTAAGCATTTCTTCAAGTTTGAGACATGAAACACGTCATGTACACCACTAAGTTCGTCCGGTAAGCTCAATCTGTACGCCACAGGACCAATACGTTCGATGATCTTGAACGGTCCGACGTATGGTGGTGTTAGTTTGCCTTTCTTTGCAAAAAGGACTACACCCTTCCATGGAGAAACCTTCAACATGACACGGTGTCCCACTCGGAATTCCAACGGCTTGCGCCGCTTATCGGCATAGCTCTTTTGTCTGCTTCGTGTTGCTTGTAGTCTTTGTTGTATCTGAGCAATCTTGTCTGTAGTTTCTTGAATAAGTTCTGGCCCCGTGATTCGATTGTCTCCCACTTCTGACCAATAGATCGGTAACCGACATTTTCGACCATAAAGAGCCTCGAATGGGGCACAACCGATGTTGCTGTGGTAACTGTTATTGTAGGAGAACTCGATTAGTGGCAGATGAGAGTCCCAATTACCACCAATGTCTAGAACACAAGTTCTTAACATGTCCTCCAGGGTCTGAATAGTATGTTCGCTTTGACCATCCGTTTGTGGATGATAAGCTGTACTCAAGTTTAATTGCGTCCCCAGAGATGTCTGCAATGACTGCCAGAACCTTGATGTAAATCTACTATCACGATCTGAGATGATAGACAATGGCACACCACGGCGTACCACTATCTCGTTGATGTAAAGCTTCGCTAGTTTATCCATCGAGTAGGTTTCTCGCATCGGTAAGAAATGAGCAGATTTGGTTAATCGATCAACGATAACCCAAATGGTGTCGTGTCTACTGGAAATGCGGGGTAGCTTGGTAACAAAGTCCATAGCTATATGTTCCCACTTCCAAAGTGGAATCTCAGGCTGTTCCAGTAAACCTGACGGTCTCTGGTGTTCTGCCTTCACTTTAGCACACGTAAGGCATCGACCAACATACTCAGCTATGTCTTTCTTCATACCCGGCCACCAATAAAACGCCCGTAAGTCTTGATACATATTATCAGCACCGGGATGCACAGAGTATTTGGTTTTGTGTGCTTCATCAAAAATAAGTTTTCTCAACTCATCTACTGCAGGAATCCAGATACGATCCTTGAAGTAAACAAGTCCATCAGGTTTTGTTTCCAATTGTTTCTCCACACCGCAATCAAGTTCTTTCTTCAAGTTTTCAGGTTCAATAACCTCCTGTTGTGCTTGTATGATGTTGTCATGTAAGCTTGTCTGCACAGTCATTCCCATTGCTCTGACGCGCAAGGGTTTGACTCGTTCCTTCCGGCTCAAGGCATCAGCTACAACGTTTGCCTTACCCGGATGGTATTTGATTACACAGTCGTAATCATTCAGAAGCTCAACCCAACGTCGTTGGCGCATGTTGAGTTCCTTCTGATCGAATATGTGTTGTAAACTCTTGTGATCAGTGAATATGGTACACTTGGTGCCATACAAGTAATGCCTCCAAATCTTTAGTGCAAATATCACAGCTCCCAATTCCAGATCATGAGTAGTGTAGTTCTTCTCATGAATCTGGAGTTGTCTTGAAGCATACGCAATAACTTTGTCTCGCTGCATAAGTACACAGCCAAGTCCCTGATGGGATGCATCACAATACACAACAAAGTCATCACAACCGTCTGGGAGAGATAAGATTGGAGCATCACATAACTTTTGCTTCAAAGTCAGAAAGGCTTCTTCTTGCTTTTGTTCCCAGACAAACGGCTCGTTTTTCAATGTTAGCATCGTGAGTGGCAGAGCTATCTTAGAAAATTTCGAGATGAACCTCCTGTAATAGCCTGCCAAGCCTAGAAAAGAACGTATCTCTGTTGGTGTCTTCGGAGTGTCCCAATCTTTTATTGCTTCGATCTTGGCAGGATCAACGTGTATTCCCTCACTGTTAACAACATGGCATAGGAATTGAACCTCTTTTAACCAAAACTCACACTTAGAGAATTTGGCATAGAGCTTCTCTTCCTTTAACAGTTCCAAGATCTTTCTAAAGTGTTGCTCGTGTTCTGCTTTGATTTTGGAATAGATCAATATGTCATCAATGAAAACAATAACAAATTGATCTAAATACGGCTTACACACACGGTTCATGAGATCCATGAAAACCGCAGGTGCATTCGTCAAACCAAAAGGCATCACCATGAACTCGTAATGCCCATATCTGGTACGCCAACCCTAGGGTTCGGCCGCGGCTGTGGAAACCCCCGAACCTGTTCATCCTTGTTCAGCTACGATCTGTAGCCATGAAACCTCCACGTGATGTTCTGCTAGAACAAGATTTCATGGTCGTGTGATGGAAGGATGAAGGTGGTTGACCGGTTTAGTGAGTGATGAACAATGAGGAGTCACGAAAACCCTAATTCTCAGAATGTTTATGCTCAAATACCTTCGATTCTGCCGGATAACACTTCAGATGAGTTGTACTTTCAGGTAGAGGACTTCACGATGATCGTTTAGGCGCAAGAATCACCCAATTTCATCAAGTTTTGATGAAGTTATGAAGATTTAAAGGTTGTTAATGGTGGTTTTTGTTGGTGATGAAGAAATGAACGGGAGAGAGGGAGTAGAGAGAGAGAGGGTATGCATTAAATGAGAAAACCATCCTCATTTGGTGCTTAAATACTCCGCGGGTATTCGGGTTCGTTTCGGTTGCTCGGTTCGCGTTTTCGTCGCGTATCCGGCACGTTACGCGCGTTTTTTGTAATTAACATAAAAAGAGTTTATCGTAACAGTTCAAATGTTATTTATTTCTAGAAATTATTATACATATCGTTTAGTTAATTTATTTGTCGAAGTTTCGCTATTTATACGCGTTTCGTTAATTCGTACGCGATTTAATAAAATGGTTTAATTTAATTTATTTTATGATGAGTTTCAAAATTGTAAAATAGGAAATACTTTATTTCCTTAAATTTATGATCGTTCGTATCGTTATTCGTTTTCGTTTTCGTTTCGTCAGATCGTGTCACCATCGCGCGTATTCGTTCGAATCGTCATTCGAACGAACACGTCGATGGTTTGGCTTTCTGATTCTTGTTTTCTACTGTTAAGTCATTATTTCAGAACGTTAAACTATCAGAATCATTCGTACAGATCGTCACCTATACGAATAACACGTCGGTTTAGCATTCTGAAACGACAACCGTTAAGATTTTGTTTTGTTTAACCTCATATACGTTTACACCAAATAATATCACATCAAGTATTTATGTTTCAACACTGTGTTGTATGACATGTTTTCTGACTGTTAAATCCTAAGATTTCAGTCAGATTCAGACAATGGTTTAATAGTTTCATGTTAATCCAAATGCATCAATAGTATAAACATAGTTTCACGTAATGTGTACCTGAGTTACTGTACGGTTTACTGTTGCGATCACTGTTCCGGCACGCGTCCGGCACTGGTGTTATAGGTGGGGGTTCGAACCAAGGGGGTAAAAACCCTAAAATCGTGAGTTTGAGGTCCATTTTACCTCAGATTTGATGATCTTGAGCTCGAAATCTTTGTACTTTCTCGATCTACAAGTTGTTATGGTTGTCTTGACATCAAAATCACTCAATTTGGTGTAGATTTGAGAATTCTAGAGTTTGCATCTTAAAGAGAGAGAGTTTAGAGAGAGTGTGTGACGGAAATGGTGAGAGAAACTGGTAGGTGGAGGAGTGAAATGGCATTTATTGCCATATTAAATGCTTTGAACCACTCGTGTATGTTCGGGCTCGTTCGTTTTCGCTCGGTTTCGCGTAGAAACGTTGGTTTTCGGTTTTCTCGTAACGAGACGATATGGTTTTAAAACAGAGTTTTATTAATTCAAATTAGGTGGTAATTCCTAGTAAATTAACTAGATATCTTTTATTTGTTTTTTTTAGATTTCTGAAAAGTTTAATTTAACTATTTAAATCGAATCGTACAGTTTTCGCGCGTATTCGTTCGGATCGTCACTCCCACCAATGTTCCGTCAGTTTAATATTCACGTAGCGACAATCCGTTATGGTTTTGTTCTGTGAAATATCACATACGTCTATATATAATAAAGTCCTAACTAACATTCACGTAAATGCTTTGTGTTGTCAGATGTAATTCTAACTGTTAAACCATGGATCTGAAACACGTTTCTGAAATAGATTTGTAATAGTTCTATGTTAAATATCAAATGATAATAGCATACATGTAATACACATAGTTCGTACCTGATTTACTGTACAATTCACTGTTCCGGCTATGATTCCGTCACTGATGTTACAATGACGATTGATTTATATAATTTAAACAAGCAAGGCGGAAGCATAGCATAAATATATCACAACCTAAGGTTTAAAGTAGCAAATCTTAAACATAGAACATTAGTCTTAATGCCACGCAGGGCCTAATATAATATCTCATAACAAACATAAATTGTCTTTAAGTAATACCCATCAAATGCTACCCGACATCTCTAGAGGTTCCAAGCTTCTCTCTATCATTCATCCTGAAAGTCATGCTAAAATACGTCAACTATAAAGTTGGTGAGAACATGAGTTTAGTATTTAAACATAATAATAAATAATATTAAACAATAAGAAATAGTATTTAATAATTTAGATCAATACAACCAACCCTGTGCCATGCCCAGGCGTCTGCCTCCTACAATGTTAGTCCGTGACATGGTCACTATAATCTACTTCCCATTCCAAGACCCATTAATGTCCTCGGTTTAATGTTTCATGTTGAATATATGCCACAACGGTTGAGATTAACTTCAGTGGGGTTTCAAATCTATTTTAACAGGTCCACCCTTTCGGGCCACTATTCGTGGAAGATTCCCCTAGTAGTACTACTCATATACCCACCGGCTTACCTCTTGGAGTTAATGGTTGTATATGATGTTTCACGTTTAGGGGAAGCAATTAAATTGAACAGACGTTCATTAACACATAATAATAATTTTTTAAACAGTTTGGAGCATGCTTTCAGTATCCCAAAACATTAAAAAGAAAAGGGATCACATGATCTCACCTGAGTGTGTGATGATGTTCAGGTTTAGTGATTGACGAAATGGTTTGTTATTTCCGCTGATTGGTTCTGTTGCGTAATTCATTTTTAACTTTTTAGTAAATACTCATTTCATTAGTATAAAGATGTGTCAACTTGTTTGATTGTATAGATGATTCGAGGTTGTAACCTCCGTTTCTATTAGTTGGGTTTTATGGTAATAGTTTTGTATGTAAATGATTATTTGTCATATTCCATAGTCTTATCTTTGATCTTTTTTATTTGTATGTATATAGGTATATACGTAGGTGGTCTTGTATGACCATGAATTGTACAATTTGTTTATAATGTTAAAGTATCATTACTTTTACTTAGTTATAATATTTTTAAAGAATTAAATACCTTATAATTTTTTATAAAATTTTTAATATAATTTTTTATTTATTTTTATCAATAAAAAGTCTGGGTAAATTATTATTTGTCCTTCTCAAATTATTTTTAAAACTAAATCCTTTATTAGCAATATGTTTTTATATGCTAATAATTTTTAAATATTCATTTTTATTTATTCTGAATTCTAAAAACTGTAAAAAATTTTATATAAGTATTTGCACATATGTTAGGCTTTCTGTAAAATTTTCAAAATTTTTAGAGTTAGTTTCCTATTTTTAGTAGTTTTTAAAATGTTTTAAGCATTAAATACTATAATAAATAATTAATTGTCTCTAAAAATTACCAATTTTTACTGGATATTTTATAACATGTTATTGTTCTGTGAGAAATATTTGTTCGTTATTTTGATCCGTTTTTGATTTATTTAAATTTTTAGCTTGATTTCCTTATTAAATGGAAAATAAATATATAAATCCTTTAGTTTTTAGTTTCGATATTTTTCTGAGTTCATATATTATGTTTACTATTAAGAAAAAATATATTTTTAATTTTTAATATTCTATGTCTATTTTTGCCAAATTTATTCATCTTTTTATAGATTTTGTAAAATCTATATCTTATTTTGAGTGTATCAAGAAATACCCCAAATTTTTTTGTAATTTGTTTATATTATTATGGATTTGTTTTGGTAATTTATCTTTCCATATTGGTTCTCTTAATAATGTTTTCTATTTTATGACCTATTTATGCTTATTAATTAAGGTTTTTACTTAATAATTTATCATGTAACATTTCTTTACTCAATACCACTTAAATTTCACATTATTTCCATATTTATATATCCGTAATAACCTGTTCAAAATCAGATCCTATATAAATCCATTTTAAAGCTACATTTTCCATTATTACATTGCATGCATGTGTATAGTTTTTAGTTTTCATGAATATAATTCATACCCTTGTGTTGTGCACTCTTCAACAATGTTCTAAATGGGTTTTTGTGCTATTAAAAATGCATGAAGTGGTGAGATTAGTTTTTAGAACTTGTCAACTACAAAATAGATGTTAAACATCTTTCAAGTTCTTGATTCTAAATTCCTCAATTTTTGTTTTAACAAAGGATCTCAGAGGCAAGGATCTGTGTTCTTAGTTTCCTTGATGTGAAATTCTCAACTTAGACTTCAAAGGCAGGAATCTGTATTCTTAATATTCTTAACTTGAAGTTCTCATCCTTGAATCAAATTAATCAATATTGTATGTATTGGGAGGTCGGACGAATGAATATTCCAAGACACAAGAACATGAAAATTGAGGTCTTGGCTATTAATGAACCAAGACTACAATTTACACAATCATAGTCAATGGAACAATCGTAAAAAATCGTGTGTTGGGATCCAAGCTTCAAGTACAAGCAGCGGCCTAGCCCTAACATACTAAAGTGGCACTACAAAAAGTGGTCACTAAAGACTAAATTATTAATGACTGATATATCAGTCTCAGATAAATAGTATCTAGGACTGATTTATCAGTCCTTATTTTATTAAGGACTTATTTATGTTTGGTAAATTCTAGTGACTGATAATCAGTCCCTAATATCTTAACGATTATTTACGACTATATATTTAGACGCCAATATGTTTGCGCCAAAGATCCTTTTGAGGTAAAATTAATAGCTACTGAAATTCAGTCTCAATATATACCATCTTTAATGAATGATGATGCAAATGTGTTAGAGACCAATATTTGTCTCCAATATAGTTGGAACATATTAGGTACCGAATTTCAGTTAAAATTTTAAAAAACAATAGAATTAGAGACTAATATTAAGTTATATATAGTATTGTTATAACAAATGACCAATGAGTAATTCTATTATACAAAATTTACATCTGACAAGTATTATAAATGGTTGAAAATCACTCTAAAAATATGTTTTTAAAGGTTATTAGCGACTAATATTTAGTCTCCAAAGGCTTATTGTTATCATAAGAACCATTTAGTCTCTCTACTAAACACAAATTATAGTTTTTTAAAGTAAAATATTAAAGACTGAATATCAATCCCTACACTAATTGTAACAGAGACTGGTTTTTATTTTCAAACAAATATTTATGTAGAGCTAAGGCTTGGTCGCGAAGCTACATGAGCATATTATTTAAATAAATTCGACCCTCGACGTTTTCATTGATAAGATACATATTTTGTGTACTAGACAATGGGTTTGATATGATGACTCGGTTGTAAGGAGGAAATGTTGACACAAAGACGTTAGAGTGTTAGGACAAATCTATGAAATATAAGTTTGAGTAGACAATAAACCAAATTAAGCTAACGTTCGTCACTATTATCAGTTTAAATGTAACTGACAAACGAAAGTGAATATTTTAAAAAAATAATAATAACATAATTATTACTATATAATTATTAAATAGAATCAAATAGATTAACACGAATTGTGTAACCTAAACAAATGAAGTCGTATTTAACGTGTGTTTATTGACATTAACTGTTTAAATGTACCGAGGCCTGAACCGAGGTATAAAATGTCTATAAATGATTAGTTATGAATATCCCTAATATTAAAAAAGTTAGAATCCAATTCAAAGCACGAAAACACTTAAATATGACTAACGCGTTAAGAATGTGAAATTAATGAGTAATGAGTTACTTATTAATCAGTCTCCGGCCAAAACACTCGGTGATAATCAGCACTCGTTGATAATCAGTCTCCGGCCAAAACACGGTGACATGCGGCAGAGTGTCTTCACCTTCAACCTGCTTCTTTTCTGTTCCCACGCGTCATCTCCTTTCCCCCGTCCTGCTCACCATCGGTAGTGGTAAGTCCGCAGTGAGTTCATCCGCGGTGCCAGCTACGCTCCGCCGAACCCGCGACCCTGCGAACTAAGGCTAGGGCTTCACGGTTGTGGATTCCGGCTAAGAACAGGTACAAACTTGATTATTCCAACAGCTTCCAACCAGAGAGGTAAGCAGAAACGAAAACGAAGTGTTTATAGATTCAGTTGCTATGGTTTCTGTTCTTGTAGCTTTTTCTAGCATTTCAAGTAATAATGTCACGGAGGGGGTTCATGGGTTGGTTTTTAAAAAGGGATTTTAATAGAATACTATAATTGGGAATGCCCTGGTTGACGCTTATGCCATAAGTGGTTTGTTAGGTTTCTCTAGGAAGGCTTTAAATGATATAATCAACAAAGTTGTGACAACTTGGAATTCAATGATTGTAGTTTGTGCTCAGCATGGAATGTCTACAGAAGCATTGAATCTATTATTTGTGATGGTGCGAGATGGAGACGTTAAGTACAATGTTGTAACATTGTTTGCGTTTGTGCTCATTTGGGTGCTCTACAAATTGGAAAATGTAGACATGATCAGGTAGTCGTTATAATGTTATGTTTTCTTCATTGCATAGGTTATAAAGATGGGTATACAGGAGGATGTGGTCGTGGGTACATCAGTTGTAGACATGTACTAATAATTTTATGTTTTCATGATTTCTATATAATATATTATAGTAAATCAATGAAAATGGAATAACAATTTAAAAACTAGTAGTTTTTGTAGAAACAAATAATTCAGGATTATATGACAAAATCCAAATATATGAAAATGATATATAGCATTGTCATTTAGAATTCTGATCAAACAAATGATTTAATTCAATACAAAATAGTTCTGAGAGGAAAAATAGGTATTCTACGCATTCGTTCAGAGGCCGGTCCAACCAAACAACATTATTTCTTCAACACTTAATTGATTCAAGTCTCTTATTCGTTCAGACTTCAACTGGTTCATCACTTTATGATACGAATGCTAACAAAAAACCCTTAGTACTGATAGAGAAAATATTTATTTCAATATTTATATAATTATAAATGTTTATGATAGCATACAAATCCATAGACTCAAATTCCACCTAGCCCTCTAGAAGTTTACTACAAGCTAATTATAATGATAAGAAACAAGGACGACTAAACGGGCATGTAAAAGCTGAATATGTAACTATCTCTTCACTGAAACCTTTGACTTGGAGTTTTATTTTTTTTAAATATTGCTTTTGGATGCTATTATTTATAAATGTTGTTTCGTGCTTTTTTATGTTAGGAAAATATTATTGCTCATAAAAAGAAGGCCATGAATAAATTAACATATGAAGGAGCCAATATTAACGCTAGTATGGAACGAAAACTTGAAAAAATGAAATCAAAAGTGTTTGTAGTAAGGAAAAAACTTTAAGGTCGGCCTGGAAGGTATGCATTGCGTTAGGGATGATGAAAAAAATGCTTGGATGAAATCAAGAGCTGAATCATATCAAGGAGAAGCCACAACAAGGGGTGTCAATGAAGAATTAAAAAAACAGGTTAATGAACTAAAGGAACAACTCAAACAAAGCCACAAAAACCATGTTAGAATGTTAGATTTCTTGCTCGCAAAATTTCTAAATTTTGAGAGCATAATCTCCAAATCTTTGAGTGACAATGGTCTTCGTTCAGATGGATTGTCTGGTAATAGTTACAGCACCACCTAGAACATCTGTTGAAATGTTTGGTAGTTTTTTTTTAGTTAACCAGTGCTATTTAAAATATAGAATTGATCAAGTTTTATCGTGTTTATTGGTTATTTCTTTGATATTAATGCTTCAATTGGAGATAATGGAACGCAAGAAACATAATTATGAATGATATTATGATTCTGATTAAATATTTATTACTATAAGTCAATTGTATAACAACTTTCATTGGACTACTTTTCAGTCCTTGATATTCATAAATGCTTATTACTAACAAAACTTTGGGGACGGAAAATAAATTTTATTCAAAACTAATTATTAGATTCTGATAATCTACAGTAAGGAGTGAAATAATACGCAATCGAGGAACGATTTTTAGTCCCTAAAAGAATCATATTAAAGACTGAAATTAAGTGATAACCAGGACTAGTTTTTTGTCTTTAACACATGTTTTTTTTGAGACTGATTTGATACATGAACACAAACCTATCAAAACGCAATAGGGACAATGTACACAATTTTTAAAGAGTGATTTTTAGTTCTTAAAACTACATTTTAGGGACAGAAATACCTTAATATTCGAGACAGATTTGCAGTTGCAGATGGAATGTATAAGGCACTAAGATGAAGTGGTACCAAGGGATACATTGAGGACTGAATTTTTAGGTATTGGATACTGACAGATGGTCCTTGTTGGTACAACACAATGAGGACTGATTTTTAGTTACTAGAACCACTATCTAGGACTAGGCATCCATCACTGATTTTTCAGCCCTAATCAGTCTCTGAAAACCTTTAGCAACTGATTGCAAAGTATTATGGACTGAGTTTTCAGTCCTAAAAACCCTAATTTTTATAGTGCGTGGTGGGCTGGTAGATGGGCTTGACCCTACGTATGCCCTGTATATATATACAAACTTCAGTATGACAGGGGGAATTCGACGTGACTATTTGAATTGAAGATATGGGGTTACCAAATATCATTAGAACATCGATAAAATACATGTGAACATATACAGGAAGTCAACAGAATAAAGAACATAATGAGACAATGTGTGAAACAATTGTACATGAATCAACCGTTTTGAAAGAATCGTATGTGAATCAACCATATGTGAGTCAACTTTGTGTGAATCAATCATGTGTAAGAATCAATCATATGCGTAGAACAACTTTATGTATGAACATTATGTGCAAATCTATATGTGTCAATCATATGTGAGTACATGCTTAGATCTAGTGTAGATCACATATACTTAGTACATGTAAACATTGAGTAACATGAAAACTTAGTGCATACATGCCAATGTAGTTGTTCACGTTAACATTGTTAGTACATGCCAACATTATTACATGCAACATTAGTTAATCATAATCTAATTATGGTTCAGCTGGTCAAGATCATTTAGAATCATTTTCTCTTAAACATTCGTTAATACAAACGTTGTACCAAATTCTAGCAAGGGCATGATCGTGGTATGTCGAAGAAGTGGTGGACTAGCGGCTGAGATTGACTCCACGGATGCCCTATATATAAGATCTCTTCAACATATCGGGAAATTGTCAGTGTGTAGGTTTGGTGGGGTATCTCATGGAACTTATACATAAGATCATGACATACCATCATATGAGAAGTATACCAATAAGTTTGTTACTTATGTGTGTGCTTGATCAATTGTACAATTGAATGATAATACTAGTAGTATGAGAATATTACTAATTATCTTGTAATTCAATTGTATAATTTCTCGTTACTAAATCACTCGTGGCTTTCTCTTCGTAGAATGCCTCCTCGACGTAACACCAACGACGAGGGATCAACAAGCGGCAATGATGACCAGATCAACAAGATTGCCTAAGTAAATCGCCTTACACATGAAGGAGGTTATTCTGGGAATGGTCACTAACATCACCAACAACCTACGGGGGAGTGGTGGTGATTCAGCAACGAACAATTCAAATACTACCAACACTGGAACTGCAAACTTCACTTTAAAGAAGTTAAACGATGCTAAACCCCCGAAGTACTATGGTGCTGAGGGAGCTACGAGCCTAATGCAATGGCACAAAAGCATTGAGGACATACTCGATTACATGGTTTGTCCTAAGAACTTGAAACTCAAGATGGCGGCAAGCGCTTTACATAAGGCGCACTTACATGGTGGAATGGTGAGAGGAACACGAGGGGCCGGGAAGTAGATTCATCCTTACCTTGGGAAGACATTAAGAAGCTGCTAGTAGAACAATTTTCTTCGCTCTTGAATCAACACAACCACAAATAGCAACCTGAAATCAAGACATTTGGCTCCAAATTCAAAAGTTTGAATCATGGATTTCCTCTTCAAATACGATGTAGTTATTCAATCGGACCCCACCCTTCCTTGGCTTTGTTGCTCTTCAATCTTGGTATGTCTCAGAATAATTTTTAATCTAACTTTTTTTTATCGTTTAACCTTTATTTTCTACTTATTTGTAAGCATGCTCGACCACAATCAGTATTCCATCGCGCTGCTCTTTCAAGCTGACATAGAAATTGATATGTTTATTATATGACATGTTTACTTATGAGCATTACAGTTCAAGTTAAATGTATTTATGTATGTATGTGTGTGTGTATATATATTTCTAATCAGTCTATTTTACAATTCAATACACGTTCTGATCACATGGGTGATATTACAGACATATCACATCAATAACAACATGAGATTAAAATCAAACAAACGTTCAAGACCTAGTCTTTATGGTTTCCAAATGAGTACATAAGAAACATCTGTCGTGTCGAGTTGAAGGAAGGTACAGAATTGTCAAGATCTTATTTCCATTAATGACATCCTCGTAAATTACCGAAGTGGTGGTGGGCTGGCGGCTGAGCTTTGGCTCTACGTATTCCCTATACATAAACTGCCTTCGATGATTTGGGATGATGTCAGTAACGATGTTCAATTTTAAACACTTGTGTAAGTCATTCGTGTTTTCAAAATCATTAACATTACATTTTCAAAAACCATTGCAAACGGAAAGAGTTTTCTCCAAACCTTTTACAAAACCTAAGATTTTTTTAATTTATGTGAGCTCACCAATCTGGTGTTGAAAAATTTTACATGTTCTCAGGTGAAGAACATGTGAAAGCAGGATGACCTTTAGAGAGAGAAAGATAGGATCCCTTAGAGGAACCTACAACTCCCGTAGGGAATCTACCAGGCCACATCGGCTACAAGATTCAAGACTTGCACTTGTTCAAGCACCTATTACGAGACATCTGGTCCACATTCCAGATGTCCAAGTCAAGTTTTCATAGAATTAAATTATGAAAAAGTTGTAATTTAATTTTATACATTTAATGTATTTTAGTAATTCTCATATTATCATGGGCAATGCAACAATCTGATCACTCCGATTACAATCACACATCGGGACTATTCTGCCCGACGTTAAAGACCTGGTCTTTATAGTTTTCAAATGAGTACACAACAAACATTTGTCGTGTCTAGTTGAATGAAGGTACAGAAGTGTCAAGATCTGATTTCCATTAATGACATCCTCGTAAATTACCGAAGGGGTGGTGGGCTGGCGGCTGAGCTTTGGCTCTACGTGTTTCCTATACATAAACTGCCTTCGATGATTTGGGATGATGTCAGTAACGATTTTCAGTTTTAAACACTTGTTTAAGTCATTCATGTTTTCAAAATCATGAACATCACATTTTTAAAAACTGTTGCACACGGAAAGGGTTTTCTCCAAACCTGTTACAAAACCTAATATTTTTATAACTTATGTGAAAACATCAACCTAGTGTTAACATATTTTACATGTTCTCAGGTGAAGAATAGGTGAAATCAGGATGACCTTTAGAGAGAAAAATATCGGATCCCTTAGAGAAACCTACAACTCCCGCAGGGAATCTCCCAGGCCTCATCGGCTACAAGATTCAAGACTTGCACTTGTGCATGTAACTCTTGTGAGACATCTGGTCCACATTCTAGATGTCCAAGTCAAGTTGCAATAGAATTAAATTATGAAACAGTTGTGATTTAATTTTATACATTTAATGTGTTTTAGTAATTCTCTTATTATCATGTGCAATGTAACAATCTGTTCACTCCGATTACAATCACGCCTCGGGATTATTCGGCCCGACGGGTCTCCGATCCGGCCCGCCGGCCCGGGGTGTGACATATTGGTATCAAAGCCATGGTTATAGAGAATTAGGTCACTTACTAAAACGGTTTGGACTAGACTATAACCTGGAGACCTCATGTAGAGAAATTAGGATTGGAACAATTGCATATATTACTTGTGTTTGATCAAAAGTACTAATCGTTTCCACTTTGGGGGTAATCAAAATGCCTCCAAAGGAACAGCCACGCGTCAACCCAGAGACCGCCGCCTTGGCCACACTCATTGCAGAGCAACTCATCGCTGCCATTCCTGATATCGTGAGTTAAATCAACCACGGTCCACTTCAACCCAAGAACGCCCCCATGGTGCTGAAGACAGAAGACAGAGCAAGCCAAAGGGAATCGATGGGCGAATTCGGCTACCCTCTCCCCAAGAGATGAAGAACCAACTTCACTGATCAAGCGGGTCCTAGCGACCGAAGTGAACCCCACAGACCATACGCTAGAGCATTTCCCCTTTGCACCAAATGTCAGTATCATCACCCAAACAAAGGAAGTGCAAACTGTGCTACAGGTGTGGGAAGCCAGGTCATTGGGCCCAACATTGCAACTCACCAAAGAGACAAGTTCGTAAGCGGTACGCTCGTACCTCTCCTAGGTGTTCCCGCTGCAAGGACCATCATGTTTCGAGCCAACTATGTAAACGATGCACAACATGCGTGATGATGGGCCACAAAAGCCATAACTACCGGGCTCCAACTACTCAACGTCCAGGTGATCTAGCAACAAACTACCCTTCACCAAGCAATGTCAAGCGCTTCTACACATGTGATGAACCTAGCCATGTAGCTAAGAAGTTCCCCAGGAGAGAGTGAATCACCACAGATGACTACAGCAAAGCTCTGATCTCACACCATGCACACGAAATGTTGCCAACGAGGCACAAACATAGGGACATCCTCCTACATCCTCCATAGACATAGTGTTGAAAAATTTTGCATGTTCTCAGGTGAAGAACATGTGAAAGCAGGATGACCTTTAGAGAGAGAAAGATATGATCCCTTAGAGAAACCAACATCTCCCGTAAGGAATCTCCCAGGCCACATCGGCTACAAGATTCAAGACTTGCACTTGTTCAAGCACCTATTACGAGACATCTGGTCCACATTCCAGATGTCCAAGTCAAGTTTTAATAGAATTAAATTATGAAACAGTTGTAATTTAATTTTATACATTTAATGTATTTTAGTAATTCTCATATTATCATGGGCAATGTAACAATCTGATCACTCCGATTACAATCACACATCCGGACTATTCCGCCCGACGGGTCTCCGATCCCGCCCGCCAGTCCGGGGTGTGACAGTGGCCTAATAGGACCTAGCAGATTTTGTGCATTTGTGTTGGAACAACATGTGAATCAATATTTTGTTTCAGATCTTCAACTATATACGATAGATTGAGTTCATATATCTTTTGCTAGATTACAGAGTTAAATTATCAAACTCATACGGTGAAATTTAAATTTCTAATTCATATTGAATGTATGCTTTACTTTTCTCATTTATATATCATGTGATAGGAATAAAATCTCATCACACCAATACTATCGCGTTACGGGACCATTCTGCCCGGTGGGAAAGTCGATCCAGCCCGCTAGCCCGGGCAGTGACATCCTAAGACTCCAACATGTATTAAAAGCCTTTTGGTGTTAGCCGGTTATTACATGCATTTTATTCAAGACTTTGCAAAACTTGCTTTACCATTGACTAATTCACTAAGAAAGAATTAAGTTTGATTGGAGTACGTGACACAACAAGCATTTGAAGAGTTAAAGTCAAGATTGACTCAAGCACGAGTACTATCCTTACGTGATGGTACATAAGACATGGTTATTTATTTAGATGCTTCATATCAAGGTTCGGGTTGTGTGCTCAAGTGGTAATAACTCCAAATTTACTAGACCAACTCAAGGAAGCTCAAGCTAAGGTGTTAAAAGAAGAAGATGTATGTAGTAAGAGAATATTTGGTCAAGTGAAAAATTTTGAAGAAAATGACAATAGGATCAACTAGGTTTGGTCGAATGTGGGTACCGTGTGGCAGTGATATACAAAAGAAAATTTTGGATGAAGCCCACAAGACTCGTTACTCTATTCACCCACGTGCAACCAAGCACTCCTGGTGGCCTGGTATGAAGTTTGATTTTATGCAAGATGTGAATACATGCCTAATTTGTGCTCAAGTTAAATTTGAGTACCAAAATCCATATGGCAGGCTTCAACCACTATAAATACCCAAGTGGAAAAAGGAGCATATTACTATGTGTTTCATAACAAATCTTCCACAAACAGCTCACGGTTATGATAGCATTTGGGTAGTAGAGGACAGATTGACTAAATGTGCCCACTTTCTGCCTATTCGTGAATCATCTTCTTCAAAAAGTTTGGCAGAAATATTTGTTAATGAAATTGCGGCACGACATGGTTTGCCGATCTCGATCATGTCAAATAGAGACACTCGTTTTGACCTCCGGATTTTAGAAAAGGTTCCATGATGCTATGGGATCCATGCTACTTATTAACACAGCATATCATCCACAAAACGGATGGTCAAAATGAAAGGACCATTAAAACTCTTGAAGATATGCTTTAAGCATGCGCTGTAGATTATGAAGGTAATTGGAATAAGCATTTACCTTTAGCAAAATTCTCCTACAAATGTAGGTGAGGCCGCATATAGACTGGAGTTACCAGATGAATTAAGTCCAAGTTATTTTGGACATTTCAAAATTTTAGTCCGTGTAGGTGAGGCCGCATATAGACTGGAGTTACCAGATGAATTAAGTAGGATTCACTCAACATTCCATGTCTCATACTTGCGCAAATGCTTGACAGATAAAGCCTCGCACACACCATACGAAGAAATTGAGATCAACAATAAGCTCAATTATGTGGAGCATCCAGTAGTTATTCTCTATTATGATGAGAAGAAGTTACGATATAAAAATTTCAAGCTTGTAAAAGTTTAGTGGAAGCATCGTAAAGGGTCTGATTTTACCTCAAAACTGAGGAAGAAATGCGTAAATTCTATCCCAAATTTTTTTTTTTATATAATAGGTTTCGAGGATGAAATGAAATGTAAGGGGTTAGATTTGTAACTACTGGTTTTCCATATTATTTTAATAAATTTAAATATAATGTAGTGTTTCAATTTTCCTATGAAGAATGTTTTGATAATGAAATGATATAGTCGTTTTGTGGCTACTTTACTATAAAGAGTGATCAAATGACACGACCAAGTGGTTTATAGGTTAATATTATCACATTATCAAGAGAACAATGTAATGATCATAATGAGGGAAAGCGAATTTGGAAAACGACGCTTCGAATGAAAGATATGATTAACACGAGTTTTAAAATGTTTTGTGCTGATATGCATGTTGATAATTGTTTATACTTGACGACGTGATATTTAAACTATGTTTGAGACCCTGTGTTTATATAAGTGAGTGTTTTTTAAAAAATGATTGTTTCCTGTGGGGTTGAACATGACAAATGATTTTTGGTATATCTATGGTTTTGGGATGTCATACTCGGATAGTACGAATCGAATGATTGTCAAAGATACATAAAAGTGATGAGTTTTTTGGGCATGGGGAAAATTTTTTAACATGTATTTAGGTTGGGTGCCACTAGCTAAGGCTAGTTGGATGATTAGACATTTTACGGCTATGATTTGGATAGAGGTCCTAACACAGGTTTTGAAAACGTTTTGGGCACGGTGGTGTTGGTTTAAGCAGGGAAAATGTCTTATAAAACATTGATTGTGCAGTTTGTGTCATAATTGTGTTTTTGACAAATGTGTCGACTGTGATCGACAGTGTCCTTGCTATATATGTAAAAGCAAGCGTCGTGCATGTCTTTGTTGCATGTTTCTGGTGGGAAACAGACCTGGCATATATGTCGGCATGGGGGTTAATTAATCAATTTACTGTATTTGGCTGGTGATGACTAGGCCTGTGGAGGGTGAATGTGACCCTGGACAGTGGCTTGATATTACTATAGATGCATTATAAGGACTATCATACTGTGGACTTGGCAGATGGTAACCATACCGTCGAATTGGCGGATTGGTATTTGGGTTTTTGTAACTCAGTGGTTTTGGGTTCTGGTAACCCGGTTATTGGTTTCAAACTTTTCTTCACAAAGTTTGCCTGTTTTTATGATTATGATTTCCCATTATTATACGTGTCATGTAAATCATTTCCTAGTTGTGTTATCTTAATTTTTGTATGATTAAAACTTTGAACTCACTAAGGAAAATTGATCCCTTTGAGTATGCATATCAGGTAATGATAAGGCTTTGTGTAGCCATGGCAAGGGCAATGTGTGATGAAAAGAATAGCAAGCTATTGACAATTTTGTCATATGTATATTGATGTAGATTATATCATGCTGACATCTTGTATTGGGACTTGTTTTATATTAATTAAATTTTCGATGCTTATCTCTATTATACCATGTGTTCTGTTGTAATTCCGATTCAGTGATGGTTCCGGGAGACATGTGTCTCATTATTTGAGAAGGAGAGTGGACCATATAAGCAGTACCCTAATTCGGTTTGTGCTTAAGGAAGTGAGAAGAAAAAGAAGAAGAAGAAGAAGAAGAAGAAGAATATGAGTTTGAAGATGGTGAGGAAGGATATCTCAGATAGGAAGGTGTGTGACTGTTGAGAGCCATTTTGTATTATGTGCAAAGTGTCCAAAACCATGACTTCGATAGCATTGGACTTTTGCTTTATTCAGACCAACCTTGGTCTTACCATGGATGCTTGGGAATTTCTCCTAGTTGTTTGGTAGAACTTATTAGTTCTAATACTAAGAGGGACAAGCTGATTAAGAATGTCCATTTCCTCCAGATCATCACTTGGGATGTGGTGGAGGTCATCCATGATGAAACGTAGATTGTCAAGGGCAAGAGAAAGATCATTACCAGAGGGCACTAAAGAAGAGATGCCTGTGGTAATGTCAATGTATTCATCATAACTATGATTAGATGTCTCAGATTTGTGAGAGAGGCTGAGAAGAGTAGTGTTCCCTTGAACATACTCACCTATTGATTTACGAGACTTGATAAGTTTTCTTTTCTTGACAATCTCTCACTAAAAAGTGAGCAACTTACCATCGAGTTGGGTAAGTGAAAGATTGCCAAAGTCAGGAGAAGATATGAAGACAATGGAATATATCTCCCATTTATCTGGTAGAAATCTCAGTAAACGGTTAAGGACAAAAATAGTAATCCTGTCTAGGATGTTTAAGTTCACTCAGAAGAGAAGTGAACCTTTCGAACTATTGAGTCAATGACTCACCGTTCAGTTGGGAGAAGGTCTCATACTGTTGTGCTTACATCTCCATGGTATTAGCAACAACCTCAGTTGTTCTGCCAAACTGCTCTTTTAGAGTATCCCATAAATCCTTAGTGGATTCAAGGTGTAGAAAACCTGAATAGATCTCGTTTGGTAGGGCCATGGCCAACTAAGCTTGAGCTTTTGCATCAAGCTCAAGTTTCTGGTAGTCTTCCTCGGAGTAGTTCTAAGGATCTTTAGGCACCAGGTTGCATGTTTCAGTGTCATGGACCATTGGTTTGAGTGGTCCTATCATTACTGACCATCAACAATCAGTTTGACTGTTGGATAAGAAATGGATCATCCTCCTTTACCATATGTTATATGTCACACCCCGAACGACGGCGAAATACGTCGTGGCGCGAGTTTGACTGTTCATTAGCTCATGGTGCTATTATGTGTTTCGATATTTAATACATCATCATTTAAATAATTCAACATGTCATTCATTAAATTCAAATAACATTACATCAATTGAATACAAAACAGTTACATTTGCAATGCTAAGTCATTAATTACAATTTAACTAGGTCACTAATTCTTATCCTACGTCTTCATCATGCTTCCTTATCCTGTTACACATGCAAAATAGAGTTTGTCAACTATTTGCATAGTTGGTGAGTCCACACACAAAGTTTAAATAGTAAGTATAAAAAGGATGCAAACTATAGCCTAACTAGTTATGTATCATAAGCACAGCATGAATACAAGTTTGAATAAATCGAAAGAAAGAAAAAATGAATGAATAACAATTGCTTGTGTCCAAACAAGTATCTTTACAACATGTTAATTCAACAAGTTTGCTAGGTGTACTTTTCACCTTTTTCACACAAAGGCAAAAGCCTTTGCGAAGATAGTATCTAACTATCTTAGGTTACTAAGTACTAGATTGCTTGACTGACAACAAACATAGAATCACACATAGAATCAACACATTGTATAAGCTTAGCATCTAACACATAAAGCTAACTAGGTCTAAGGCTTACATCATAGATTGAATGAATAATGTTTTGAATAAGACATTTGTAACATCCCAAAAACAAAAGTAAGAGGGAGTGTGAAGAAAACTCACTTGTTAGGATGCTAGGCTAGTGCCAAATCCTTGATTTAAACAATGAGGAGGTAAGGCTATCTACTCACCTATAATTTGAGTAATTCAAGTCTTAGCAATCCTATAGTTCAAGTTCAAGGATCCTAGAAACTATGGCAATCCTAATGGAAGTCCTAGCTTGAATGATTCTATGTCTTGAATGGATACTTAGAATAGTTAATCTTATAATATTGATTTAATAGAATATCAAACGTATTCTTTTTATTTATCAATATTATTTGTATGAATAAACTAAACTTAATATTGGTTTAAATAAAATAGAATATCAAATATATTCTTTTTATTTTATCAATATTATTTATATGACTAGACTAATTGTTTAAGAATATTTAATAATATTCTTATAATAAATAAAAATAAAATACTAAATATTCCTTTTAATTTATTATTTTGGAATTGAATTTCTAAGTGGGTTATATGAATTGATTTCCATCCATTTATTTATTTGATTTCAAAGGTTTATATGTTTGAATTATAAGTTTTATAAAGTTTAGTGAACCTTTTAAAAGTTTATAAACTTGAAATAATTATTTGAGTTATATTGATTAAAACAATTGATTAAAAACATGTTTAACCTTTTACAAAGGGTAATATGTTTATGTTTGATAAAACATATTTTTGTGTGAATAACAAATTGTATAAAACAATAAATAAATATCTGATTATTATATATATATATATATATATATATATATTAAACAGAATGTTTGTTTCTAAATAAAGTTTGATTTTAAAATCTTTTCATTTTAGTTTTTTTTATAAGCATTTAATTTAAATCTCATTTAAACCTTATTATTTAAATTAATACTTTTAAATAAATTAATAAAAAAGATAATAATTAAATTTTATTTGAAAATGTTTGATTTAAACCGAAGGTTTTTAAAATAGAAATTAAATACCACAATCAATTATTAATTTTGTTTTTAATTATATAAATAATAAAAATGGGGTATTGTAAACCGAAATTTTACCACCTTTAGAAAAATTATTCCTTGGATTTTTTTGACAATATTTTTATAAAAAAAAATGAGTTAAATGGATGGAAAATACAAAAACATAGGACATAGGCCAGGCCAAAGGTTCGAACCTGGGACCTATCCCCCCTCAGCCGGCGGGCTTTACCGCTGGGCTGGGGGGTGATTACATTGCATGGTTTTGTTTTAGATTAGTCTTATACAGATCCTTAGATGAAGCCTAATTCCTTAAGAACCCTAATCCTAAGAAGGTTCTAATTCGCTTGACTCGGAGATTAATAGCCACTGAAATGATAGGGCTATTAATCTCCATTCAATTTCGAGTAGATTGATATATATAATTACCTGGATTGACTTCGATTGGAGGTAGTTCGAATGAAGCAGAGAGTTCGGCCGAGTATGTTTTCAAATCGTGCTCAGAAGGTGTTGTTCGCTCTAGTTTCTTGCGCAGACTCCTTCGAAATGGTTAAACAATGAAGAGGGTGTGATTTTATTTGAGTTTTATAGGCGTTCGAGTGATTTCTTATTTTTGGTTCGAACGAATGATTATGGAAGGTTATTAATCGCTTGATTTACTGATTGATTCGAATAATTGAGAGTTTAAATCTTTAAACGCGTCAAAATCCTTTCTAAAATTCAGATCCATGAGCTGTATCGAGCTGGAAACGATCGGATTGGTGTATTGGGTCGAAAACGGGTCGGGGGTATCCATATGGCCGACCGGGTAAAGAGGGAGGAGTTGTTTGGGATAATTGCAACTTTAGTCCTCCTAGTTCCATCTTATTTCAGTTTTGTCTTAAGGCTCCTCCTCTCACAACCTAGTTTCAAAATTTGACCCCATTTGTCCCTCTAGTTTATTTTGTTCATTATTTTATGTAAAGTGATTATAAAACTATATAAATAAATAAATTATGTTTTTTTTTATAAAACCTTATAGTTTTTATCAATGTTATTATACATATATATTTATATATACATATTTCTTATAAATGATTATAGTTTGAGTATTTTTATGCATATATATAAATATAT
The DNA here is from genome assembly GCA_009363875.1 of Mikania micrantha. Taxonomy (NCBI): domain Eukaryota; kingdom Viridiplantae; phylum Streptophyta; class Magnoliopsida; order Asterales; family Asteraceae; genus Mikania; species Mikania micrantha. The sequence goes on from CM018695.1 coordinate 13,581,086, forward strand.
AGAATAATTATAGATAAATCTTAATAAGATTTATTTTGTTGACGTCAATTTATTTATTAGACATTATTTATTTATTATTATTATTATTATTATTATTATTATTATTATAATGTATATACATATTATTTATGCATATACTTTATATTTTTTTTACAAATAGATTATTTAAAAATGTTTTTAATTTTATTATAAGCTATTATGATTGTTTAAGCTTTAAAGATAATACATAATTTTATAAACAGTTTAGGTTTGCATTATCTGATTATTGTTTACTTTATTAATGAAATATACTCGCATATATGTATATATATATATAAGCGTATAAGTGTATAAATACGAATGTTTCAAAGAACATTCGAAAGCTTTTATTTATTTCGAATTAAACACGATTACAATATTTGAAATTCGTAACGGAAGACTCTGGGGATTACATTATACTTATGACAAACCAGAATTGGAGGCTTGGTTGCTGATCCGATGTTATGTGAGTCTAAGTTAATTTTTTCTAGCATATTGAGTAGCAAACAACTAGAGAAAATCAATGAAGATGATATCTCAAGTAAGTTTAATAGATTGATTTTGAATAATGAGTTGTATTCAAAAGCAAACATTGTTAGCAGGTGACAAAACTTAAGCTAACAAATAGATGAATAAAGATTTTAAAGAAGAGTCTACACAACTGAAAATCAAAGTGAGATTTAATTTTCAGACCGGATGAATAAATCACAATCTGAAGAACAAGGCTTTGATACCAATTATTGGATCGATTAAGTCAAGAATCCAATGTCAAGCTTGTTCTTGAAGGTGTTTATTTATATTGAAAAATAACAATAATACAAGTAATAGTGGGAAAACAAATCCATATTATTTAGAGAATGTTTGGGTATAGGTAGACAAACATTAATACAAAAAGGATAAAGAGTAATAACACAAACAGCTGATATTACAGATTCTGATACATAACACAGACGTACATGACACAAGATAAAACTCAACAATTGAAAGAGTAAGAGCAAAAGAGTAAAGCTTTTAATGGTTCTTCAATCTTGTTAGTGAATTTATACATAATGTTATTTGTTGAAAGTTAATAAGTACAATATATACACTTATATAACTAATTCTAGGTGTGTGAAAACATATGATTGCTCAACAACTACTTTTGTAGTTGACACTTGTTTTTATACTTGTTTTAGGGAATGAAACAAAGTAGGGAGGGATAACTCTACAGACATTTTGATATCATCACATAGGATCTTGGACTTAGCTGAATTAGCATGATCTACCGAATTCTAAGATTTAGCTAACTTAGCTACATCTTTTGTGTAATGGTTGTACTTATGATTCATAATGACTTTTGTGTGATTAATTTGAAATATGTAAATATGTGATGATACAATTTACATGTCCATGAGCTTTTGAACAATGTGCACATTCCTCATGGCATCCTGATGATTCCACCATCGGTCGGGTGTTACAATCTAGACCTTCATATACCACTCGATGATATTCAGGTCTACAACACCATGTATTTCGTGAAGAATCCAGTTGAAATCATGCACCGTGATTGTAAGAAAGTAAAACACAATTCGATTCCAATTGTGAAAGTACGTTGGTAGTCCAAGTGTGGTCTGGAGTTCACCTGAGATTGTGAAGATCAGGCGAAGCACAAGTGCGCAAATATAATTGATACAACCCCATCCTGCTAAATTTCAAGACAAAATTCCCTTAACTAGGGAGGATAACATTCATGTACTAAATCTTCATCAGTTAACACAAACATGTATAGATTTCAAAAATTTATTTCATGCTTGTTTGTTTTACATTCAAGGAAACACAAATGGAATACATTAAACCTGTGATAACTCACTAACTACGTTTTTGATTGACACTTGATATTAACATGTTTCAGGTGGTGAAGCTAATTAGGTGGGGACACTACCTTGACATACTTTTGGATCACCATATAGGATGCTTGGATCTAGTTAACATAACTAAATCTTTTGAATGCTTGTATCTAGTTAACTTAACTAAATATTTTGTATTTTCTAGGACATGTTTTTAATGTAACTACCAATGAGGAATACTTGATTATTCTAGTATGTATTACAGTTGAAGTTATGAAATGTTTATTTAATTTCAATTTAGTACCGATGAACTTTTGAACAATTGCACTTCGTGGCATCCCGATGATTCCGTCATCGTTTGGGGTATTACAAAAATGAATATTGAGTTAAATACATAACAAATTTTTCTGATCTTGTGCTTTGGAGAGGCATGTTTGAAATTTTTCTGATCTTGTGTAGTAAAGGCATGTTTGAAAATTTTGTAACAAACAATGAAACTTTACCATGAACCCCAGTATTGAGGTGAAATCAACGTGACCAGGTACCCAAAGAGAACGTAGGTTTGGTAGTTGTAAAAATAAGTGCCCGAAACACGAATTCAATTTTTATTACATGCACGTATGTGACGAGACTAAACATAGATTATCGTCAACCGAACTCGTTTCCAAATAAAATTAAATTTATACCGTCAAACCAAAACGTTTTACATTTGAGATGAATCGTTTTTGAAAAAAAAAAATATGTCGTCAAATAGACTAGCTCAAAATGAGCATAAAAATAAGCACGAATAATATTATCCAACACATAAACCCAAACATACATGCACAATGGAAATTATCCAACACACATATAAACCTAAACATACTTATACATACTTACAACAAGCCACTTTTCAATACGCAAACCTAAACATGCATATACAGTTGGACTTATCCAACACACAAACCTAAACATGCATAAACCTAAACATGCATAAACCTAAACAAACATAAACAAATGAAATTCATCAATATATAAACCCAAACATACATGTACAATTGAGATTATCCAACACACTTATAAACATAAATACACATGACCAATTGAATGAACACCAAAACTTATGTACATACACACATATAAACAAATGCAATTAATCAATAAAAATACAATCATACATGTAAAATTGTTTATGCATGTAATGTCCCTAGTTCTATGTATTGTCTGATTTTGATTGTACAAAGTTTATATCAGTAATGAAGTTGACTATTCTGTGTTGTTCATTTATGTTTATTCAAGTTTATCTATGCTTTACTATGTTTGACTTTGACTTTAATTATCATACAGGCCCATTCGTGCAAATGATACCTACGAATGACATTCGGACCAATGAACGACTAGCGAATGACTGAGGCGAGCGAATGAGTCACTCGCATGACTCATTCGGTTGACTTGCTCATTCGGCTGAACCTTTCGCCCTGATGAGTATTTCGCACCACTGATTTGGCCGAATGAGTATAGCTTATATAACCCCTGCAAGCAGAATGTTTAAAAACTTTTTCTGACCCCTAAACATTCCCTGTCACATTCCTAGGGTTTTGAGCCGTCATCCCTTCTCCAAGTTTGTCTCTCATCCCCATGGTGTTTGATTTCTATCAAAAAGTTGACTCCACATCATTGGATTGCCACAGGACTTGGTGATTTCGATTGGAAAACCCTAGAATAGTATTCCACACTATTCGAGGGCTTGCCGAGCAGAATCCGCAAGGAACCGAGTGGTTTTCGAGGTCTTACAAAGTGGTATCAGAGCTTTGGCTCTTGATTCTGCACGATTTTCGATCCAAATCATCATATTACAGATTTCTAATTTGAAATATTTGAAATAAGCATGTTACTGTTTCATTAGTAAACAATGAGTTTTTCTGGTTGTTTTGTTCAATAGAGCATTTCTAAAGCTTGGGGATATTTTCCTGAGGTTGTGTATCAAATTTGGTGGTTAGATTCGATCTAAATCCAAAGTTATCAGAATTTATGTTGCTGAAAACCCCAGTTTATGCGAATGGCTCGATCAAGCGAATAGCTCTCCTTCGCACCGTGCGAATAGATTCATTCGGACTACTAGTAATTCATTTGGTCCAGTCTTTGATCCGAATAGCCTCTCATTCGGCTGATTGAGGTTCTTTTGGTTGTCAGTTCATTCGCTTAGCTTCTCAATCTAATCAAGCAAGTCATTTGGTCTACTCAGTCCATTCGGTCCTATTTTACTCATTCGGTCCCCGTCATTCGGCTAGTTCATCTTCATTTGGCCATCAGTTTTGAAAATTTTTCTAAGTGTTGGATCAGTTTATTCTTGACAAAATGGAGGAACTTGCATTGATGGTGAATCAAAACCACATAATTTAGAACATGTTGCTTACTAAGACAGTGATGGGAAACTCAAACAAAGCTCCAAAGTTACTTTCCTTGGATGACCATCCACATTGGAAATATAGTTTGAGATTCACATAAATGGAGTCGACACAAACTTGTGGATGATGATTGAGAGTGGGTATTTGAGACCACTCAATGAGGATGGAATACCTATGCTTGTTACAAGAATGACTGAGCCTTAGAGAAAGTTGTATGATTTTGAGAAGAAGGCCTGTGATATTTTTTCTCAGTCCATTGCTACTAATATATTTCTTCAATTCAGACAGTTCACTTCTTCCAAATTACAATGGGATACTTTACAACAGAGATATGAGGGGAATGATGCACTGAAAAGCATTAAGTCTAAGGCTTTAAGGAAAGAGTTCAATAGTTTCATGTATGTGGGAAACGAGTCGTTGGATGATCTCATTGGCAGATTCTATCATCTTCTTAGTGAGCTCTTCAATCACCAAGTTAAGTCTACAACACAAAAAAAAAAACAGTGTCTAGCAGATGTTTTACCTCCCAAGTGGGAATCATTTCTCATGGTATTAAAGCCAAATAAGATGCTTGCTTCAATGGATATTAATGAGTTTATTCAGAACCTAAAGGAGCAGGAGATACAGGAAAAGTGGAAAGCCAAGCGACTAGCTCAAGTTTAAGATCCATCGTTATACTACTCTACTCCTACAGTGGAAAGGAATTCTTCACACGCACCTTTGAAGACAACTTTTTTCTCATAGACCAATGAGACCCCGATTTCAAGTCAGGCACACTTCAGTCAGTCTGCTGCCACTTCGACTTCTCATTCTGAAGATAGTCATTCTGTCATCAACTTGAAGACAGAAAATTTTGATAAAGTGACAGTAGAAGTTGCTAAAGAGCATATGGGTCTCTTGTCCACACTTGTGAATTCTTATGATGGGTTTTTGGCTGGTCAAATTGGAAACCCACATTTGACAAATGAAGACTACTCACCGATTGATATAGATGATATGGAAAGGATTGACATCATGTGGGCTCTTGCATGTGCTGTCAAAAGAGCAAAGGACTTTGTGAGAAGAACTGGAAAGGATATCAATTTGAACAAGGATTCAAAGTTTGGTTTTGAAATGTCTTCTGTTACATGTTACAATTGTGGTGAAAAGGGACATTTTGCAAGGCAGTGCAATAAACCAAAGAAGATGGGAAACAAAAATCCTTTTCAGAATAAAAGATCGTCTCTAGCTACTCATGCTAGTTCTTCAAATGTTATCAAAGCCCTAATGGTTCAAAATGATGAAGGAGAGAACTGGGATTTCAGATTCAATTCTGATAATGGAGCTGATGACAAAGCTTGTGTTGCTCAGATTCAGGAAGCAGCTGAACTCAGTGCTGAAAAAGATTTAGAGGAAATGAAGGCTGGGATGGATGAAACATCTGGATTAGAATATGAAAGCAGCTCAGATTCAAAAGCACAAATGGAGACGGATACTAATTCTGAAGATCAACATAAAGATCAACCTGCTGCACAATTTGCTTTGATGGTAGATACTGGTGCTTCATCTAAGACTGATCAGGTATATGATGAATGTTTATCACTCAACTCTAGATGCTTTCATTGTGTTGATCTTAAATGTAAGGTCCTGTCTTATCAGAAGCATAATGCTGACTTGATTAGTGATCTCAATCAAATTATTGAAGCAAATCGTATTTTAAAATCAAATGAAAAAGATTTTCAATCTAAAATTGATTTGTTAAACAGACAATTGCATGAGGCTGAGATCGCTGTACTCATTAAGCAAGATGTTGTTACTTCTTATTTCAATACCATCAATGAGACAAAGAAGAAACTATCCATAGTCGAATGTGACTATGAGACTCTAAGTCAAAAGCTCAAGTGCTATGAGAGCTCTTCTTATATAATTGAGCACATGATCAGTGAAAGGACTGATCGGACATGGAAGGGAAAATAAACAAAGTATAACAGTGTCCTCCACCAGTCTTAAATTATTTTGTCAATTCACCTAATGACAAAGAAATTAAAGATTTTCAAGTTAAAACCCCATTAGTAATTGATCCTATTGTAGTCATTTCAGATAAGGGTTCCTCATTGTCTGAGGAATCTTTTGTGGAGGGAGTGGTTGAGGATTGGGTCTCTGATTCTGAGGATGAGCTTGATGTTTCTCCTCAAATGTCTATTATTAAGAATCAGACGTCTGGTGTCAATAAGGGTGACACAATCTCATCTAAGACAAATTTGTCTTCAAAATTCTCCAAAGCAATATGCTTTGTAAAGGCTTCACAAGTGGGTCAAACTAGTGAGTCCAACAAGACTGACAATCTTGTTTTTAATGGGACTAAGGGTTTGGGTTTCAGACAAAACAAGACAAATGCTTTTCATAAAAACCATGATTCAAAATTTTAAAACAAACAATCTCAGTCTAAAATCAAACAGTTTTATCACACATATAAACGGGCTTGTTTTGAGTGCGGTGCAGTTAGACATTTTGCTAGATCTTGTCCTCATTTGATTAGATCACAATTTGCACCACATCGAAAACAAAATCAGCATTTTGTTAAAGAGTTCAAATCTGCTTATCACTCACCTAAGGTTAAACATAAACATCCTTCATCCATCAAGTCTCAAGATAAGGGTAAAAGGGTATTGGTTGATCAAGATACACCCAAAATTGTTTTTAAAAAACAATCCAAGCCATCTTTAGTGTATTTAAAGAAATCTTTCAGCAAAAACACTGTCTGGAAGATTAAGTCCTTTGAGACTTCTATTTCAAATCCTTCAAATAAGGTGACCCTAGATGGACAACAGATTGAAATCTTAATCTGAGACTCATTGGGTCAACCCAAGACTGTAAAGGATTGGGTTCCCAAATTGAACTAATGATTTGTGTATGTGTAGGTTGCCCCAATTGCTACTCTTAACAGCACTTGGATTGTTGATAGTGGGGCTTTAAGGCACATGATTAGAGATATATCGCTCCTCACCAATGTCAATTCAATTAGAGGGGGATATGTTGCATTTGCAGGTGACAAAGGAGGGTTCATCACTGGAGAGGGAACTCTTACAAATAGCCATGTCTCATTTGACAAAGTCATATATGTGAAGTAGTTGGAAAACAATCTACTTTCTGTGTCACAAATTTGTGACAAACAGCATAAAGTTCTTTTTGATGACTCTAGCTGCTACATTCTCAAGCAAGGTATCACCATTCCTGAAGATTGGATTCTCAAGTCAACCCCTAGAAAACAAGATTTGTATGTACTCAACATGGCCACAGCTTCAACTACACCTTCTTCAGCTTCATGTTTTATGTCAAAAGCTACAGAGAGAGATTCTATACTTTGGCATAAGAAGATGGGTCATTTGAGTTTAAGAAAGATGAATCATTTAGTTCACAACAATCTGGTTAAAGGAGTGAGTTTGAAGAACTTCAAGCTGTCTGATGTCTGATGTCTGTGTTTCATGCAAGAAGGGAAAGCAAACCAAGCATTCTCACAAGCTCAAAAAGTATCATTCAATTACTGTTCCTCTTGAGCTTCTCCATATGGATTTATTCGGTCCAGTCAACCGCAAGAGTATAGCTGGAGATCAATATTTCTTAGTCATCACTGATGAGTATTCCAGATATTCTTGGGTGTTCTTTATGAAGGAGAAATCAGAAACGTTCGACTATATTCAAGTTTTGGTAACCAAACATGAATCAATTTACAAGCTCAAGAACCGTATGCTCCAAACAGATAACGGGACGGAATTCAAGAATCATAATATGGAGACTTTCTGTAATGAACGTGGTATTGTAACAATTTAGTGCTCCATATGTTCCACAGATGAATGGTGTTGCTGAGCGAAAGAACAGAGCATTGATTGAGGCTACTAGGACTATGCTCGCTGATTCATCCCTACCGATTCCATTCTAGAATGAAGTTGTTGCTAATGCTTATTATACATTGAACTGGGTTTTGATAGTCAAGAGACATGGGAAGACATGCTTTGAATTGCTCCATAACAGAAAGCCAAATCTTAAGTATCTTGAACCTTTTGGTGCTCCATGCACTATGCTTAAGAAACATGAGCAAGGCAAGTTCAATGAGAAGGTGGAAGAAGGCTACTTTCTTGGGTATAGCACTCCTAATAAAAGAGTCTACAACAGATCAACTCAAAATGTGGAGGAGTGGTACCATGTGGATGTTTAGAGATATTCTATGCCACCACCTGGAAAAGGTCAAGACTGGATGTTTAATTATTCTGACCTTTTCGACTCATTCAATATGCCTCCCATGTACTCAGACGAAGATGTTGCAGTTCAAATGATGTATGATTCACAAAATGCACCTGATGAACTTGTGCAACCTTCATCATCTTCAATTCCTATACAGACACATGATGACACCTCAGGCTCAGATGCTAATCCAGATCAGCCAGATGCTCCTGAACCAAATGTTGACAATATTGTACCTGCTCTTGAGAATCTTAATCTGAATAATCATGACCCAGAAGTTGTTGTTCCTGCTCACCCAGTAGGAAGAATTAACAACATACATCCTCAGAGAAATATAATTGGAGATTTAAATGATAGGGTAAAAACTAGACATCAGTTGTCTTGAGGTGGTCTTGCTGACATACTTGACTTTGTAGATGTAAACTTTTGTGCCCATTCTTGCTTTATCTCTCAAGTTGAACTGAAAACTATAACTGATGCATTAAAAGAAGAGTCATGGGTCGATGCTATGCAAGAAGAACTCTTACAATTCAAGAAACTCGGTGTTTGGCAAATTTTTGCCAAATCGAAAGGTGCTAAAGTTATAGGCACAAGATGGGTTCTTCGTTGCAAAAGGGACGATCACGGGATCATGGTTAGAAATAAAGCACGTCTGGTGGTGCAAGGATTATGACAACTTGAAGGACTTGACTACAATGAAGTGTTTGCACCGGTTGCTCGTCTTGAAGCAATCCGAATTTTCTTGGCTAATGCATCCTACAAGAAATTCAAAGTTTATGAAATGGAAGTTAAGAGTGCATTCCTTCACGTGTGATAAATGAAACTGTGTATGTCAATCAACCTCCCGGGTTTGAAGATCCATTGCATCGTGACCAAGTCTACAAGTTGGACAAAGCTTTGTATGGATTGCATCAAGCTTCGCGAGCGTTGTACGAAACATTTTCTACTCACCTTCTGAACAACGGGTTCATAAGAGATGTCATTGATTGCACATTGTTCATTCGAGCAAAGGATGGTGATTTACTTTTGGTGCAAGTTTATGTGGACGATATTATATTTGGTTCCACAAATGATGATCAGTGAAAGGAATTTGAGAATCTTATGAAAGAAAAGTTTGAAATGAGTTCTATGGGGGAGATGAAATTCTTCTTTGGGTTGCAGGTGGATCAATATGAGGCAGGGATCTTCATTCATCAGACCAAATATGTTGGTGACATTCTGACCGGTTCAGTATGGTGGATGCAAAACGTGCTAGTACCCCACTGGCTGTTAATCATGGGATTACACCAGATGAAAAGGGGGAGTTAATCGATGCCACTCTGTATCGAGGGATGATCGGATCCCTCATGTATCTCACAGCTTCTCGTCCAGACATCATGTTTGCCACATGCTTTTGTGCTCGTTATCAGTCCAAACCAAGAGTATCCCATCTGATTGCTGTTAAAAGGATTCTTCGTTATCTGAGTGAACACTTGTTTGTCAATGCTATTGATAGTGGAAAGAGGAGAAATGTGACAAACATTATTAAGGTCAACAAAGAGGCAGGCCATTACAAACCAAGGATAGAGCAGAAACTTGGGACTTTTCTGGTGATTCACCATATGATCAAAAATTATTTTAGAGAGATTAACCTTTTCGTTGGAAAGAACTGAGTACATGACATATTGCATGTCATATGGCATTTCTCCTCAACTTATCGACTTTTACGACAAACACTGAAGAATAGTGCGATACAAGAACTTGTACTTGGGATAAAAGAAGGCTTTGTACAAAGTCCTGTTTTTCAGGTCACCCTGATAATCACACTGGACGAAAGTATTATGAAGAAGTTTTAGAGAGATGGTGGAGGGAGCGTCAGTGTCGTTAAAGTTTAGGGCAACGCTTATTTTTGTGGGAGTGATGGTGACTTGTTGATCAGCGACCGTCGAAACGATGCTTTCAACAGAGTCGTCCTTCATCACCAAGGATGAGTTTGCCCAAAACTGGTTTAGAGCAACTTCAGAAATAAGAGGGTTTAGAATGAGAACGGTGTGAACGAAAGAAGTTACCAGAATGTCGATAGCTTCGTTGTAGTGAGGGTACTCAGAAGATTTGACAAGGTAAGCTCTGAGGTTGTGGATAGGTTTAATTTTCAACGCCATTGTTCTTTTGAGACGATGAACATAGAACAATTATGAATGCAAAGTGTGAGATCAAACTTTGCTTTAAAGAAAAGAGATGAGGAAGACTAACCGTTCACACAGAAGAGCGGTTTTTATAAAAATGAAAACCGCCTCTACTTATAACATATCAAAAGCTTTACCTTAGGGTTTTTACCCGTCGGACAAACCGGTGATCATGAGAGAGAAGAAGCAAACAACAACAAAGTACCTTCATGCGCACCCTGAAGTACAGACAATGCTTTGTGGGGAATGAAGCCTGGTCCGATGCCATTACACCACCATCATGAGCATAAAATTCAGATGGAAGCAGTGGAAATGCATCGTGCCAGGCGACATGCCTGACAAGCAGTAGTCCTTCGCCATGTGTAGCACCAGGAGGAAGCAATGTTGAAGAAGAAGTGTTCTTGATCAAGAGATGATCAAGAAATGTTATGAAAGGACTTATGGATTAAAGAAGACAACCACTGATATAAATAAGGAAAGAAAGATCAGTGGTTATTTAGAGTAAGAAGAATAAAAAAAGGAAAAAAAGATACCATCGAGCCGTGAGAACAATTAATGAGTGTCAATTCTATTAACTGTGAGGGGTCTAATCTTGTAGAGTGATTAGTGACGGCCGAATCAGGCGTAATCATCAAGAGATTTGATAACCATTTGGGCAAGGAAGATTTAAATACGAAAGATAATTAAATCTTTGGAAGAATTTTATTTTTGGAAGAGATTTAACTAAGGATAAATGACCTGGTTAAAGTTTCGGAAGAAGAAACATCAGAAGAAGAGACGTCGGAAGAGAAGTAAACCATGAAATGTTTAAATTTGTAACAACGGAAGCTTTAACCACGGATAGATATGAAGCAGTGGGTATAACAACCACTGTTCCTATCCGAGTTATGGGATAACCATTGAGAGAGTCCAAAATGTCTTCATCAGTGGTTTATCAAATTTCCGTTGTTAGGATAATCAAAGGAGATTATCCTTTTATGTATTTATTTAAGGGTTTAAGAAACAGATTCTTAACCACATTTATTAGCTCATATTTATCATACCCAATTTAGCTACAAACTTAGAAAAAGTTGAAGAGTCCAAGGGTTTGGTAAATATGTCTGCTATTTGGTCACTTGTAGAGACATGTTCTGGGACAATTAGTCCCTTTTCAAAACAATCTCTAATGAAGTGATGCCTTATTTCGATATGTATGGGTTTTGAATGGTAGACAGGATTCTTTATTATATTTTTGGCTTCTTCGCTATCTATCAGGAGAGGCGTTTTTAGTTCAATTATTCCAAAATCCAATAGTTGATATTGCAACCAAAGGATTTGGGCAGTGCAATGAGCTGCTGCAATGTACTCAGCTTCAGCAGTTGAATTTGACACCGATTTTTGCTTTCTGCTTTGCCATGACACTAAGCAATTTGCAAAGAACTGACATCCTCCCGAAGTAGACTTCCTTGTGAGCGAGCATCCTGCGTAATCACTGTCTGAAAAATCAACAAGCTTACAAGTTTGGTTAGCAGGATACCAAATACCTAGCACAGGAGTGCCTTTCAGATATCTTAGTATCCTCTTCACAAATGATAAATGGGATTGTTTGGGGGCTGATTGGTATCTTGCACAGACACATGTTGCATACATGATGTCTAGCCTTGATGTAGTAAGATACATCAAAGATCCAATCATGCACCTGTAGAGGATTTGATCTACAGGTTCACCATTTTCATCTGTGTGACAACTAGTACCTATCATTCGGCAAGTCTGTACTGTATGTGTACTCTCACTATTTACTATGTGTAAATACATTGCTTAAGCAGTTGTGTGACAACAGGACATAGAAAACAAACAACAGTTGTATGTGTTTAAGTGAAAACTTAAATACAGTAAATACAACAACTCACAACAAACAACAGTTGTATGCATTTAAGTGAAAACTTAAATACAGGAAATACAACAACTCATGAGAAACAACAGTGTACAAATTAATGACAAGAACATATCGGTTGTGATCTGATATCTATAGATGACAGGAATTAGATGGCCGACAACTCAGTATGAAAACAATGTGAATTCAACAAGAACAATGTGAAAATAGGCAAGTTTAGTCAAGTCCGTCTGTGAGGAAACACAATTCAAAACATAAGTTCAGTATCGTTCCAGAATAACGAACTGACAGTGTGTTTGCATTGGTGACGATTCACACAAACATATCTGTGAGCTTAACATTCTGAAATGATGACTGAAATGTAGAAAACAAAAATCAGAAAGTGAAACCCTCGTCGTGTTCGTTCGGGTGACGATTCCAACGAATACGCGCGAAGGTGACGCAATTTGGCGAAACCTTTAAAATAATCGTTTTTGATAAAATAATTTAAGAAGAATAAATTTAGAAGATTTACTAGGAATAACCACTTTCAAATTGTAAATTAAAAACCATTTATTTAAAAGTCGTAAATTACGCACGTAACGTGCCGGAAACGTAACGAAAACTAAAATCGAGCAAACGAAACGAACCCGAACACACCCGGGGTATAAATACCCTAAATGAGCCAACAACCTCATTTATTTCTTCTTCTCTCACTCTAAAACACAAAACCCAGATCTCTCTCTCTCTCTCTAAGAATTTCAAACTTCAAATCCTTGGATCTCACTCATTTCTTGATGAAATCTTGTGTTCTTGGTGTCTAAACGAAGCTACAATCATCTTCTACTTGAAAGTACAACCGATCTGAAGTTGAACCCACCGAATCTGAGGTAAAAACGAGCTCAAAGATCGCGAAAATTAGGGTTTTCAACCCCTTGATCGACCACTAACCCTAAACCGGTTTAAAAACCCATCTAGTCGACCTCAAGGCCCTTGAAACTAACCCTAACAAACACCAGCACCGAAAAACCATGTGAATCTTTAACTAGGGCTTGGTTGGAGATACCTAGCTGACCCCGACCTGTAGTCAGCCGAAAAGGGCCATTCGACCGAATAGCCTTAGGACCACACAGCCGGCCGAAAGGCCTAGGGCCGCATGGGGAAGCCGCATGAGCAAAGGGGCGAGCGAAAGAGCTTGGTGCCGAAGAAAGCCTCTCATTCGCTTGACTTCACTGCTATCCATTCGTTCGGTCGAAAGAGGGTCTCATTCGGATCCTTTCTTCAGTCGGCCGAAGATGCCATTCGCTTTGAGCACTCTCCTTCGGCCAATGGCTATTCGGGCATACTCACCTTCCATCGGCCATGCTTCATTCGAGATCATTCTCTTGGCCCAAGCCTACCCATTCGACCCATGTGTATTCATCTGGCCCATGGTTATTGGTTCGACCCACATGAGTAAAGAAGTAAACACACATTTGAACCAAAGTTAATCGAATAACATTCATGGATAGTTTTACTACAAAGGTGGTAATAAGTTTGGAAACCACTCATTTCAAGTGTAAACTATGTATTACAAAGAGGCAAAACGTTTAGTCAAACAACCTTCCCATTTCTTTATGAGATGTTAAGGATGTCCTAATCCCTAACCTAAAAATCTAAGCTTTATACTTAGAAATTAAATGGGTTCAATTATTCACAACTTATCATGGGTCTATGTTAAGTTAAACATAAAAAAAGTAACAAGGTGTACTAAGTAACCTAAATTGGTTAAGTGTGAGTATAACCCATCAAAAGTGAACCAAGGCCGATTGATAACCAAGACCTATGAGTGTTAGCCAACTTTAGGGCTAACACATACACACACACAAACACCTATAACTTATACTTATGGGTTACAAACAACGTGAAATCAATACAGGATCGTGAAAACAACATCAAGAACAACAAAGAGCATGTGCATTTCTTGTTAGAACTTAGTCAACCACATCAACTACATGTTGAGTTCATACGCCCCGTTTCTAATCTTAACTGATTTCAAATCTCGGGGCTGAGAAACATGCTAAATCTTTTATTTACTTAAAATTTTTAGTACAACATATTGATTATACTATGATTTAGATAATACTGTTTGACTTTATTATCGCTTATCATTGTATGCATGCTTGTCTGATCATAACATAGCTGAGATAACTAGGATGAAACATGATAATGTAGTTTCATGAATCATCAAGACAATAGAATAATGCTAGTTATAAGATTATATCTTATAACATTTTATTATTCTTACATGAATGAACAATGAGATAATCACGAAGTAACATGCGGATAATGACAACAACTAACAAGAATGATATCAAGATAACATATCTTTATAATATCATTCACCACCGGAGTTAGCTAAGTGTAATAAGACTAGTTCTTATAACACTATGCTTAAAACTCGGTGAAGACTATGGGATAACACGAAACAAACATCAACGAGAACATGAATGATGATCGTGTCCACATGACTTCATGACATCATTCCCCACCTGAACTAACTAAGTGTAGTAAGACTAGTTCTTACAACAGTGTAGTTACAACCGGGTGAAGGCTATGGGATAACAAGATTGATAATCATGATAACGTAACTTCATGATAACAACATCATTCACACAACTACTAACATTGTATAATAAGACAAGTTCTTATAAAATTAAAAACTACGAGAACACACAACACTGAGAACAAACAACATTGAGATGGTGACTATGGTGAACACAACAATTGATTACCATTAAACTGTCTGTATTATATCACATCAATCATGTGCCATGTATTCAAGATCAAATTGTAAGTCCCTCATCAAAGAATCGTTTACCAGTTAGTTTGACGTGACTAAACCGACAATAGCATAGTGGTACCATAGGTTTGACAAACATCCGGCGGGTAGGGCCGGCATGTTGATTGTATTATCAATTGGCCGGTAACGTATGACCGGTGACAGGGCAACATCAGTCAGGGTTTGGTAAGCGAGACATGGTGATATTAATCTACAGTGATAATTGTAATTAATCCTTCGATTCTACTGACTAGTAAACTGAGGAATTGACTTTCCCTCATGTCACATTACTAGTAGTAGTGACTGACAGTTAACTCCACAATGGATTAATCAGATGCATTGTGATCTGAATACGTGATGATCACAATGGATTCCTTTTAGGCTCTATGCACTTCAAGCAGAGAACAGATATCAATTGGTTAACTAACACTTCTATTATTAGTAGTGACTGACAGTTAACTCCACAACGCGAGAGAAAAATAACAAGGATAAGATTTGCTAAATCTATTTTCCTTCAAACATTGAGGGTTCATCAACACTTCGGTCTTGGTAACCGTAACCCTCATATTTTATAATTCCACATATAACATATTGGGTGATGAACACAATCATATGGGTGAATATCAATGGGTTGAACAAACGTGAGGTAGAAATGGGTGTCCATAGTTATATTGCAAGTGGTGTTAAGTTCTGTTAAGTTATGTGGTGGGATGGCGTCTGGGCGGGTTGTAGGCTCGACCCTTTCGTATGCCCTATATATAAGCATAACTGATGGGATGAAATATTACATGTAAATATAACTATGGAAAGGCCACTGTATGAGACCGATAAATCAGACATTAACAATACTCTTGTATGACATTGTGACTGTGAATGCGAACAAATCAATGTTTTCAATTACTAAACTTATGAACTCACCAACCTAATGTTGACTTTGTTTAAATGCATGTTTTCTCAGGTGACGAACATGTTTAGTCACCAACATTTAGGGATTAAGCTAGAGGATTTTTAGAAGACCTAGCTTCATTTTGTGTTGAGCATACTTTTGAATGACAAAACAGTGAATCATCTTTTGTAGATCTTGTACAGTTACAAGATAGAAACTCAATGATTCTTTTGGATAGATTTACTTAGTTAAATTATGAACAGAACATTGGAATTTAACTCTGTAATTCTATATCATTATCATGTTAGCATTTCTCATTCATATATCATGTGCTATGTAAACAATCTGATCATTTTGATTATCAAACGATATCGCGCCCCGGAAACCATCCTCCCGACGAGAAAGTCGATCCAGCTCGCCGGCTCGGGGTGTGACAATCTGGAAATATTCCAGGACTTGTAGCCATAGGGGTAGAAATTATTTTGCAATCATTCATATCAAATTTATTTAGAAGATCTTTTACATATTTTGATTGATGAATGAAAGTCCCATTAGAGGTTTGTTTTACTTGGAGTCATAAAAATGTTTTTAGCTCACTTAAAGCACTCATTTCAAACTTTGAAGACATTAATTTAGAAAATTATTCACACAAGGAAGGTTTTGTTTATCCAAAAATGATGTCATCGACATAAATTTGGACCAGCAAAAGTTCCTTGTCTACCCTTTTAATGAACAAAGTCTTATCAGTGGTTCCCCAAGAAAATTTATTAGAAAGAAGAAATTGAGAGAGAGAGTATCATACCATGCTCTGGGTGCATGTTTCAGACCATAAAGTGCTTTGTCTAGTCTGTACACCCAATCAGGATGATGAACATCATCGAATCCTGGAGAATATCCAACAAAATATCCAGAATCTACTTTAGCAGCAAAGTTGGATAAAGAGTCTTTTGTGTTCAAGATGAAATGCGGACACCCAAAGACATTAAAGAAGGAGATGTGGGGCTTTATGTTGTGATGGACTTCATAGGCAGTCTTGTTATGTCTTTTCACAATGTGAACTCTGTTCAAGACATAGAAAGCAGTGTTTACTGCCTCAGCCCAGAAGGATAAAGGTATTCCTGAATCTGCAAGCATAGTTCTTGCAGCTTCAATAAGTGTCCTATTTTTCCTTTCCACAACTCCATTTTGAGCGGGAGTTCTTGGATCACTATATTGTCTAAGGATTCCTTTAGAGATGCAGAACTTATCAAGAACCTGGTTCTTGAACTCTGTCCCATTATCACTCCTTATTGTGTTAACTGGAAGACCAAAATTGTCTTTCAAGTTGAGTGATAAGTGCAATTATTTTCTCAGAAGTCTCATCTTTGCTGAAGGCTAATAAGGTCCAGCAAAATCTTGAGTAGTCATCCACAACAACTAGACAATATATCTTTCTTACCAAACTAGCTACCTTCACTGGTCCAAAAAGATCCATGTGAAGTAGATTGAGACAGTTAGTTGTTTTGGACTCCTCAATATACTTATGTGAAGTTTTATGTTGCTTTCCCTTTAAGAAAGATTCACATTGACCTTCAAAGTGAAATTCTTTGGAAGGTAATCCTCTTACTAATGAAAGGGTAGAAAGCTTATGAAGAGATTGGTGGTTGAGGTGACTAAATCTTCTGTGTGAAAAAGCGGTCTCAGAAGATGATGCTTTGGCAATCAAACAAGTAGGAGAGAATGTTTGAGAGTCAGTGGTCATGTCTACAACGTACACATTTCCACTTCTTTTAGCCGTAAGTAAGGTGTGTTGATCAATGAAGATCTTTATTTTTGAATTTATTTCAGGAGAGAGGATTTTGCAGCTGTCCTTGGTGAAAAATGAACTAAAGTCTTTGTCAGCTAGTTGAGAAACACTCAAGAGATTAAACTTGAGATTTTCAACTAAGCTAACATCCTTAAAGCGCAGTTTTCCACCCTGGACAGAACCAGACCCCACTATCCAACCTTTTGCATTATTTCCAAAGGAAATAGATCCTCCGTTCTTTGGAATAAAATTACTTAAAATGGATCTGCATTCTGTCATGTGCCTAGAGCCTCCACTGTCCACATACCATAAATGACTTTGGTTTGAAGAAGGTCTCTGCACATGACAATTTAATTGCAATAGGTTAGATATGGGTCTTATCTTATTTTCAGAAGAAGGAGAAGATATTTATTTTTTTGCTGAGATTTATTCATCAATTTCTGCATCATCAATATTAGTTGTTGCTGATTTTGATGCAGAATGTTGATTTGTGAATCCACAGAAGGAGGGCTCACATCAGCAGAAGGACGGGCAGCAGGAATCACCATGGGATAAGAAGGTGGTGCTCCAAGGATAGAAGGCCCGGGTGAAGCAAGTGAAGAAGAAGAAGAGTGAGGAGATGAATGAGAAGGTGCTGAAAATATATTAGCCTTCTTTGATTTCTTCATTTTATTAGGAAATTTTCCTTTAGTTGAAGAACCCTGTTCGGCTTTCAATTTTTCAACATTTATTTTTTCTCATGCTTTCTCCAGGGGAGTTTTGTCCAACAATTTTCAGTAGTATGACTATACTTAAAACATTTTAGACAAGTAGGAGACAGAGAGGAGTACGTAGTTGGGGATGAAAGGCTTATTTGCCTACATTATTAGATAAGGGGGATGAGGATGAGATGGTGGAAATCTGATGTCAATCATGGCCCTCTTTCCTTTGTCAAGGTGGGCAGCATGATTATTAGAGGTCTTATGAAGACTTGTACCTTCCGAACTTTGAGTAGAGCTCATGGTAGGAGCAGTCTCAGTTTGTTTAGAAGCACTTTTATTTCGATCACTTTCCAAGGGTGTATCGTCCTATCTCTCAGGGGGACTAGTGTGATTAAACCCGATTCCAAACTTGGCCTTGCTGTGAACTTGCTTACTTAAAAGCATTTTGAACCCTTTGCAGGATTCGACCCACTTGTCACAGCTAACCTTTGTCTGAGACAGTTCATCTCTACAAGCTGCATATTTTTCATTTTGCAAATCGAATAGAGCTTGTATGTTAGACGTTTCAGTCATTAGGACAGAAATTTGACTGTCTTTATTCTTTATTAGTTTTTCTATTTCAGAATTTTTATTGTCAAGCAGTTGCTCCAACTCCTGATTTTGTTGTTGAAGCAACACATTGGCTTTCTTTATTTTTGTAAAAGCCTCTATGCACGCATCGGTACATAGTTTTTCTAGAGTGGAGGAGGATACCTGTGCATCAGGAGTGTCTGCAGTAGGTTGTTCAGAGGGAGAAGAGTCATCACCAACAGCCATAAGAGCGAAATCTGTTGGTTCGGAGGCTATGAGGGCATAGCCTACATCTTCAGGCAAGCTGCTCCAGTCGACATACTCTTGGGCAAAGAGAGCCGGTTTACTGGAAGAAGAGGATTAAGCAACAGGCCCTGGTATATTTATTTGAGAAAAGGGTAGTGCAATTATTTGAAGAGGTGCAGGAGTAAGTTGGTACATGCTACCATTGGTAGCTTGTACATATTGTACATTAGTAGGAGGAGGGGTTTGTACAATATGGTCTGACTCCTGGGGATTGTTGTGCCTTCTAAAGGAAGATGAAGAAGAAGAAGAAAAAGGTGCAGAAGAAGTATGTGATTGAGAGTTAGGGAAAGTCACATACGGTGAAGATTTTGAGTTGCGAGCATTTTTGCACTCCCTAGCGAAATGCCCAGTGCCATGGCGTCTATAGCATTGAACCTTAGCCTTATTTAGACTGAACCTGGTTTTCCCTTGAATGCCAGGAAATTTCCTTCCGGTCCTCTTGTAGAACTTATTCGTTATTATACTCAAGAGGGCCAGCTGGTGAAGAATGTCCATCTCTTCCAAGTCATAGCTTGGAACTTGATGGAGATCATCCATGATAAAACATAGATGATCAGAAATAGGAGACTGGTCATCACAGGAAGAAGAAGAAGTGATACCAGTGGTTATGTCGATATATTCATCATAACCCTGATCATTTGATTCAGAATTATGACTCAGAAGAGATGTGTTCCCTTGCACATACTCTTTCGTTGATTTACTAGACTTTATGAGTTTTCTCTTCTGCTCAATCTCTCGCTCAAATGTGAGCAACTTACTATGAAGTTGTGTAAGCGAGAGCTTGCCAAAGTCTGGAGAAGATCTCATGAAAATGGAATAGGTTTCCCGTTTGTCAGGTAGAGATCTCAAGAAGTGGTTCAAGACCGAGACAGGGGGTTACACTTGACCAGCAAGTTTTAATTCACTTAAGAGAGAAGTGAATCGTTCAAACTGCTGAGTCAGTGACTCATTATTTAGTTGGGAGAATGTCTCGTATTGTTGAGCTAATATCTCCCTAGTATTAGCCACAACGTCTTCGGTACCACCGAATTGCTCTTTTAGAGCATCCCACAAGTCTTTTACAGACTCACGGTGAAAAAGACCAGAATATATTTCGTTGGGAAGAGCCATAGCCAACTGAGCATGTGCCTTTGCATCAATCTCCAACTTCTGGTAATCCTCTTCGGTGTAGTTCCGAGGATCTTTCGGGACATCGTCTCCAGTCTCTGTGTCCAGGACTGTAGGTTTATGTGGTTCGAACATAACAGACTTCCAACATCCTGTATGATTATTAGACAGGAAGTGTAACATCCGCCTCTGCCAAATGTTATACTGATGCCTGACCAAGATTGGTGGCTTCCTGGCAGAACTGGTGTTATGGGGATCGATAGAGAACTTCTCTCCCATTGGTTCACAAATAATTATGAGCAAATCAACTAGTTATGAGATCTCAAGGTGATTTGTTAGAATGACTTTTGAACACAGTTTAGTTCAAAAATCAAACTCCTGCAGATTTAAAGAAAACAAGAAGGACAGAAGAGATAGAGTGCACAAAGCTAAAACAACAAGATATCAATTAGAGCTTTGAGTTTTAGTCTTGATGGTTAAACCAAGACTAAGGACAAGGCTCTGATACCAATTGTTGAACTACAAGAACCTCGAGTAGTAGCTGTTTAACCAGGAACAATGCTTTAGACACTTATTCAAAGCTTAGGTTTAAGCTCCCTCTAAAGTTTTGCACAAGTTATTTTCGTTGTTTTAGTTTTCTTGAGAGAAAGAGAGAAGATGAGAGATAGAAAAGCAAAAGGAAATTTAGGGAAGTAATCCTTAATAATTCAGAGAATGTTGGGTCTTAAATACCCAAACATTCTGTGATACAAGACAAGAAATAATAAGACAAATAGCTTACATTATTACAGACACTGATACAATCAGACTAGTACAAACACAAAGTCAACAACGAAAACAAGAGCCTTCAGGTCTTCCGATGTTGTAGTAGATGTACTGGAGTTCAGCGTTTATTCTGTCAGAAGTTGTTCATCGGAAGCTGATTAAGTAAACAATTATTTGGGAAGAGAAGATTGTCTTCCGAGTCATTTGACTTCTTCCGATGTAGAGGCTGTCTTCCGATAATCAGCTTTTGTCTTCATAGGGAAATAAGATCAGCGGCACTTCTTTTTGTCGAAGGTTCCACTGAGATTCTTCCGATGCTGAAGCAGTTCTTCAATCGGAAGAGAAGCATCCACGGCTTGTCTTTCCACGGTTTTATTCAGGTGTCTGGCTTCAGTGGTTTTGCTCATCAGTCCTAATATTCCAACACTTATGAAATCTCATTTCATAAAATCAATGCTCTAATATGTTTGTAAAAACATATTTAAACACTTGAAATATGCCGTTTATGCATAAATTGACATTTATGGCGTTTTCCCCAAATAAGGTTTCCTTATTTGGAAAGTATCCGTTTAAAAGCTCGTTTTCACAAATCCAAGTTTCCCAATATATTAAAAACCATTTTTAAACATATTTCAACAATCAAAGTTTACTAAAACACTTTAAAACATCAAAAGCCCTCTTTTGATTTACAAAAGTTTCCTTATTTAGTAAGTTGTTACCAAATCATGTTTTTGACCAAATCAATCACCCAAATGTGTTTCTAAACACTTTAATATACATTTGACAACATCTAGACATGTCTAACATGTCTAGATCATCACAAATCTATGCAATGCAACATAAAAGTTTCCTTTTATGGAAAGTTTACCAAAATCATCATCAAATCATCAATATCTCATCCAAACTCAAATCCAATCAATCCTATACTCTAAAATCAGTAGATTCATATCAATATCACGCAAAATCACCAACAAATTCATGCACAATAGCCACATGGAGTTGCACATGGGTGGATGATCATGCATGTGGGTTTTCACCCATTGCATGTTCGATCTTACAGTAGGTAAACATAATAAATTACCTTAGGAGCTCTTAAATGGATGAATTTGGTCTGGACATAAGCTACAAGTGGCTGATGAAGACCTTCTTTCTTGTAGGTGGCTTCCAAGACTTCCTCCTTAAGCTCAAATGATCCAAGAACACTTCAAGTTGCAAGAAATAGCTTCAATGATGTTACCAGGGGGTTTGGGAGCTACTTTAAGTGAGTTTTGGTCGAGAGTAGGTGAGGGAGTTCAAAGAAAATGAGAGTAAACATGATAGGAAGTGAATGGGGTTGGATTTTAAAATTTTTTTGATCTGCATGGCCTTCGCGTACCGCCGAGGCCAATCAAAACTGTCTTCGCGTATCGCCGAGCCCTTCACCAAGGGGCCTTGGCGTACCGCGAAGGATCTATTTTCTTTTTTTTCGATTTTGTCGATTCGATTTCGCTGGTGTTCGATTCCCAACATTTATCCTAAACATCTAATGCATGTTTAGCACATAATCCTATAATATTACATAAGCTTGATTACCGTTTGATCACCAACGTTCGTGAGACTCGTGTGTGTGTTTTGATAATTCCCGAATTATCTTTGATAGTTTGCATTCGTTGCTACGAACCGTTTGTATGCTGGATTAACCCCAATCAACATGTATTTCACAATCCAATAATTCCACGAATTATTGTTTTGCGTTTGTGTTTGAGTTTGTCACACTTGGTTTCCAAAACCAATGTGCAATGTACGATTCGACAGTTCTTCGAACTATCGTTTCGCAGTTGTTTGTGTTCAACTCATCTAATTAAACATAATTAAATGAAATGCAACAATTATGAATGTGAAATACAAAGTTGTAAGAGTTGCAATTTACCTGAAATTGCCGGGTGTCACATGTTATACATTAGGAATTAATTCTTGATGTAACTGGGAAGATGTGAACTATTTGTATGCTGAGCTAATGGCATTGCAGAAAGAAATTGATGATAGAGATGCAAAGGTTGAAGCTGAACGTTTATAAAAAATTCCAAAGTCTGTAATTATACGTGCTGTGGATAATGTTTGTAAAGATCAATCGTCGAGTGGGACTCAGATTGAAGATTGAAGATCAAGATTTTGAAGCAACTATTAAGGGGGAGTTTGTTAGAACATGTTGTAATAGTTTACTTTCAAAAGTATGTATTTAACTTAGCTTTTTGCTAGGTTCGGCGAACCTAATGCTTTGTATTGTAAAGGTTCGTCCAGCGAACCTGTTGGTTCCGTTACGTTCGTTTGTTTTGTATATATATTGTAGGTTTGTCTATATTTTGAGGGGAGGGACAGAACCAGATTACGAGAGAACTTGTGTGAGATAAGTATGATTGTAAAAGAACTGTGTGTTCTTATTTTCATGTTCTTGTAATCAGAATTTGTTATCAATGAACATGATGTTTCTTATAATGATTGTATATCTTTGATTCATATAGATTTAATCTAGATTCCGCATAGATTAAATTGTTAATAGAATTCCATTGATCAATCAAGAGAAATCCACAGAGTAGAGGACCGAAAGAGCAGTCAACCGAATGAGCAGTTGACCGAATGAGCAATTAACCGAATGACTTGCTATCCAAATGACCTGATGATCGAATGACAGCCCTTGGACCGAAAGAGAGCTATTTGGCCGAAAGAACCCTATTCGCATAGCTATTCGGACGATCGACTCATTCGCACAATCTGGGGTTTTAAGCAACAAAAATTGCGATAACTTTTGATTTTGAGTGAATCTGACCACCAAAATTGGTACAGAACTTTAGGACACCATTACTAGGCTATAGGAATGATCGATTTGTTAAGAAAACAAGAAAAACCCACGGATTTCTAATGAAACAGGAACTTGAAAGGCAAGAAACTTAGGGTTTTCAAAAACTCGAACCTAGAATCTAAGATATGATTATTTAGATCGAAAATTGAGCAGAATCAAGAGCCAAAGCTCTGATACCACTTTGTAGGACCAATTGGAACCTAGGAATCAACCCGGTTCACCAAGTATTTTGCTTGACAGCCACTTGAATAGTGCGGAATCCTATTCAAGGGTTTTCCAATCGAAATAAACAGCCCCCGTGACGATCCGATGACGAGGAGTCAACTTTTTGATCAAGATCGGCCACCACGGGGATGAGAGACGAAGTTGGAGAGTGAAGAACGACTCAAAACCCTAAGGATATAACAGAGGAGTGCTCAGGGGTGAGAGGAAGCTCGGAAAAAAAAAATTTCATCCTGTTTGCAGATCTATATATAAGATGTACTCATTCGGCCGAATGAGTGGTGCGAATCACTCATTCGGCGAATGGCTCAGCCGAATGAGCTGGTCAACTGAATGAGTTATGCGGATTACTCATTTGTTCGCCTCAGTCATTCGCTAGACGTTCACTCGCCTGAATGATCTCATTCTTAGGAACATCTGCACGAATGGGTCTGTATAATCAGTATAGTCCAAGTCAAACATATTAAGCTAGAATAAACATTAAAGAACAATACAGAATAACTGATTTCATTAATAACATAAACTTTATACATCAAGATCATACAAAATACAGAACTAGGGACATTCTATGCACGAACAAAAAATCACATTGTTTAAAAACTCTGGTTTATAGTATTTTTTATTTTATTTTAAGAATTTGATTTTCTAATAAATTTATTTTTAATAAAAATTTTATATTTTATTAACTTTTTTAAGTGTGTTTTCTAATAAAAGAATTCTTTTTAAATTTGTTTAAAACTATTGGTATATGAGAAAGGCAATTAATATTAGTTGTCATTAGTATTAAATAGATTATTATTATTTAATAGGAAATAGATTATAAATAATTAAAAATAAAATTAAATATTATAATAAAAAAGACATGTGGCAATGATAGTATACAAAGTTGACAAGTGACAAAAAAATGTTTATTTATTATAATAGAAAGATAACTGTATTTGTCTATTAATTCTTAGTTGAATCCTTGAAACCGAAAATTAAATCCGTGTACAAAGTTGGTTTTTTTTTTTTTTTGTAAATTTATCATGCATCACATTTAAATATATTTTTATAATCTATTCTAATAAAGGAGCATCTCCTAATGCCTTACTAATATACTTTTCTTCATAAAAACTCAATGGATAATACCCTTCATATCCTTTTGTTTTATGAATATCTGAATATTATTTTGGTTTTTTATTATGATGATTTAAAAAACTAAATCTATATGAATAGATTCAAATAAAAATCAAAGGTTCTTCTAATAATGGTTATATTGATATGTCAAAAGATTTAGTGTTTAGACTGAAAGGGTTTAACTAACTAAATCTTAGAAATAATAATGTAATTTACTATCAAATAATTATCAAAGCACACTACAGGAATACTAACATATAGCGTCGACACCTATAGCGACGATCCCTGTCGTCCCTACTGAAAAGGCTATAGCGACGACATGGCCTTCAGATGAATTTTTTTTACTTTACCTATAGCGGCGATGTGTCGTCGCTATAGGTCTAGGCGGGAACACCAAAAATTTTCGCGGTTGAGGGAAAATAATCAAGGACGACTTGTTGTCGCTATAGCTGAATTATAATTTTTTTTACTTTTTTTTAATTAAAATACCTGAATATCAATAAATAAATTTTTAAAAAAAAATTACAAAAAAAATAGCGGCGACAAGTCGTCGCTATAGGTATTTATTGTTTTTTAATTAATTAAACGCGTTAAAACTGAAACGGTGCCGTTTT
The DNA here is from genome assembly GCA_009363875.1 of Mikania micrantha. NCBI lineage: Eukaryota > Viridiplantae > Streptophyta > Magnoliopsida > Asterales > Asteraceae > Mikania > Mikania micrantha. The sequence goes on from CM018695.1 coordinate 13,607,288, forward strand.
ATTTATTAACCTATAGCGACGACATGTCGTCGCTATAGGGTTATGTATAGGGTTTTTTCCCAGACTTTCTAGAAACGCTTGCTGGTTCTGTTCCTCCGCCCCTAAACGCGATTTTTGGCGATTTTCACCATCTTTGGGCCATTTGAAGGTATTTTTTATGCTATGAATCATTTGAGATGTTTATTTAACTATGAGATGCTTTTTATTTGCAATTTTTAGTGGTTTTTTGTTATTTTTTGAGATTGGTTCATATGAATGGTTTTTGGTTCGTATGAGTGTATATTGGTTTGTATGTGTGATATAATGTTTGTATTTATTGTGTATTTGGCCGTAGGTATAAGTGTAATTTTGTATGTATATGTGTTTTGTATGTACATGAGTGTTGTGTATGTGTAGGTGAATGTGTAATTAGTATTTGTATGTGTAATGTGTTGTATGTGTATGTGTATGTGTATGTCAACAAATATTGTTTGTATTGTATGTTGATTTGGTGTATTTTTATTTCTATGTATTATTAATTTATTACAAGTTCATATACATTTGTAATTCTTTATTAGATTATGTATATGTATGTTGATTATGTATGTGTTTTTTATGTTTTAGTTATAAAAGTTTGTATGTGTAATTCTCTATTTGATTATGTATATGTATGTGATTTGTTAATTATAAAAGTTTGTATGTGTAACTTTATCTACATTAATTGTAATGTGTATGTTTTTAACTTTAACTACACTAATTGTATGTCATATGTGTATGTTTATGTTTCATTATGTAATAAATATTGATTTGATTTTGTTGTATTTTATTGTAAATTAGGGCATTATTGCGGTTGAAGAAAAGTTTGTATTCAAGATATTGAAAAGTTTGTATTTTATTTGTCGTCGCTATAGGGTTGTACGGAATATTATTAAAAAACAATATTTTAATAATATTTTAATCAAAATTATTATTTCAATTTTTGTTTTTAATTAAAAAATTGAATTTAAGTTTGAAAAAAAAAAGAAAAACAAAAGAATAAATATGGTCTATAGCGCCGACATGCCGTCGCTATAGATCATCCTATTGCGACGACTTCAGTAGCGACGACTTATCCGGGCAACAACGACGAAACAATAGGGACGACATCTCAGCGACGAGAAGTCGTCGCTATAGGCTATAGCGACGAAAACTGCACCCTATTGCGACGACAATTGTCGTCGCTATACGTAGGTATTCTTGTAGTGGCATTGCGAGTCAAAGGAGGCCATATGGCTAGTATATTAGAATTTCTTAGCGTTAATGATTAGCCTATTAAACATCTAGTATAGGCGAATTCATTTAGGTCTATGGTAGACGTATACGAGATCAATCTTTATCGAAGCAGTGTGTGTTAAATAAAAATGTAATATTATAATTTCTCAACGTTAATGATTAGACTCGTATACGTCTAGTATAGGCCAATTCATACATGTCAATACTACACGTATGTGATATCAATCATTATCGAAACAGTATGTATCAAAGGTGGTCATATGTCTCGTATAGAAATACACGAAACGTATAATATCAATGAAGTGTTAACTTGAAAAAAGTGGGAGTGTAGATAAGTGGACCCACTTAGTTTGTGTTTGTCTCACCTTTTTTTGTATATAAATTGTACTTGAAGCTCTACGCTCTCTTGTGTACTTTAGAGATTGAGTGTTCCTTTGGTGTCTGCAAATCTGTATCTTTTGTTTGTACCCACATTGATTTTACCAATTGAGGCACACTCAAAGAACAAAGCAACATCTTTATACAATTCCAAAACTCTTGGTGAACATCTTATTTAGGTACGTTTGACGTCCAAAACCATGCTTCAGCTCCCGTTTTAATATATATTTTATAAATGGGAAAAATTCATTCTTCTTGAAAATATTAATCTTATCTGCTCAATATAATGATAATGAAATAATTTCCAAATCTGACATCTTCATTGGCATTTTATGGTTTCCTTTTGTAAGGTTTCTTTTTAAGTAGTAATATGAAGTGTAATCATGCTTATGTTGATTTAGACAAATCTAGCTAGAGCCTAAAGGAAATTGTTTTCCATATATTTGTAATAATGCTGATATAAATGAGTTTAGTTTAAAGGTTTTTAAGCCACTTCATGCTTGTTTTGTGGTTTTATGGATTAAGTTGTCTACTAAAAAAAGTAATCGTCAACCAATCATTACGAGTTTAAGTAATTTGGTGGTACTCAATGATCTTAAATCGAATAATACAAAAGAAATGAAGAACATGAATATAAATTCTGATATAAAACATTCAAAAATATTTTTGATCAAATATGATCGTTGTATAATTGGAAAACCAATTATAGGACTATTAGAGTTGTCGACAGTTAAACCAGGAAATTTTGTGAGTTTGAAATTGTATCTGGAACAAATTAGTAAATACTTAGTATTCATGATTGCCATTGATGTATTGATGATTAGTTGTCGTTACTTCATATTTGTCGATGGTTTGGTTCTCCTATTAATCATCATTTTTCATGAAACTTTTTAATACATACAGGTATCCAAAGCAACATCAAGTGAATAAGTTTTTCATCAATCATGCTCATTGACCCCGACAGGGACCTAATCTACGAAAAAAATATATATATATAATTTTATAACTAAAAATACAAATATGCAAAAACAAATGACATTTAATTAAAAAAAATATCATGCTGCTTTTATTATACTAAATTCAGAATATGTTTAATTTGTGTTACGTGTCATGGTAGAACCAAAAAGGGGGCTCAAGCTCAAAAGAGTGATTTTTAATTAATAATAACAAGAAGTTTGAATTTTATGATCTTAAGTAGCATGTTTTAATCTTGTGTAGATAAAATCTACAAAGCAAGCAAATATGGGGAGAATGATGGTTGAAATTCCATTACCTCAAGAATGGAAAGAAGCATGGAACACATGGGATCTTCGAGGTTTCATCATCTTAAGTCTTTCATTACAAACGTTTATGATCTTCATTGCACCATTGAGAAAACAAACCAAAAGCAACTGGTTAGTCATGCCATTGTGGTCCGCATACTTGTTAGCCGATTGGGCGGCTAACTTCGCAGTCGGGCTCATCTCAAATAGCCAAGGGAACCCAGATGAGAGTTCTGGCAAAAAACAACGAATCCCTGTGGAAAACGAAGACCTTCTAGCCTTCTGGGCACCATTTCTTTTGGTGCACCTTGGTGGTCCGGATACCATAACAGCTTTCGCAATGGAAGATAACGAACTGTGGCTTCGCCATTTTTTGGGTTTGTTCTTCCAGTGTTTGGCTGCTATTTATGTGTTCATTCAATCACTTCCAAAAAACCGGTTATGGATTCCGACAATGCTGATGTTCATTACAGGAATCATCAAATACGCAGAGAGAACAACTGCGCTTTATCTCGCGAGTGCTGATAGGTTCAAAGATTCAATGCTTACAGAGGCCGACCCGGGCCCGAATTATGCAAAGCTTATGGATGAATTCAATTACAAGAAGCAGGCAAACCTCCCGACCCAAATCGTAAGGCTTCCCGAGCCTGATACATTGGCCAAATCGGCTAACAAGGCTAAAAGAGGGACTTTGACAGAATTGGAAGTTATCCAGTATGGTTATCAGTTTTATGAAAAGTTTAGAGGTCTTATTGTTGACATGATTTTCAGTCAAAAAGAGCGGAATCAGAGCCGCAATTTCTTCTTGAATCGGACCGCGGAAGAAGCTTTCAAAGTGGTTGAAGTTGAGCTAAACTTCATCTATGATATTTTGTTTACAAAGCTTCCAATTGTGTATAGTAAGACTGGAGCCATAATTCGGATTTTATCGTTTGCAACCATTTGTTCCGCAATTGTATTGTTCGTTTTTAAAAGCAAGTCTAATTTCAAAGAAGCTGATGTTACGATTACCTACGGTTTGCTCTTTGGCGCATTGGTTTTGGATTCAAGCGCGTTACTCATGCTCTTGTTCTCAGACAGGACCATCATTTATCTTCAAAAATCGCCCGATGATGAGCCAAATGACAAGTCTGTCAAGTCCAGAATCCTCACTCATTTAACCCAATCACGTATATGGAGACTTCAACTTCAAACCCGACGGTGGTCACAGTCGATTTCAGCTTACAATCTGATCTCCTATTGCTTGAACCCACAATCTAAGTTATCGGAAAGAATTTTTGACAAGTTGGGGCTAAGTTGGTTCCTTGATGGCATCTTCTACGTGGAAAACAAAGAGTTCTCCCCGGATCTTAAAAACTTCATTTTCGAAGAGCTGAAGTGGAAATCTGAACTCGCGGATGACCTAGAAACCACGAAGAAGATAAGTTCAGCACGTGGCGATTGCGTGCTTCTTGTCGAAGAAGGTTGCAGTGACTTGTTTAAGCATCTTATAGACGTCGACTACGATCAAAGTATCATTTTATGGCATTTGGTTACCGACATATGCTATAACAAAGATCTCGATAACGGGAAACCCAAAAGCGAAAAACAGGAAATCGCGAAGCTCTTATCAGATTACATGTTGTATCTTCTTATCAGGCAACCAAGCATGATGTCAGCTGTAGCGGGTATCGGGCAAATACGGTTTCGAGATACTTGTGCTGAAGTAAAAAGATTCTTTGTGGAACGGCGTGGTGCTGAAGCAAGTGATGTGAAGCAAACAAATCAAGGGTGTCGGGGTGCACGAATCGAAAGCAAAACCGCGTGTGAGGAGCTTCTTAAGGTGTCAACGAAAGTGGAACCGGTGACGATAAAGGGGGACCGAAGCAAGTCTTTGTTGTTTGATAGTTGCAGACTAGCTAAACAGCTGATGGATAAGAATGTGAAAGAGGAGAAAAAGGATAAATGGGTGATCATAAGCAAGTTATGGGTGGAGATGTTGTGTTATGCTGCGAGTCACTCACGACCCAGCATGCAAGCAGCTCAAGTTAGTCGAGGTGGTGAGCTTATAACCATAGTTTGGTTGTTGATGACTCATTTTGGGTTGGGGGATCAATTTCAAATCAATGAAGGTCCAAAAAGAGCAAAACTCATTGTTGGCAAGTAATCATTACATTGGGACACATGCTTCTTAGGTTTATGGTGAAGAAGAGCACAAATAAATGTAGGGATCCTAAAGATCCTTTTTTTATTGATAAAAATAAGAGCATTTTAGTATCCTTTTATGTTAATCTTTTTTATAGCGTAGCTAAATATCATCTTTATTTATTTATTTTTAAATTTTGTTCTAAATATCATCTCATTCTCTATCGCTTATATACCTTTTTTTTTTCTTTTTCTTATAAATTTAGAAACATATGAAGATGGATATATAGTGCATCTCTAAAGTTTAAAGATGTAAATATTAATTCTGTTGACTGATATGTTGAGGCAAAATAAAAGAATTCTCAAAATATATAGGGATTGTATAATATAAAAGCTGGATATTAGAGAGAAAACCTTTAAACTAGATGTGAGCTATTTGCTTAAAATCCTTAAAATACGTATGTGATTCACAGTAAATTATTGAATAAAATATTGAGATTTAAATAAAAAAATAGTTTAATATGGACCACATATCTATTTTGAATATTCCAAATGGACGGCTCATATATGATTTAAGTTCTTTCTTTTTAACATTATGTTTTCAAATGATACAAATCGTATATATACAAACATATATACACCCGCACACACACACATACATGGGAAGGTTCGGAAGAGAACCTTCATTTTGGATAAAATAAGAAAAACCACAATTATTACCAATTATTTTTTTTATTTTTTATTTCTTTATATTATAAGTTAAGAAATTTAAGAAAAATAAAATAATTAAAAATATATGCATTTTATATTATTACATATATGTAGCTTTTACTTCATATATACGAGTTACGCATATGTATTTCATGAATTACATGCAAAACTTTCTAGGTTACATATACGTTACTTCCTGATATACATATTTTTATTAAAATTATTTTTTTCCTTGACACATTTCTATCCTTATAATAAAAAATTATGATTTTTCTTAAATTTACAGGATAGCATGAATTTTTTTAGTTTTCTCCAAAATAAATAGTTTTCTTACGAGCCCTCTTTGATATATTTATATGTATTAAAGATGAAGATGGATTTAAGTAAACCTTAGAGACAACATTACTTCGTCTCTTACCAAATTAATTGAAACTAATTACATTTTTGTTTGAAATTGAGCCCGTGACTCAGCCCCGCAAACTAAACTTACATACATTTAAGAGTAAATTACCGAGATGGTCCTTGCGGTTTACTAGTATATTTCACTTTTGGTCCCTATGTTTCATAAATTACTCATATGGTCCCAAACTTTACACATTTTTAACACATATAATTATTATGTGATGGTAATTTGGTCAATTATCTGCGGTTAATTTGGAGACACAAGGACTATATGTGTTACAAATGTCAAAGTTTGGGACAATATATGTAATTTATAAAACTTAGGGACAAAAAATGAAATACTAGCAAAACCAAGGGACCATCTCGGTAATTTACCCTATATTTAATGAAAACCAAGTTTAAGTTCTATATTAAAATATGAATTCAAATGCCGATCAGGAAGGGTATGCTTTAACAACTAGCACTACTACAAAACTGGGTATTTGCAGCGAAATTTGCGACCCAAAAAAAATGGTCGTAAATTTTCTGATTGGTTTGCTACCTAAAGAAAATTGTCATAAATTTTGCGACCAGGCTGAGAATTGTCGCAAACTCGTCGCAAAATTTGCGACTATTAATTTTTGGTTGCAAAAAAGTCTCAAAAGTAAAAGAAAAAAAATTACAAGTAAATCAAAAAAATTTTGGTGGTAAAACGGTCGCAAAAGTTTCATCGCAATCCCGTCGCAAATTTCACGTCGCAAAACAGTCGTAGAAATTTATGTTATGGTAGCAAAACAGTAGAAAAATTATAGTCGTAAAATGGTCGCAAAATGTTGGTCGTAAAATAGTTGCAAATCATTACTCCCCTAGTCCCCTTATGAAGGCTAAGTCCAAGAAAGGCCCAACTCTAAAAAATTTGAATTCTCCGACTTGGTTCCATTCCTGTAATCCCGTGACTCACAAGTCTCACATTACTCCATTTCTGAAATTAGGTTTTGCAGTCACCGGTCACCGTCTCCCGCCTCCCGCCTCCGCCTCCGCCTCCGCCTCTCCGGCTTCCGATGTGGCGGTTCCGGAAATAAATGACGATCAGGTGTTGGTGAAGGTAGTTGCTGCTGCTCTAAATCCTGTCGGTTACAAAAGGAGGCTTGGATACTTCAAAGCTACCGATTCTCCTTTGCCGGTATAACGATTGCTTATTTTGGTTTGATTTAGGTTAGTGAATTTTTGGATTCAGGTTTGTTTGTTGCATAGAAATTGAAGGTATTATGTGTTTATCGTATGAAACTTTTATTCCGAGACTTGTTCAGTACTGAAACAAGCATCTCATTACGACTTCCTAGATCAGCTAGTTTTTAAT